>JBCAUF010000790.1:8467517-8485157 GCA_038406115.1 Haemulon aurolineatum | reverse complement strand
AAAATCAAACAAGCAACAGAGCAATCTTTCTATTTTAGACTTGTTAATGATTACTCTCGCTCTCTTTTTCTTTTTTTGCTCAAATGCCCTCTTTTGCTCGTTGAATTTGAATACTGTGATGTTCCTGTATCATTATAAGGGTCAACCAATTAGACATTTCTTATGTGTCTTGTCAGTATCCCTTGCTATGAAAAAATACAGATTTTGTCCATTTATGAATGTTTACAGATGTAAACATACTTCTCGAAACAAATCTGATCTGTATTGTTTTTTGTACATGTTGGGTGTTTTTGCCATTTTATTGTTTTGATACTCATGCGTGGTAGTCATGGTTCTACATGACCTACTACAATAATGAAGCCTGAAACAACAATTGGCTGCTTCACAGCACCGTTTTTACTGCAATCTGTCAGTCAAATTTTCACAATCCTTTTGCATCCATGTTGTGCATGTCATGTCCTCTGTGTTGAACCTCCTGACAGCGTAGCTCATGAATGCAAAGCTGTAGGTCAACCAATGTAAGCACAAGTCATTGGCTAGTCCAAGGCTGGATCCAAGTGGTGCTTTGTTCTTAGCAGGCTTTTAAAATGGGTCTGCAGATACAGCTATGTCATAGCATATTACAGATGGATTTAGGTTGATCATTTTCACTTTAGGTTCGAAATGCATTGCATGTTATAACTGAATTTTTACCAAAAGCCTTCTCTCAATATGGCAGCCACCAATGAGCAATCAAGTTGCCTATTTGTGAAGTGATTACAATCACCCAGCTATTCCCAGAATAAAAATCCATGTCAAAAGAATTTAGATCTCTGGCCATCATTGGAGAGCGGTTCCTGTGGTGCGTGTTGCTCATCTGTGTGATTGATGATAGGGCCTTGCTCTCTGTGGTCTATGACAGGGCCTCAGTGGACTAGTCCCATAGCAACTACTCAAATGTGACAAGCGGACCAAGCTGGCAGACACTGGCCAAGGTGAGAGCAGGACAGATGGGAAGCCTCTCTCCAGAGTATCTGCCACAAAGCAGAACCAAACAAACTGCTTAAGGATTCACTTTAGATTCCCCTCCCTTCCCATCTTGCAGGCATGGCCCTCTTCTGGCTCCTCCAACAGGTCTTTTTCATTTACGTTTTGACACTGGTGTTCTTCACGCTCCCTGGCTGCACTGAGCCCCAGGTCCTCAAGGTTAATCAGTATGGTTGGTTGTATATGCCAGGATGCATCTGTAATCTCATGGAATTGTCCATATATCACACGGAGAATGTTAGGGAAAGCAGGAGCGCAGCCTCTCTCCATAACCCAGACAGTGGACTTATAATGCGTTTGGACAGACAACACTCCCCTGTGATTTGCTGTCAAATTTTACAACAATGGAGAGTGGTGCGGGTGGAACTCGTGTGTGTCACCTGAGGGGACGGCAATGCTCACACCACCAGTCAACCCAGCCCAGCTCCTCCTCTTCACGCCTGAACGGCATCCTAAACATGGCTGTGCTGACCTTGCGAGCAGCCATTAAACACCTGGAGGAATTCTCCCCATCTAATTACATTTGCCACTGCCAGCCCTTCAGTGAAAACAGGGACTGTTCCCCATAGTGGTATTTTAGAAAAAGTGAACGGTGTCAAGTTAAGTTCATTTTTAATTATTCTGTGATAAATTGTACAGCACAGTATTTGGATAATTCAGTATGTTCCAGGGTGATAACAGACAGAATCTTTGAGAGAAATGAGAAGTACAAAATAGTAATGACATGGATCGTGTCTGTGCACATTAGTTCCTCTTGTAAATGTACTGTAATGTACTGTAATGATTTAATTTAATCAATATTTTAAACTTTTGAATCCTCTACATGAAGTCTTAACTAACAATTATTTTAATTTATGATGAAAAATGCTAGAAAATAGTGAAAAAAATAAGCCATAACTGTAAAGCCAAAGCTGATTGTCTTCAAATTGCCCGTTTTGTATGACCAACAGTTAGAAACATCAAGATATTCAGCTTCATATCACGTAAGACAGAGAGAGAGATCAATTTCTCACAACTGAGATGCTGAAATTAAGTGGTATTTATTATTTTGACTGAAAATAGGATTCATTGATTATCTGAATGGTTGCAAATTAATTTTCTGGCACTTAACCGGTCAAAAGATCTAATCTTTCAGGTGTTTTCTGGTTGCATATCGCCACTGACATGTTTTCTCAAATATACATAGGAGGTGAAAAAAGGATATTTGGAATACTTTTGGTTACATTTTTTGGTGAGCCTGCTAATTTATTAATTCACAAGCTGTCAATTTTAGATGTGTAAAATTATCCTAGCTTTTGCAGACGGGGCATGGTATTTATATGCACCAAATCAAACATGAAATAATATTATTTGGAAATTGATGTGCATCTAACCACACTCAATATGTGTCTCTTTGATTACACAAAACAGAAGACCTTGTTCGCCTGGAGCCGTGCTGAAAACACTGCGGTGGGTCTGACAGTGGTGGAGCAATTCCAAATAGGCCTCATGGTTGAGTGAACGAAAGGCGTTGGTAATAGCACTTCAGTGTAGATAGACAGGATGCTGAGTAGGGTGAGGTGTTGGGGAGGGCGGTAGTATTTTGATATCATTCAAAAGCTCAGCCATGACTTCTCAAAGCAATTACTATACTGTCATTGTTGAAAATGGGGTGTCAAATTCAGATCACTAAAAAGAATGCAATTACACCCGGACCTGACAGGAATGACAATACCTTCTATTGTTAACATATAGTTTGACCGATGCCTTATGCATCTCCCAACACAGTCACAAACAGTTTGTTCAGATGGACAAAAACTCAAAATGTGAGTTCTCTTACTTCTACCATAAAAGAATTATGAGAGAATAACACAAACTGGAATATACCGGTATGTCAAATATAAAGTCATTATCGGTTAAAAGTTAATGTCTATTGATTGCAATAAGCTAATTAAACCATGGTCTGGGTTAGTTTCAGGCGTGGTCATGGTTAAACAAGAAAAATTGCTAAAAAGGTCAAAATTAACCCTTGAAATATCAAAAGGTCTTTTTGTATGCGGTAGGAATGAACCAGAGTCACCAGAGGTTATTGAAAACTGGGGGCGGATGAATAAAAGCACCCTCAGAATATTGTAATGTTATCTAATGTAACAGCCCTGAAATGAGCACTCCTTTTTGTAAAGCTCATAATGTTCAACTTGTGTGAAAACTGAGTCATAGAGGTGTTGGTTCATCCCAGGATTTTTAAAACAGTATAGTTTGTGTTGGTGTTGTATTAGATTGCATGGCATAGTAATATTCCTCCCTCGCCTACATCCACCACCCATCCACTGCTCTCATCACCTTTACTTTTTGGCGGCGCTCTGTCAAACTGCTAACTGTTTGTAGTTGACTGCTCATTTTTCACGCATATATTTGCATTTGAGATAGGTGCTGATTTCACAAAATTTTGGAAAGACCAGGCTCAAATCACTCAGGGATGCACTGGTAGGCTTAGATGCTGTGTTTCAGAACAAGTGATGAGCGATATTTGATATCAAAAATCTATTATTTATAATCATATCAGCTATTTAAAGCTCCCCCAGGCAAGAGCAACAAGAGAAAGTGGCCAGGCATGTCGAGTTTCTCCCTCAAAAGGGATTGACAAAGAGAGCTTTGTTTAAATGAAGCAAACCACATTTTTAGCAATTATTTGTCAGTGTAAACTTGGCTTGTCGTGATCAGCATACAACTACTATATGATTACTCAATATTTAACTTAGAATTACCTCTCACTGCCACTTGAGCCACTGGCGTTCAAAGTTACCTAGTGCATAAATCAATAAAAAAAACAAATCTGTGTTTTTGTGTGGTAAAGACACGTACAATTTGTCTTGAATTCACCATTTAAAACTGTTTTGCTGTTTTGTGTTTTCAAACAAAACACAAGAAGTGGATTAATCGACCACTGGTCAAAGAGCACACATGGACAAACCCACACTGCCACCTAATTATTCTCCTGGACCTTCTTTCCCTTCATACATTTGGCTCAAGAATTACTTAGTCATCACTTTGTACAGTATGTCCTCTCTATGTAGGTTTGTATTTTGCAGTTCACTAGTTATCACCCCTAATTCAGTCTGTGTAGGTCGAGAGCTTGCCCCGAATTCTGCCCAGCTGCTGCATAAACTCAACCGGGTGCCCTTTAACTCTTAAACAAGTTTGCCCTATGTTTCAGCGCTTTCTGGCTGAATAGCCTGACAACTGAAAAGGCTATTTGTGTTGAATATCAGAGAGTCTGAGGCAGCCTGTTGTGATGGAGAAAAAGTTGAAATAATTAATTTCACACTTGGCAAAACTGACCAGAGTGCTAAGGCTCAATGTTAGTTGTCAGAATTACACTGAAAATCATGTAATGAAAACATTTAAAAGCTGTACTAAAAAGTTCCCCAATTTGTGTTGTATTGCATGAAGACTGAAAAACGGTGTCAAGCCAAAGGTCTAGGAGAGCACGAGACGTGAGCTCATGAAAAACAGAGACAGTTTGGGGCCCAGATGAATTATTAAAGTGATAAAAGAACAATTAAATCCAGTATTTTTTCATCTCAAGCTGACAAAATCTGCTTCAAGAGTCATCACATTACAAAGTGGCAGAGGGTACTAAATTTACAACATTTTGCAATACAATCTAACTCAAAGTCTAAGACTTAAATACAAACCTTCACACTCTGAACTGTACTGCTTTACAAAATGCTGTAAGGCTTCAAAAAGAAAAACCAGGTAGCTTAAATGTCAACATGGTGATTCATCAATATCACTCTCATAGTTTACAAGTAGATAAGTATCTTTTCTGTTCTGATGACATTCAGAATACAAAACTTGCAAGCAATGGAAGTGGTACTAAAATCCTTGTGTGGAATCAGTCACACAATGTACAATGAAAAACAGAAATAGCAGTAGAGCAGAGCAGCAGAGTTCAGATAGAGAAGAAACAAGCTAAACAAGCTTGTTGAAGGTACTGATTAGCTACTGTTTAGAATTAGATAAGATTAAAATAGCAAAGTGAAGATTATGGATAGAGGTCCATTTCTGTCATTTGGAATACATAATAAAATATCCTACACTCAAATTAAAAATCATATCTGTTAATTGTACGAATGAACGAATTAATTAACTCAGAATTCACATTTAAATTCCCTTCACTTTGTAATTTTTGCATTGGATACTAACAATGTTTCTGCAATGCGAACACCTGTGTATTTGAATCTGACAAATTCAGGATAATCAACAATAAGATTCTTTGTGATGGCTTCAAACAATACCATGTATTTTAATGTTGTCTGTTGTCATGCTGCTCCATTCACGGCTGAACGATTTAAACTAAAAACAGTGCTATATTACAATGTAGTGAGCAAGAAATAAACTGCAGACCGATTAGTATTGTGATACAAAGTAAAAAGTTCAGTAGCCCCCTGTAAACTAAATAACAGTCTCACCAAGTGTAAATAAGTACTTTACACCTTTGAAATTAATACATAATTAACACATAATCACAAGGCTCAATGACATGATACTGTAAATACTTTGCCAACACAAACTGACCCATTACATTATGTATAACACCAAGAAGCCTTTTCTGAATTATTATTTCTGGTTCAAGGATCAAACCCAGCTACAGTAGGACTAATGGTTCAACCAAATGTTTATAGTCACAGTTGCATACTGACCAATACAAAAACAAATATACAAGAGGACTTATTTTAAACAAACTGTTCAAGCGACTCACAGACATAAAACTACGGTCACAAGCACTAGCTCATATGTAGACGTGGGATGAATTTTATCTACAACACTTGGAGCACAATGAAAAGCAGAGAAACCACAACAGTATAAAAACAATGTAATAATATGACAACGTGAAACGCACAGAGGGCAAAATTTGAGAAACATGTGATATGTGGCTTTTTACAGTGAATTTGTCCTACAGTCAGAATGACTCATGTGATTTGGAGTTCTTTGCCCTCTAAGGAGACTACCAAAGGGGATATGACCAATTCACTTGCAATTTGGAGTCACTGATGCATTGATGTAAAACAGCTTTTTCCCTGAAGATAGGCCTTCATCATACCTCAGTTTCTACAGAAAAAGACTATGAGTAATGAGGATGGATGAGGAGCCATGCCCTTTCTTGGTCTTTTCTTGTGACTATTGCTTCTAGTAGTGCGTATGTAATAACTTATCACTGAATAAGTATCTACTTCTGGAATACATTATAGGGTTTAAATGTAATTATTGCAACAGCAGAAGACATCCCTCCTTACTCCGCAATGACTAGATGCTGGTGCACATTGTTCCCATTGCTTGCTCAGACTGTGCAAGCTTCTGATTATTGTCAGATTGTGCTTTATTGTGCTTTGTCTCTGATAGGCCTTGGAAGACGATCCGGGCTTCTCAAGTTTTGTGGATGTAAACAGTTCACTGGTTGACATGAGCCAAGCCCTGTGGGATGCAAGTTCAGCTTACACGGCCTGTGTTTTCTGCCAGTTCCACCACTTTATAGCGATTTCAGCTGGGCAAGCAATCTGATCCTTGAGTTGGTTCTAAAGTCATCTAACTTCGACTGTGCTGTCAAGAAAACAGGATTGTTTTGCAATTGTTGTCTAGATCTTAATCAGTGTGCAGACATTGACAGCTTGTTGCTGCAAAAAAAATCAGTTTAGAATTAATTACATGTACAATGAAGGTTAATCCACCTATGTGAAGGCTAATCCATCAGGAATAAATGCGGCACATTTATTGGTGTCTCGCTAGAAGTTTTCAGATTTAAAAATAAAAACCTTGAAGGTGTAGAGTTAACTTCTACACAGCTTGCAGAAGGGAGATAATGGAGGTGCTAATTCATTCATACATTCAAAATCTTGACCTTTATATGAATTGGCACATTACCATGTGCTGATAGCAACCATCCCAAACATGACCTTATGTTGATAAATATTTGCCATGAAAGCTGAAATTGTTTTGAAAGTCACTGGTTTAGGATGTGAGAATATTACAGTGATTATGACAAATTACACAGCTTTAGGTAGCCTGACTAGCCCGCAGAATGTCCAAAGAAATGATCAGTACTTTTATGAAAGCTTGTTTCTTGAGTCCAGCTTGTGTTTGTGAGTGAAGGCTGATCGCCCTTCCAGGTGTCATAAAGGCTGAATGGACCAGTGGCTTTGTGCAATGACATGGTAGCCATTTCATGGCACTCCCCAATGGTCAATGACTCTGCTTCATCATTGTTCCATGCCATTGTGCAGCTCTTAATGGGCCCAGCTGCCACCTGTCCTCCATACAGTGTTATCCAGCATGGGAATGGCATTTCTACACTGTTAGAGCTACAAATGACAAGCTTTTGACAAGCTATTTGAAACACAGCACCCACAACACAGCAACAACTTTTGAAATATACTCAACTTATGTATGACATTAGTGGCAGACAGGTACTGTTATATTTAGCATATCTGTTGCATGGGAAATCTGAAATTGCAGCAGATTTAACTCAGAAAAAATTGGAAGTTTCATACGTCTCGGTGGTGTCCCTCCAGCTCAGCCATTAGCTCGCTTTTAATTTTATGCAGAACGAGCCACAGTCCTCAACACCCTCCCTGTGTGCAAGCACATAGTGCCTGCATATTAACTGCTGAGTCAAATCAGACATTTACAGAAAAGGGCAAGACATTTGTAATAATGGCTAATTGACATCACATTAGTTTTATGCAGAATACAACACCCAGCAAGTCAATAATCACTTATCTGTGCTGAGGCTCAGCACTAAAATGTGAAGGGCTTGATTTTTTATTCTCTGAAATTTAATATCAGTATTGTGGATAGTTGTGTTTGGTTTTCATATTATTTATTTTATTTCTGGATTATTTGCAGTATTAGCCAAAACACCAGAATAATGATGAGAGAAATATAGTAACTCCATTAACTTACTGAGCACAAGTGTCCACATTTTGCTGCCCCGTGCCATTAACATACTAAAAGTAATGCAGAGCTATAGACATACAGTATCTTCAAATCGTCCTCCAGCAAAGAGTTCCTCAAAGTAACTTAATGTGTGACATATATTTGAATGTGTCTGTGCTTTTTTTTTTTCTTTTTACAATTAGAAACACTGTTGAATGGTTTTATCATTGAGAGTCATAGCGAGATTTCACTGTGTTGAGAAATTGCTCATTATGTTAAGCATATACCACAGTAAAACTCATCTGGCATCGGAAACCATGCTGCTTCAATGGTCCTCCAGCAGTGCAGAATGCCTACCTCTTCATTTGCTTTCGATCCTATGAGATTGGAGTTCTTAATACAACCCAACTGCATTTTCACCACTCTTTGCTTATGTCAGCAGGTGATTATGTTGCACTCATTATAGTGTTTTTTTTCATCCAGCAGTCAATTAGAACCGCCTCACCTGCTGCCTTCATTCTTTAAAGTGGAAGCTCCACACCAGCATTTACAGCATTTATCAGCGCCCATTTCTTCACGTAGCTGACGTTAGTTCCCTAAGCTAGTGAGCTAATGTTTGCAGTTGGTGGAACACATCGATACACATTTCTACAAATATACATACATAAACATAACATTACTTCATTTAAAGTTGTTTTGGTAGGCATTTGTCAGTTCACATAGCAGAAAATACACAGATCCAACTTTAAAAGCAAAGCCTAAAATTTATTTTTCTTGTGCTTTGAGTTTAAGTTTTGGATACTTGAGTAACATTGACTTGGGTTTGTGTAGATGTCATAAAACTTTAGGTCTCTGAAGTCAACCCTCCTCCCAGTTTGGGGGATTGTGGACGAGACATGTTTACCAATGTTGTATTTTCCTGCGGCTGCTGCTACATGTTACTGAACAGCCATGTTTTATTAATTGCAGCTTTGAGTCAAATGTTGTAATTTTTATAAAAATAATATCACTTTTAGAAACACATTTCCCAGTATACCCACACTTCTCGTCAAGAATATACAAGATCAGTGTGCTGTGAAAAACAAATAGAATCTCTAACAGCGGTGAGGTTTGCGGATGAAGAATAGATATGTCTGTGATATTCAGTTAGAGGAAGGTTTTTACACCATGTGCAACAGTGAAGCTGTTCTGTCCAGACCTCAGCGGGCCTGTTAGCTTGTTTAGATGACTGGTCCAGTGAAATGACCCAAATTAGGTTGTTAGAAGAATAGCTTTTATGTGCCAAAGTGGCCCCAATGGGGATGCATGAACGAATGCATGCACAGCTTTCAATCTGGACAGTCGAAAGTTTCCCAATATTTCATCTGGTGTGTTAGATGTGCCAAGGGCTCAATGAGGGCTTCATTTCACTGCTCTGCAACAACAAAATGTGTGTAGACAAATATCACATAATGCAATAAACAGCTTTGATTTAGCCACACCACCATGTCCTGTATGTGATATTTATTTTGGAAATGTCAATGGATTAACAGTTGCTATGACACAAGAAGACCAGTCAAAGTCTATTTATTGAAAATATCAACAAAATGCAAAATAATAATGAATTCAATAGCTACCAAATGTGGTCCAACTACGAGGCTTAAGTTGTCCCATGCAAACATGGCAGAAGAGTCAGAGCACAAAACATTGTAATCTCAATTGTTTTTTTTTCCCCCTCATAATTACAGTTTTAAAAGTTAAATCCCAGTTGATGTTTTATCTATTCTGACTCAAAATTATTTTTCACTAAATTAATTGCTCTACTCAAAGCACAGTTATGGGAATACTCTTAAGCCCTGCCTTTGGAGAGACACTGTCAAGACATGAACAATAAATGATGAAATCCATAAATGGAGAGACCAAGAAACCATCAAATAGAACTCTTAGAACTATTCCCATTAAATAACTAGCTCACATAACGTGTCTATGGTTGCTGTAATTGCATATGTTCTATGATTGTTTTAATATTGAGCGTAATGAATGTGCCAATTACATTTTCAGTATGAAATTATGACTCCGTAATTTGAAGTAACCGGGAGAGTCTACTATATGGTTTACATGGGTTGGCACAGTAATAAGCCTCAAATGCTGACAGTGCATCATCAGCAAAGCACCATGGCCCTCTGAGAGCCATCAAGCAGAAAATGATAATTAATTAATCATGGAGTGTGAGGCAAACTCTGTTCTATTAGCCCTTTGGTAATTCCCTCCTCTCGGCCTCCGCACTAACCATAGAGATCATGCCTCTCCAATAGGGCCTGTTAACTCAGCAGCTCTTTGGTCACTGCAATCAGTGCAGCTGGTTGGAAAATGTACATGACCTCTAACATTTATGTTCCTTAGCCTCAAAACTAAACAGTTTAAGATTTGCCTGTTGCTCATCTACATAGCTACTGTTTTTGTCTTGCAACACGGCACAGATGAATTTCTTCTTCCCTCCTTCTCTTTCAAAATCCAAAAGAAAAGAGAAAAAAACACTTAAGAATTGGCTGTAGAGGTGGTCCAGACCCCCAAATATCCCATGTTTTCATCATAGATTAAGTAAACCTACGGTTTCCATATGCTGCCTAGTGATATATTGTTCTATATCTTCTCCTTATGTGGTTCACATATTGCAAGCTGCTGTCATGCTTTTGGTCGACATCCAACTCCCTTTCCCAATCGTCAAAGCAAGATTCTGCTGAATCATGTCTCCTTCGTCTCTAAAGACTCTGCTAATTTCATAAGTGTGAAATTGAGATTCAGCAGATCTTGATTCATAGGCGGACTGCTTGCTCTTTCCCTCTAGAGTTTGAGTTAAGTGTAAGGGAAATCTTCAATTATTAGCACAGGCTGTATCGCTGCACACTATTATATTAATTGAAAGAAAAGTTTCTGCTATTAAATGTCTGTTTGCCATTGTTCCATTGCTGTTTGCTATTGTAGGATCGTATAATCACTCAATAAAAATAAATTAATGCTGAATATGGGAAAAGAACAACAAAGTCCATACTGTGTTTGAGTAGTACACGTTTGATATAATCAAGCAATATCTAACAGTCCTTCGCCTATTAGCATCACTCCAACGCACACCAACACATTAGTGTCTGTTCGACAAGAGATAAGTATTGACTTTCATTTTCTGATGATTAATGGTTACAATTAATGATTAATGATTCCAATTAATCAGTGTAATTAACAGCTTAATATAAAGAATAACTTAAGAGCAACCCAGTTAAAATTAAAACTTGCCTGTTTGAAAATACATAAATGTCAAAATTTGTATTTTGTTCTCATTAGAAAAGGTTGATATACTGAGATTAAAATGATCTCCAGGCACACGAGTCATCGCCGTATACACAGTCAAGGTAAAGATCCATAAATTGATTTCTAACTATGTAAAATTGACTGTCTGGCACTAGCAGCGTGGCAGTGCACACTGGCTATTACTCATTGGTGGATTTCGTATGCGCAAGCGTGCCTGTGCAATTACAAAGCGAGTCCATAAATTAGTCGCTGAATCTGTCTTAAATCATGGGGGAATGCATCAAATACTATCTCTCTCCATCCAGACGGGTGTCTACATTGTAATAGGAACTGGAATACTGTAGTTGTGAGTGTGACAACAGATAATCGGCAGCCCCCCGAGGAGAAAGGAAGATGATTCTTTGGGAGTGGGAGGGAACTGAACTTCAGTGTTTCAGTAAGTGATTTTTCTCTCTGTAGCAGCCCGGAGATATCAGAATTTAAAGCTGTGTTTTGACACCTTAAAACCATAATATTTTAACTGATAGATTTTAGTCCTTATTTGCCATACCTGCTCAGATTTGACAAGAGTTAGTGTGTAAGAGTCCAGAGGCCAGGTTATATGATTCATTTTAAGTCATGCGCAGGCACAGGACGTGCCAAAGCCCAATCAAGACAGGATCTGAAACAGCCCTATAAAAGTGTTAACAGTCAGATTAAAATTTTATCATGGACACAACAGCCTGTGGACTCCACTTTAAGCTGTTCAGATCACTCACATGCATATGCTTTGTCACATAAATGCATGGCCCTATCAAATCGGGAGTGTTTTGGGCAGGCCCGCTATAACCTTTCTGTTCTTGCTTGCCCAAAGTTATAACCACCGGTATAAAGTATAAAAGGTATCAAGAGGTTCTGCAGCTTCTCATGCATGTAAATGTGGAACCATTTGTACGTGATGTTCATAGAACTGCCTTTCAATTCTTTCAACATCTGAAAGACATTATCTCAATTACTGCAAAAGGAGACAGCAGCGTGTGCTTTTATTCCGGCTCGATGTCCCACGAGGGCTATGAACATTTCCATTTTGCTACAAACCATCTCATCCATGCAGGTCTGTATATATGGGTATTTTATAGGCCTGCGGTCTGGCAAGGACAGAGGAATTAGCCTGATCCACATTCATTAACCTCATTCTCATTCTCCAGAGCAACAGTGCTGTAGAACTATCTGTCACCACAGCACAAAAATGATGAATTGGTAATCAGTTGAGAGCTGTCAAGAAAGCCCCAGGAATGCAAAATTTACGCACTTGTTTGCCCTTGCATTAACCGTTTGTAATCAAATCACTATTTATTGTTGGTTCAGTCAGACATGTTTTATGACCCAATGTTGTCGTATATAGGCAGGGAGACAACAGTGGCAGTCCTTATTGGCGACAACATTGAATTCTGTGGAGAGGTGGGAGGTGGCAGTGTCTATTTCAAATAACTAGACCTCCCCCGAAAGCGTATGATGTGTGTTGGCTGTGATTCATTTTTAATCATCCTCTTAAATTATTAATAATTTCCTTAATGAAAATGGAGTGCGTACACAACAAATCAATATGTCTAGCTGCTTTGAAAAAAGTGAAATAAACCTGCAGGTAACACAGCAAATATTTGAAATTTGACTTTGGAAAAAAAAAAAAATCTATGTAATTTACAGTGCAAAAATCAACAGACGGTTAAGTCAAACTGTGCTTTTGTGCATCCTCAACACCAATTAAAAGAATGTCAGAGACATCACCGCCGGGGTTTAGTGCCCAGCCTGACCACTCCATGAGCAGGAGAATCCCAAGGAGGAATCAATACAGTGACAGCTGAGCTCCAGAAAATCCAGACTGTATCCTAATTAGGGGGTCAGTGTGTACCAAGAATTTCTCTCACTCACCTAATTGTGCTTTAAAGTTCAGACACAGTGAGTGGTTGGATAGCTGAGTGCTTGGGAGGCCAGCCGATGGGTAGTCTACCAACCTGTTAATGGCTCATGTTTTAAAAGTTAATGAGAGCTGGAGTTAAAAGCAGCATTAGCTAAAGGCTAGGTGGAGTTGAGCTATGTGGATTAACTTTTCATTACCTCCTCATTAGGTGCGCCTGGGGATTAGAGAGACCCCTGTATGAAATGTAGCATGAAAATATCCGAATGGGTCTGCATAAAGCCAGTTTGGAAATGGGAAAAGCGGAGGAGTTGAAGTTAAGTGATTGAGCTTTTAGCCTCTACCTCTCCTTGCTGCTGAGAATCCCTCTACTGTTTAGTTGACATCGTTTGCTCCCTATTAGCCAATAAGAAAGCTTGTAGTGCAGGCAAGCCCACCCTATTCCAGAGGAGGTGACTTTGAAAACTAGATTGGGTCATTAAAAGTAGAATAAGGAGGCCATTATAATTCTAACACTGAAGTTGCCATTTATTTGCATTGTGAAGTCCCTGGTGTAGTAGTTAAATGTCACTTGCCAACTTTAATGAGAGTAAAGTTAGGGAGTGTGGCCAGAGCTGATTAGAGTGTTTTCTACAGCAACTCCTCGTCCAATGCTGTGTCCAAAGGAATCATCAACACTTCACACTGAGACACTATTGGACAATGCGGGTCCAGACCTCCCCACTCCTGCCACAGCGCTTTCTCCAACTTAATTACCCTCAATGAGGAAATAGAAGGCCAGTGATCTTCAAACTCGCTGTAAGTGATTTGTAATGTGGTGCGCCAATGGGATGTTCCATTAAAAGCGGCGTGTGAGCTGTGCATGTGTGAGAAAGATGTGCATGAATTATCCTCCCGTATTTGGAGTGTTAATAAAAATGTTACAGAGAAAAGCACATGTTTATATCAACGTTTTACTGGCATGCATTTAAGGAAAACTTTTTCAGTGCAGCTTTTTATTGTTAAGGTCGTATCCAGTGGCAGAGGTCTAATCAGGTTCACTTGTTTGTATGGTTCAGGCTGGGTCAAAAACATGCTGAATCAATTAAGGTTTTGTTTCACTGCCACAGGTCTCAGGTCTAAAAATCAGCAGCCTAAATATATTATGCCATAACATTCTTATTTTTTTAAAGTTTGATTTGCAGATATTACATAAGAATAAAAAATATTATCTTCTGTCCATCTATTTCTCACTTAGCTACAGAATGATTTGCTGTTGTTGGTGCAGCAGGCAAAAATAGCATTTTCAATTATTTGTCTAAATTGTATTTAGAATAAATAAATGATTTGGAGAATTAGTTGACTTCACGTTTTTATTATTTTGATGTTCTTTTCGACTGTGTCTGCTTGTTAATTGATAGCACATCACGCTGTTGCCGATTTCTTTCTCTGTTAGGGTCCGTTCAGGTTGATCACGTTTTTAGATTGGGTCTTGTTATCCTCAGGTCTGTTTGGATTGGGTTTCACTGAGTACGGATCTCCTTCGGATTGGGTCTCTTTTTTGTGAAAATTGAGGAGCACTTCAAATTCAGACGGATTGGGTCAACATTTTTTAAGATCTTTGCCATATGGTCAAATGCATCTGCTATTGCTAAACATACACACACACACACACACAACGTGAACATGAGGTAGGCTAACCTTTTCATTCTGGTCGCAGTCTCTGTGCTAGGTTCAGCTAAACATGCAAACTACATTTGTATCGAACGCAGACATGTGTTGATATTGATCTCATCTAACTGTGAGGCTGCAAATGAATCAATGTTGTATGAAGTAATGTTGGAGTATTTCTTAGAGCAAAAAGCACCAGACAGTTATTAGGTTTTTAATTGGTATGCAAGATAGCAATTAATCATAATATCGATATACATTGACATTTTCAATCCCCCATATGCAACAAAGAGCCCTTACAGATAAAGGGATTGTGTGTCATGGAACTTCAAGGCAACACAGACTCAGGAATAACTAATAAATGTCTTGAAATGTGAAATCATATTGCAACTTGCTGTTGCTTCACCGTTTTTGCGAGACACTAATGTGATCAGCTAAGAACAATCAACACCTCAAGCAATATATTAAAAGGAACTATGTTTGACGCCCGCACAATACACATCCATTCCCGTCAGTTTTCTTGTCCATTTGTGTGACCTGTCAAAAAAAAAGAAAAAAGAAGAATAAAATGTGTGAAAACAACCCTGAGAGGTGTGAATATAATCTGAATTAATGAGGCCATATCATATGAGAGGAACAGTCTGGAGTGACTGCGGGTAAATTTGCATCATGTGGATAATTAAAGCAACATACTTTGACATTTACAACACGTTTGTGAGATTCACAGTAATGATAAGTGACACGAAGGCTGACCTCTCTGATTGTGTTTATGATCAAATGTTTGTCCCAGTTTATTTCTGCTCTGCAATTGTGATTCTGCTATTGACCGGAAATGGAGAGAAACTAATGACAAGAAGAAAATGTGCACTGCCCATTATACCATTATGTTCGTTAAATCATTACGCTTGATATTTATCCTGTGATAATTATATGTTAGGCATAGTAAGGCGTGATATTCTTTCACCTTCTCTTTTATTGCTATCCATTTTAACTGCATGGACGATCCTAGTAGCTTTTTAAAGATGTTGCTAATGCTGGCCGTTGATAAGTTCCCCTTACCACTCGCTCATTGGGATAGCACACATTCACTGTGACACCATTTCAATGGCTGATTTCCCTTGCTGGCCAATTAAGGAGCAGCACAAAGGAAGTTAGTTGCAGTCAACACCTCTGTTTTCTTTCCTGTAGTGGAATGAAATGATCACTCAGAAGCCCATGAAACGAAATTACTGCACAAAACAGTCCATTTCTGTGACATTGTGAATCCACCAACATTAAAATAGTATTGCGTACCGTGGCGGTACCGAGTAACAGCAGAGATAATGGAGATACGCAGGTGAAAAAGACGGATTGATTCATAATTTGCAGAAGAGGAATCAAATGCACGAATTCTGTGTGGTGGTGCGGGTGACTCATGCAAAAGCTCACAAGGAGGTCTGATAGTTAATATTCCGAACCGTGAATGCCAATTATCGATCTTTATGCATGTGGGTATTTATCATGCATTGTAAACCCCAGGGTAATTAAATGCAAGTGCTGTGCTTATGATAGCTATCATCAGTTTCTTTGCCAGAGCGGTCAATCATTCTATTAGAGGCCTTGCAGGAACTCTGTATGCTACGAGGCCAGTGGCAATGCACTGCCTCGGGCTAGCAGAACTAATTAGAAGGTTGCCCAGTGGAATTCTATCACCACCGTGTCCAATCCAGCCAGCCCATTTCTGCCGTTCGCCCCAATTTTCATCTTAATTTCAACATGCTGTACGTCTCTGTTTCTCTTAATTCCCCCACCTCCCTCTCCAGGGCCATCCATCACATTTACTTGATATGACTGAAAAATGTGATGCCACCTTACAATTCAACAGGGAGCATTAGAAGTGAAGTTTGTGAATTCACGCTATTCTCACATGGCTTGCCGCATGTGACAGAAATGTTTCATTTGAACCATTGTGAGGATTCCTCTCACTTCTAAAATTCCCCGCTGCCATTAGAAATACCTCTTTTAGGCATTTTTCCTCCTTGCATAAATCACTAGTCAGGTGGAAAATATCTTTGCTTCTCAAAATGTGACCTGGCATCTCTAGAGGACAGGTCCTCAGGAAGAAAATACAGATTTTTTGAAATATGTTCTAACTAGAAAGATCATCATTAAAGTTACTTTTGCAATTTCTTTTGTTAAGGAATGGATCACATTAAAACGCAGTTTCCAAAAGCGCAATGTGACATCTTCAGCCAACAGTTAAAAACCCAATTCGCTTTACAATGATACAAAACAGAAAATACATTACAATTTTACTTGTAAAAAGGCATCAACAATCATTTGATTATATAAAATAAAGTTTCATGAGCCTTTAGTTTTATGTTGACCGACAGTTGACTTATTGTTTCACTACTCATCTTACTTTTTCATACCCAATCTCTATTACGCTATCAGTGAATCTAAACCAACATGGGCTGTAAGAAATATTATCAAATGCAAACCCTGAGACCAAAGGTTTAGAAAAAAACCATTCTCTAAGTCAATGAAATTCAATAAATGATAACATTAAGGGCTCGGAGATATGTTAATATATTACCTCAGTCTACACTGCAGTAGAACCTTAAGTCACACTTTTTTATATGAGATTATTAATTAGAATATTTATTAAGATTTTTGTCCTGGGGTGAACATACTCTGAAACAGTGGAGCTTGTCTGTTATTTGAGTAATTAAACACGAGAAGAAATGCCTTCAATAATATTACTGTAGCACTGTTATGTCAGTCATATACAGCAGAGCCCCTGTATATCTATAGTTATCTACTCCAGTGGCAATTAAATTACACTGACATTACTGACATTACATTGTTGAGAGAAACTATAACTCTGC
>JBCAUF010000790.1:8448690-8464459 GCA_038406115.1 Haemulon aurolineatum | reverse complement strand
GAGCCAACACACTGTAAACAGATGCCCTCCCATTCTTTCTCACAGGTTCTCTTGGAAACAGGCTCACAAACATCTTTACACCTGCAAACACGCATCTCGATCAATGTTTGATCCACCCCCGTGCTAGGGCCCAGCCATCCCTCATCTGTACATGATGAATTACTATCTCAGCTAGTCACATGTAAAATTAAAAACATTAAACAGAGCGTTGGTAGTACAATAATTACACCCAAGGGTTCATTCAAGCACAACTTTTTTTCCCCCCTCATATATGAATCACCGTGTTCCAGAGTTCAAAAGTTCTCTCATGTTGTTATTGCATAGTAATGTATAACTACTTCTTTACTGCATGGATGTCTATGTTTCACGTCTAACATCTATTGCAGCCAGTGCTCTAATAGATACATTATGTCTTTGATTTAACAGACTTGCAGACAGAAAAACAGACTGACAGATGTAGAGGCAGAAAGACCTAAAGACACATAGACCAAATCAGACAGAACACTGAAAGTGAGAGAGAAAAAACAGGGAAGGATGAAAAGGCTAGATTTAGACTGGGTGACATGAGTTGTTTCTGTCAGTGTCAGGACTACAGGCATCCTCTGGGGCTTGGGGATGGTTCTATACACTGCCAAAAGATGGATAATTGGTTATTTTGAGTAATTTTTTGAACAAAGCTCAGCTGCTGCAGCTCAACCTCAAGTAAACAACACACCTTGGGAATAGCCTCTGCTCAGCCGTCTCGTCTATGTAGATTCCTGTCTGGATGCATGTTTTTGTCTGCCACATGTAAAGAGTAGGCCTAACCCTTTGAGCTCAGATGGAGATATTTTGATTTCCTCTGTTCTATCTACAAAAGTATAAATGTAGATTAGCATTACAACAGTTAATTGTGTTTAATTCCATAAACAAGCAGTTTTTGTATTGTGCTTAACGTAAAACCACGTCAATTCACAACTTCTTAGAAATGATTAGTGTGTGAATGTTTATTCAAAGTGAACATTAAATTGACCATTTTTATGGTACTTGACATTTTGCATGTTAAAGTAAAGTGGTAAAACCTGCATAGTGCCCCATTTGGAAGTTAATAACGTTGCTGCTGTCTGTTGTGAAGCCAAGTTTACAAAATGCCATCTTTCCTGAAAATTAAAAAAAAAAAAAAAAAACAACGAAAATGTTTGACATTTTCAACTTATTTTTAGCTTTTTTCCACCTGCCCAGTTTATTCTCTGGGGCTTAAAAGGCTTTCATAGGTACAAAGCTTTAAAATTGCCCAAGTCACAGAAAACCACAAAGACATTCAAGTTAAAAGGTGAAAATCATCTATTATCAATCATCTCTGTGTCCTTGTAGAAAATAATACCCATATACAATTGACAGTGCATGGTCTGGCTAAATGTCATCGTAATTCAGGAGCTAATTAGTATTAATAATTCATTCATTAATAATTAAGCTAATGTAATTGATTAAAGTGTTAAGGATGACTCAGACTTGAAGGAGCAGGCTAGGAGGATGCAGCAATTATACTCACATACAAACAGACTCCCTCTGGTATCCCCATATTTTAGCCCCCCTCCCACCCCCCCTCATCCCCTCTCCTTCATGAGAAACAGGATTCCACATGAACATCTGTTTGCACAGCTGGTTTCATCATCTAGATCTTTGTGTGATGTTATCCACAGTGGATACAGGTCTGAAGGGTTTCATTGTTCTCTGGCTTTGGCCTTGGCAAAGTCTCCTTCCTGTGAAGCCATTATCTCAAGTAATAACTAACTAGCTATGACTGTAGTCTTAACAGTGATATCTTTATTACCTTGATGATTAAGTGTGGGTATTGGCAAAGACACAAATCATGTGATAATAAAACAGCTCAGCCATGCAAATGACAGGTTTTTGGACAGGAGGCACATTTGGTTTACCTTGGCCTTACTGCAGATTTCAAAGTTGTGTGTGTGTGAGCTCATTCATGATTCACTAGATCAGCGTACTACATCACATTAAACAGATTTTTGGCACATTTAGATCCCTTGATTCTACAATGAATGAATTAGCATGCAGTACTTAAATCAACTTTCTAGTATGTAATGTGTTGTGTGGAAGTTCACAGGAATCCCATTTCTTGATCTGAGTCAGCATTTATTTCATTTAAGGCAAAGGGCAACTGAGAAATGCAACACTCACTGATATTAGGCAATGCATTGTAGCTATGATTTATTTATTTCAATTATAGGCTACTTGCTCTTCCAAAATTAAAACAAATGGCATAGTTACGCACAAGCTCTGTTGGGTTTATTGCACTGTGACATCCATCCCATTGTTGCTGGAATTCAACATAATTCACTGGATAGACGTGACGGGCAAAAGACAGGCGATTGCTCTCAAAGGGAGGAAAAACTTGTCACACGGGAAAGCAGTCACACAGTAGAGATGATAAATGTGATGCTGTTCATTAAAAGAAAGAACCAGTAAGCCATTTTAAAGTCCAGCTGAGACACAGTTCAACCGGCTCAAAAACCCACAGTCTCTGTGAAAAGTCCAGGAAAACAAATGGTTAGAGTTTTCTTTTAAATCAAGTCATCTCGAATATTCTGACATCCATCCATTCATTTTCTGACTGCCTACCCATGTCAGGGTCACACTGGCAACACGGCGAGCATAGCCGCCAAGCAACCTTTTCCACCGCAAATTCCTCCAACTCTTCCACCAATTGTGCTGCGCCTGGAGCACCTCCAAACGGAGGCGTTCAGGGGAATCCTACCAGGTGCCTGAGCCACTTCTCATTCTGGCTCCTGTTTCTGTGCAGGAGTAACAGTTCAATGCTGAGGCCCTCCAGACTCGTTAAAGTCCTCGCCTTATTATGCAGACGGAGGCCAGCCACCCTGCGGAGTAACATCATGCCCTCCATTCATAGCTGCGGTGTATTTATCTAGGTCTCAAACCAAAAATTTTGACCAGAGGTGAGGTTCAGAGTTCAGAAAAAGACTGACCACTTAATCAAGAGCATAGCGCACCGGCTCACCAGCCTCCGTCAGCTACATTAAATTGTTGAATCTGTATCTGGAAGCCAAACTTTAGTTGTGATCTTAGTGGGATTAAACTTTTGAATTGCTGCTTTTTCTCTCAGGCAGAGTATGTTTGGTGTTTGTTCATTGTAAAAAGACACATGAGAACTGTCCAAAAATATGCAAAAGTTAAGAGTGGAATCCACCAAATTAAATGTGTAAGCTCATAGCAGCAGCGGACGAAGAAGGTCAAACACAAAGCAAAAAGAAGATGCACTGCTCCATCGCAAAAAAAGAGCACCCTATATGGGACTAAGACAGAAATAAGTTAAAAATGAAAGGGATTCAATTGCACACTCAGGACTAGTAATTAGCAGCTGCATGTGAGAGGGAAAAAAAAAAAAAACAATATCCGTGCCAGATACACAGAGTACATACACACCCTGATTTACTGCCACTGATGTCGCCAACTGGCAGTCAGCCTAATTTTCTTGTAGAATTATTATATGATAACAAAGGAGACATTTGTTCTAAGAGAGTCTTATGTGATACTGTCAGTTATGTTAATTCAATCACTCTCGATATGCACTTAGAGTGTTCTTCATTATTGTTAGAGAGAAGCCAATTAAAGACACAGAATATCTCAGATGACGTCGGACCAATAATTATCACATCTCATCTGAGCGACTCGGTGCTATTATATGGATTATTGATTGACTCAGTCATCATTGCAGAAGGATGTCCGAGCCTTCTTTTTACATTACTGCTCACTAATTATCCCCATGAGTATAGTGTTCGATCATGTAATATAAATTGTGTGTTGACACCACATGTGTAGATACCATAAAAGCGTGGAAAAACTGGCATTATGACCTGTGCTGCAATAACGCTTGTATTTAAAACTGGCACAGATTAGTGTCGCTCCAACACCATTCTGACATGACCACAACACAAATTTTAAATTGTCACAAAGTGACACAAAGAGAATATTTATTATAAGTCTATAGCATTGAATTCTCTTGTACCAGTAGCCAACCTCCCTATTTTGTGGGTTTAATTACGAATATTCACACCAAAAATTTGTAGATTAAATTTGGTGTCTAATGTATTTTTATTCAGTGCAGTACAATAGTTGAAGCCAGCACTGAAAACTTGTACTGAGTGAATACTCTAATGGCTGGTGAAATGTTAAATTGGAGTTGGAGAAAGTGGAGAAAGTCATGTGGCTTTGGCATACAGAGTTGATGCCCTTACTTTTGCACTGACACCAGTCTTGATATTAAAAAACCGGCCCCTATTTCATATAAAAATAAGCTGTCACTACTACCTCTCTCATATACCCTATTTCTGCTCTGTCCATTTTCATTAATCAAAATATGTGATTGAATATTCCAGTGGGGTTGTATCAATCATTCAATAGCATTTCCATTTTGACATGTCTTTCCTGTATCTATATTCAGTGAATGAAGTTTTTTTTTCCAAGTTAGGATGAATATATATTCATATGAACATAACAATGATGTGATTGAATCCACTGCCTGCCCACAAGCTAGCGAGGAGTAATTGCTCAATGTACAATTACCTGCAGTTCCTTCTGTGCGTCATTGACCAACATCAGTGTGCCATTTTTTAATTTATTTTTTTATTTTACCTTTATTCCATCAAGACGTCCAACTTAGATTAAATATCTACAAAGTGTCATTTTATTGAAATGCAACAGTGTGGACGAGTGGTTTGAATGTTGTTGATTTTCTCATATTTACTTCTTTTCACAGTCTAATTAGAGGTCGCATATATTTCTGCAGTTATCAGCCCACTCTCATTGTTACTTTTGCAAATATATACAGTGTGATCATCTTCATATTAAAAGTGCAGCACTTATTCAGACTTTAATTTCAACTTAGAGCCTGAAAAAATGTGTCATGACAAGTAGCATGACTTCCTGTTAGAGCATAACAGCATCAGGCAAAACTGAACGACACCTTTTGATATATGCAGTTTCTTTCCCATCACACACTGATTAGTGGTGTTTTAACCCTCAAAGAACAGTAAAGAGTTTGAGTATTGAAAGCTACCATTGCTGGAAGGCTCTCACAGACACTAATGTATTTTCTGATATACAGTATATTGTATTAATGTAGACTCTCACTAATATTCAGCTACATCTGTGCTACAATGTTTATTAGACATGTTTTAATGCAGGATAGCAGTAATGCTAAACCCCTTACATGTATAATATACAGTATATTCAATTAAAGAGTAAAAACCCAAAGGTTAAAACCTTAAGGCTCATGTATTTCACCAACTTGTGACAGCATTGACCTGCTTCACAGCTTTTAATTCAAATTATGTCTCCTCTCTCAATAATATTCCAGATGTTTAGAGTATAGTGTATAGTGTAGTATTTGTCCTTCATATCATACAGTAGTCTTAAATGCCAATACAGTGCCTCACTGAACAGAATCAACTCATGCTGAATATGCACTGTACTGTTCAGTTCTGATTTACTGTGAATGTGCATACTGATGGTTGTAATAAGCATTGTGCAAAGATAAGCAAAGATAAAGCATAATTTTAGACCAAATTGCAGGGAGACAAAACTCATATTCTCTGCACAATCAAAAGCCTCTCCCGTACGAGATCACAAAGATGACTTACACTATTTGTTTTAGAGCCGAATGCTAATTGGGAACACAGCGAACATTGCTTCCATGTCAATCAAAAGCCCTAGTTAGTTATCTGCCTTTTGTCCTATTAACAATTGCTGTTACAGGAAAGCTTTTCTCTTAGCTCAGGCGCTAATGAGTAATAAACTCAACAGTGCGACTTTAACTTCATTTGAGGTGTGGCAGTTCAATGCTAAAATCCTCTAGTTCCACCATGAAGGAACTTTACTCCGCAGTTATACTGTTAAGTGTTATGCCTTTTTTTTTTTTAGCATCTTAGAATCAGCTACAGGTGGGTAATAGTTACTGCATTAACCCTGAGACATATCTGGTATTCAGGCTGCTAATATTTAATGGGGAAGGAGTTTCTTGCATAGTTAGAGTGTATACGTCGGGATAAATGGATGAAAGGAGCCAAATGCACTGAAAAGAGAACCTAGAATATACAGAAGTGTCCAATCCACTGGCACATAAAGTGCTAGACATCTCATTAGCAACAATTACTGATGAAACAGAAAATTATGCACAAGCACTCAACACGAGAAAAAAAAAACACTTTCAACTTGCGCACACACACCAAAACACACAAACTATGCAAACACCGCAAAAAGTAGAGGGACACACATTCCTGCTCTGTGCAATAAGAAGGTTAGCCCTGTTACTAATTATGACACTAATTCATTATGAGAGAGAATTAGAGCCTGGCCTCTGCTGCGCCCAAACTCCAATCAGGCCGTAAATGAGGCAGAAAAAAATGGGCTGAACCCGGTAATGGAGAGACTCTTCAGATATGTGAATTCCAACACCTGCACATCAGGAACTCATTGGTACATCAGTGGGTACATTAAACAGCTGAGATACAGGGAACATGGCTGATGTACATATTGAAGTTATGCATGTAGTGTGCATGCCTGTATGAATTTATACATTCGTAAGTATTAAAGTTTGTAACCTATAGCAACTTTCTTTATGACCTTGACCTTCAGAAGATAACCTTTTAGATATGCGTGTTGAGAAAAGCTGAATGCTAAAGTTGAGGAATTAAGAGAATTTACTGAAGTAATTCAAAAAGGACAAAAAAATATCCATTGGAATTCTGTATGCTATATAGTGCACAATCCTATTTACTGAGATACTGTGAATTACGTGATCCATGGACTTACTGTGACATGAGTATGCTCACAGAGTAAGAGCGAGGGTGAAATACATCCAGAAAAAGAGATGTACCAGCTGAGAGACACAAAAGAGACATACAACCGACTAAAACTTATTCCCATTAGTGTTTAAAGAAATGCCCCAAGGCTACATGTTGACTCTTTGTAATGGAAGACAAACTGATGCTGGTGTTCACAACAAATCTGGATGTTGACTGAATGTTATTATTTGAAATCATACAAATACTGACTGATGACCAAAGATGGTACCCTTTTGTATCACTTACATTACTCTAATCACAATATTCATAATAAAGCACACAAGCAGCTCTGGTCTGCTTGTGTGCCTGAGCAAAGCTGCAGGAACGACTAAGAGCTGAGAAACAGACTACTGGCACTGGGACATGACCAGACGTCTGTCACATATGATGAATTTTGTGTCCTCACCTTTTCGCCTCCTCCATTTCCAGTTAGGCTAGATACAGCTAGCACCCAAGAGAGCCGTGGCCTTAAAAGAGACTATAAAGGAAAACACTGGTGAAATATCCTAGAAACCACCCTTCCCTATTTTCTCTATTGTCCTGCGTCAAGGGAAGCATCTTTTCTGGAACTCCTCTTGGCCATACTTTGACAGCTAATTAAGAAGATGATGAGTGCCACATTGCTCTGATGTGACGGTGAAAAATTAAAGATGAAAGAGGAGTAATGTTTCTATTAATACGGTTTTAGTTTGCTCTTTACACAACTCCGTTTAACGGTGGCTCAAAGTTCACCAAAAAGGAAGAAAAGGGGACAACATTTGTCGCAGGGAAATTCACCCATAATACATTAACACAGGTCTTTTCCAACATAATGACAGTGTTTTTAATGTTATTGCACACAGAAAGGCAAGGGCGACATTGAAATATTAGGACAATATTCACAAACACCTCCATTCTGTCTGAGTGGAAGGTGTGAACATTATTGGTAAAAGAGAGTCATCTGAAAAGCAAATCAACTCATAAATGAAACACCGCCTGTGTTTACTTTAATGCCAGTTGCGAGCCCCACTATTAGATGAAAATATATTCTGCTGTGATTTTATGTAGAGTCAGTGTTTACCCTGCATGTTGATATATTGATTTTCAAAACATATCTGTGAAACACTACGTAATTGTGGACAGATTTATTTCACAGTTACGTAGCATCCAGAGCTGTTTTTCTGTTTGGTGTTGTCCAAATGCTGCCTCAGTTAAACATTTATTGTTTTCCTCTTGTGTTGTTCTTTCATAACATTAAGAACAAGACAAATTTACATAGGTTCGAGTAATGTATGTCCTGGGACGGTTGTAAACGGGAGCGGAGGGAAAAAAAAAAGATTTGAGTTCACTCTCCTCTTTTAGATCATTCCTGTACCGCTCATTTGACTAACGCTGTCGAACAAATATCAGGCTTATCGACCTCCAGAACCTCTCAGACTGAAGGAAATGATGAAATTCAATCAAACCGCCAACGAATTGAGGTTGATTGATGACTTGGTGGTGGTTTTCTGGCCATTGCAATTCCAAGTGAAATCAGATAGACTCTCTGCACATTCTCTGGGTGAGGCCACAGGGAAGGGGGAAAAAAGACTCACAAAAGCAGTAATTTGCACACTTGATGAACTGTCGAGGTGGTGCGTCCATGGAGGCATACAACAGGCAGGAAAGGTAATATAAAGCTCAGATTTGATTTGATATATAATGAAATGTTCATTATTCATCTGTTCTTCTGTTTGGTTTTTTTGGTGTTGAGGGCCACATCACTCTGTTGCAGTGTCGATCGGTCCATTACTTTGTCCTCATCCTCAAAGGAGCATGAACGTGACAGGATGAATCCTGCTGGCTTTGATCACCTGACTCTTGCTGTAGAGCAGACGTGGGGAACCTGTTCCACAAAGGGCCGGTGTGGCTGCAGGTTTTTGGTCCAACCAACCAAGAGCACACAGTTTGACCAATCAACTCTCTGAAGACTGATATCAGTTGATTAAATGAGTCAAATCTGGTGCGCTGCTGCTTGGTCGGAAAGAAAACCTGCAGCCACACCGGCCCTTTGTGGAACAGGTTCCCCATGCCTGCTGTAGAGCCACCATGACTGTTGAAATGTTTATTAGTGAAACGTCTCAACAAGCGTTAGATGGATTGACGCAGAATATTCCAAAATTCCCAGAGGATGAATCGTTATTGCTTTGGTAATGTCCTGCACTGCTTCATCTAGCATGAGCTGCAGGTAAAAGTTTTGTGGAACATCTCAGCGTCTACAGACATGACTTGAGACAGACAGTCACGGTTTCATTTTGAGTGAAATGTCTCAATAACCATTGAATCGGTTGCCGTGAAATTTGAGTCCAGCATTCGTTTTCCCCTCAAAAATGACTTGAAATAACTTTGATGACATTTGAACTTTTCATCAGTTGTTCAATAATTTGCTTTTACGACCAAATATCTGCAAAACTGACAACCTTCCCATCATCCTCTGGTGTACCTTAAACTTATAAGCATTTATCGTGAATGCTTATTCGTGACTCTTAGCATCCCGACATGCCAAACTAAGATGAATATTATAAACATTATAGCTGCTAAATATTAACAAGTTGGCTTTTATGAGGATATTGTTGCATAATGTATAAAGTCCATGCATGGTATGCTAGATTAAATTCTAATATGAATATCTGATATGTAGATGAATGCAATCTATTCTACAACAGTTTTATATGATATCCACAGACTTTTAGTCCATTTCACTCTGGAATGTACACCTGCATAAGACTGCACAGATAAAAACTGCCTTAGAAAAACCTTGAAGTGCTTTTTTGTGCACAGTTCATCTGGATATGGGTTTTTGTAATACCAAGATAAACTTTGAAAGTCACTTTCAGTCAAGGCTACCTCCAAATGTTATTTGAGGCTTGGCAGCAGAGTTCCCTGACAGGTTGTGCCCCCGCTGCCCTAGTTGCCGCTTGGCCCTCCTTTGCTCTGTATGGTGAAAGCACCGCTCAGTACTGGCATGCCTGTGGAGAGGCTGTGTGTAGGGGGTGTGGAGCGGTGTTGGTGGTTATGTGTGTTGTGTGTGTGTGGGTTGGGAGGGCTTGGCCGAAAACCTTGTGACTTGCATTGGCTCGAGCAATTTCCTTTTTAAATAAATCGACGTCTCCCCGGTTCGAAGTCTTGATTGACTGGTGATGGGCAAGGAGGGACCGAAATGTTCGCACCACGTTGACTCCGTCTGTATTTCAAAGTCAGATATTTTGATGCTGTCAAATGAGTAATTTCCACCACATTTATTTGCCGTAAAATATGTCATGACACACTCAAGCGACGTGCTGATGAAATTTTAAAGGGGAAATCAGTAAAATATGCCCTTCACAATGTGACAACATAACCATCATTCATCAGGGGTTGATGAGGTTGTTAATCCATATCAGTGGATAAATGATATTTTCAAAAGATGCCTGGGTGCAGAACTTTTTTTTTTTTTTTTGGGGGCTTTTTTGTGTTGACTATTTGAAACTGTCAACTGAATTTTAAAATGCTCTCAATATGCCACTCCCACTCACATTTTTAACTCAACAGTGGAGGACGGCATAATGAGCACCACCGAGTGTTGCTAGACATTTCAGCTAGCGGGGCTTCTAAGCCTTGTTCTCAAACAAAAATAGGACGTGACACTGCAACATTGTTTCACCGTGTTACATTGTGATATCTTACCTCTTCACCAGCTGTTTTTGAATCTCTGCTCCGGCTCTATTATAAAACTGGAACTTTATTGTGTGCTTGAATTACAGGGACACCGTCAC
Organism: Haemulon aurolineatum; assembly: GCA_038406115.1. Classification (NCBI taxonomy): domain Eukaryota; kingdom Metazoa; phylum Chordata; class Actinopteri; order Lutjaniformes; family Haemulidae; genus Haemulon; species Haemulon aurolineatum. Next base: position 8,453,823 of record JBCAUF010000790.1, on the reverse strand, counting down.
TCACGGGGATAGATCGCAGAGTGGGGAATGGGTGGGGGTGTAGCTTGATATTCTTCTTCTGACACTCTCAGCGCGCCCACACAGGCCGGTCTGCTTGTCACATGTGGGCGCTTGTTGACATGTCATCATGGATGTGCGCATTGGTGGCGGGAAGGCGGGGGATATAGAAATGTTAGACGATGTCAAATCTTCCCCAAGTCTTTTTAGCCACCAGTCACAGGTTGCGTTAGATTTGCAGCGTGTCTGAGCCTCATTCAGAGGGCAGCCGTGGCAAATGTTTGGGTTGGCAAACACTTTAATCAAGGTCGGTAGCCTGCACAAGATTATTGTGTAACATTGCATTCATTATATTGTTATCATGTTCAAATAGTGAGTATATTTTCAGATGAAATAAAACGTGCCTCTGTATCTGAGGTGCTTTTCGCTGGTGAAAAGCTTTCAGAGTACCTTTAGAAAAACTGAGTTTACTGGTTAACATATTGATTATATCCTATAATTAATACAATATCACATTTACTGCTTCACTGCATTAATGGTATTAAACTGGCTAGCTTTGAATCATTAAATCACCTTCCACCAGGAATATTAAAGGGTAAGGTTAAGTAAAAGCACAATCAACTGAAATGCCGTAATGTGGAATGCAGTGCTGAAAAGTAACCGAGGTTAACACATTCATACATATTTAAAGACAACCAAACTGTACATGCTGACACATACACAGTTGCATGCAGGCGCAGAGTGAGCACCTGCTGGGGATGTCTGTGGGTCTGGACATGACCCTGTCAAGAGTCGTCAGGAGATTAATTTCCCAGGCCTGTTTTCTTAGATAAAAATTGAGACAGAATTACAAAATGTGAGACGTGGGGAACAAATCTGAAAATGATATGCATTTCAAAAGGATTAAATAAATCGGCATATTTCGCAGTTCCTTCATTTGTCCTTTGTTTCAAGCCCATGTTTCTTTAAAGAATAGACCGCTAGCCTTGTCAGAATGGATGAAGTTGCTATAAGGATTTCCATTGGTAGACATTGCCAATGCAAAATGAAGCTAGGGACTCCATGCAATGGTAATCAGGCACAGAAAAAAAAAGCCCTCCTGAGTAATTTATCCTCCAAAGTAATTTCAGTATTTATGGGATTCACCTTCAAAATGTAATGTGGCATGCAGGTAGAAAAAACATAGGAAATGAGAAATCCAGCGAGAACGAGAGTGAGGGAGAGGCAGAGGGACAGGGAGGGAGAGAAATCCAAAGTGGGAGTCATAAAGTAAGTAATCTCTACAGTCTGCTGCCATCCAGACAGGTCTCCCGTGACCTCCACCACCAGTGACCTACGTCCTTCACATCCGACAAAGTTGGGAGGACGTGCTGGAAATATGAGGCCGCCTCAGCCACCCCCGTATTTGAATGCGCTCATTATGTCTCTGTCTGGATAAGAGCATCTGTTAAATGACTGAATAGTAAATTGTGTGCTGAGGACAGCAGACTAGCAGGGCAGATAAAGGAGCTTTGTCTTAGTTACATTTCAGCAGGTAGCAGCATGGCTTAGACTGCCAACAGGTTTTGCTACTGTGCAAGCCTAATGGTGGATGACTGAGGGGAGGAGAGGGAGTCGCTGGAAGGAGATATGCGATTTTCCACTTGTCCAGGCAGTTTTCTGTAAAATCACACGCGTCGCATTGAACAAAGTCACAATCTAGATCGTCAAAGATGCTTCATTGGGCAAAATATTAATCAGATAATGGAGACTTAATGTGATGTGTTTAAATAATGATGCTCTTTAAATGTTGTGGTTTTTCTATAATCAGCAGGGATTAGGGGGCGCCCCATGTATAGAGGCTAGTCCTCGCCGCAGCTCAAATCCCACATCGGACAGCCCTTTGCTGCATGTCTCTCCCCCCTCTCTCTGCTTTCGTCTGCTGTCCTTCTCTCTCATCTCCACTATCAATGAAGGCTAAAGGCCAAACAAAAAAAACCTTAAAAAAAAAAAAAAAAAAAAATCAACAAGGATTAGAAGGGTGGATTGTTGGATTGGTAGAAAGACAGACAGAAATAGACGTGTTCAATATTTGTTTTGAAGACAAAATGATGCTACCCGTCATTTTAACTATTCACTAGGACTTGGAAAGGGAATATTTTTCCACCGAGAAATGTGAACAACATTTATGATGGTGGAGGGAATAGGGAAAGCTGATTTTTAAAATGTTTGAAAGTGTACATTCATTGTTTGCATCTGCATTGCTAGCAGCATCCTTCTCCTTCTAGTACCTTTGTAGGCGCATAAATACATTTCTTGTAGCCACGTTACAGTGTAAAACCTAAAGCTGAATATGAATCATGTCGTCCATTTGCTCACACGTGGGCCTGGGCATCATTGTGTTTGTGCATAATACGAACAAATGTAAAAATATGTCTCTGTAGCGCTACCGGTGGTCATAAACTCGACTCAATAACTTTAAATCCTGTCTATCTTTACCCAACCTCCTACTGTAAGTTATTGACTGTATAATTATACACTATATCAAACAGGGGGAAAATGCACAATAAGCATCACATTTGTAAGTTTCACAATCTCAATCTGAGAACTAGTCTCAAATCAACACTGTTTCCTGATTGGTCTGATAGACTGTGCATACATTTGCAGTCTTTTTTTGATTGTCTATGCAACACTGTTGCTGCATCTCCATCATTGATGCGGTACTGACACCACTTATCCCCAAAATAATGTGACTGTGTCAACTTCAAGTCAAAGTATCTCTGGTTATCAGATATAATAACTCCATTGTTATTAACTTTAATACTGTCAGCATCACGCTTGTTATTTCTCTTATGCCTGCCTGAGCTTGTAAATTCTCCAGAGAAAGAAAACATGCCTATTTATTAGGCAAAATCTCTCCCTCTCTCTCTCCTGAATTTTTGATAAACTGTGAGAGAGCTGCCATATTCAAATACTGTTATTACATGACTTTGCTATTTAGGAAACTGGGTCTTTGTTGTGTGTGTGTTTTTTTTATAAATTTAGTTCTTTTGGCATGATCTTTTTTATTATTTACATATTTTAGTAAAAATAATTAGCTTTGTACCTCTTATGGTATTGTATTGATTGATTTACAAGTATCTCTCATCTCTCATCTCTGACCGAATTGAAATGATGGCCATATAGATATTGTCAGGTAGGATACAGGCTTATGTGCAGAAGAGAAAAAAAACAGAAGCTCTTTTTTTTTTTTAACTTCTGAGGATTGTGTGTTAGTACTTGAACATCATCCAGAACAGTTTTCTTGCAGCTGATCAGAATTCTTGGCTTGCCTTGCTCTTCCTTCAAACCTTCTATTTAAGGATTGCACCCCCTCCGAGCTATTGTACCAGTGCCACTGTGCTAATCAATCACAGACCACGCTGTGTGCAGTAGTGTACGTGTGTTTCTGTGCGTGTGTGCATGCTCGCACATTCGTGAAGGGGTGTTTAGCTGATGCTATTCGAACGATTATGAGTCCTTAAACATCAAGCCTATTGCCAAATTGCCCTTGACAAGGAAATATGTTGTTAGCTAAGATAATGTGCTGCCCATTATTTTAGGCTATAGTGCTCTGCCAGAACGCAGGATTATTTGGAGCTTGCAGGGCGGCGGCAGCTGCACGCTTAGAGATACACAGAGCTGAAACGGGGAGCATCTCTACCATTATGTTGCCAGTTATGGAGACAAGAAAGAAAATTGTAGGTTATACCTACAGGCGAAAAGAAATGCCGTTTGGCACCATAGCACATATAGTATTTAGACATGCAACAGCTTGATGCTATAAAAAAGCAACAGTATTTGTGGGAATTTCTCATTAAAATATTGCATCGAAATTGTCCATAATGACACACTCTAGGGCTTTAAAAAATAACTTTTACACAAGGTACAGTCGCTACAAAGATTTGCTTTGTGCTTTCATGTGGTCCAATTTGGGAGTTTTCCAGCTCCATTTCCAAGGAAATCTAAGAAAAGTCAGATTTTTTTTGTTCTTTCTTCAGCCTGGTGAGTTGCATATCAAAAGCAGTGGGAGGAAAAATTATTAAATATATGCCAATAAAAATCAGATATCATTATTACAATTCATTTTGACAATGATATAGAGGAGTGTCTTTATGAGTTACGGGTGCTTTTATCATGCTCAGCTAATTACATGTTGTCCCTCATTCTATCTAACTCGAGATATCTGACTGCTAATTTACTGAGGCATGAATAATGTAAAAAAAAAAAAAAAGAAAAAAAAATCTGTATCGCTTCCTTTCTGTGGAGATTTAGGAAAGGCAATATATCATCTTGAATCAGGCTTTTAGATAAAGCAGATGATATGAGCTAATATCAATTGTCCTGTATGTTTTCTTCAATCAACATGCATCAACATGCATCAACATTGTAGTATATGGAAATGTTTGTCTGAGGGATAGACTGCAGCATAAATCATTCACACATTTCATTCTATAACATCTCCATAAACACGGCTACATGAGATATCAGGGGATGTCTCGATCTCATAGGGCATGGCGTGACAGTAAAAAAAAAAAAATAAGAACATGATGAATAAACACACCAGCTGACATGTATGTACCTAAACCATAAAAGCAGCTTGAGAGGATGCATGTTTCACAGTAAATCAAAGGTCGTCAGGCAAAGCTGTCAGGCTAGTGGCAGTCTGTGAGAGCTCAAGTGAATCATTAGTATATGTTCAGACTGAGATGATACAGGTGAAAATACTGAACTCAGTCAAAATTGTGTTTAAAGTAAAGTTTAAGTAGGCAAATTATTGTAGATCGAAACAAGGTACTGAATTTAAGAATAGTCTCGCAATTGCAAATTGAAATAACTTGTCTGATATTGCATGCTGCGTGCTTTATGTTACTCAGAGGAAATGGTGCGATACATCCTGAGAATGCTGTACATTCAACTAGAAAACCTTTTGTGGGTAAATTATCAGGCTAATGTTCAGGAGAGTTCAGTTAGTACAAACCTTTAGCAGCGACAGAAAGAAGAAGAAGAGAAAGTCTTGTGCTAGTGTATGCAGTAATAGACTGGCCAATCAAGTTTGAAATGATGGAAGGTTTCAATCCTGTTTTTCAAATCTTTGATTTTAGGCCCTTGTTCACA
>JBCAUF010000790.1:8401624-8415042 GCA_038406115.1 Haemulon aurolineatum | reverse complement strand
CTGTCTCAGTCTTGTAGCAAAAGGGCTGAACAAAAATTCTTTTCAACATTAAAGCTAGGGTTGGTAATCCTGGAGAGTTAGCAAGAGAGCTAACAAGATTTGAAAGTGGCACCTCCTCTAAGTTCCACACCCTCCTCCGTCCAAAGCTACGCGCCCCCACGAAGTTGGTATTGCAACTTTCGTCTCCGTCACGTGATGCACCAGATAATTTTTTTTCAGCGTCATAAACCCCGCGAAATGACTCGTTTCACCATCAGAATTTAATTCATTTGGTCCAGTAACATTTGGAAAGTCTAGGAGAGCCGTAAGTATCCCTGTTTAAGTTAGCGGAGTGCTAAACTGGAGGTTAGTGGCCGGTTTCTTCTTCGTTGGATTTTGAAGGCAGAAATCAACTGCGCTTGCTCCATGGCTTGCTCTCAAAGGGAGAACTAGACATGAAGGCATCTGATTGGTTTGTTGAGAGTGCACCGTGGGGCTTACATTGGTCAGAGTTTTATCGGTCCTACAGCTGCCACAGAGGTCTGATTTTTTTCGTTCCTTTTTCTGAATACATAATGTATTGACTACTATTAGGATAGATGGACCATTTCACCCAATATAACAAAAAGTGTTTCTGAACAGGATTACCTACCCTAGCTTTAATGTGAGAATGTAAAGAAACAATGGTGGTGTGCATGATACTAGCTGTTTTATGCAAAAAAAAAAAGCAAGAAAACAACACTGACTTTTCCCTTTTCATAGTTGCACCCAACAGCACCAACAACATCATTTTTCTTTTGCTTTGCCACATTTACAGGTGTGCGTGTGCTCCTATCGGTCAACACTCCAGGAACATGTTGTGTTTAAATGCACGCTTTGTGTACACGTGGTGTTCTTTGCTGTCCACTGCGATACACAACAAGATGAAACGATCAATTGTCACGTCCTTTGTCTGCCGCGTTGGGCCACAGAGTGCTGCAGGGATGACACATATTTGTCGGCTAACCTGGAAGTTAGCACTGTGCTGTTTGCCTTGACAAAAAGCCAGTGGGATTTTGGATCATTGCGCAGAATAAACTCTGTGCCGCTCCGTTTTTAAAAATTACAGATAGATTAATGTATGTGAAAAATAATCATTACCCAGCACTCCCACAAGAAAGGAGTAAAGGGATGAACTTCTCAACTTCTATTTGTCAGCGTGTTCAGCTAGCTCAACGCTGACATTGCAGTTTTATGTTTTACATCACGCTGTAGGTTTGTCTCCAGGTTACAGCAGCTCCTGCTGTTCATCCACTCGCTCCCCTCGCACTCCTCCACAGCTGAGTGACAAAAGTCTCTCCCGAGTGAAATCATGCGTCTCCCCCTTCGCCTTTATCTCCGAGGGCCATTCCGGGAGCGCGCCGGCTATTATTTGCTGCAGGGCCACAGACGATGATGAAAAGTCGACTTTGTTTGCCTGCTCGCACACTTTAAACCTTTCAGTGCAAAATGAGTTGTTGTGTTTCAACTAGGGCATTATTAATAATCTTGGGTTAAGACGCAGGAGCTGAAAAGGAAAACTGTTAGGAGGCCTGCATGGAATGCCCTCTATTTTTTATGAGTGTTAGTGTTGGTGTGTGTGTGCACGGGTGTGTGTGTGTGTGTGTAGTTGCCTGTGTGTTTGCGCGCTTGCATGTAAGTTTGTATTTGTGGGGTCAACCCTTTTATCCTCGTCTTTCAGGAGTGAGTGCATGAGTGTTTGTGTGTTTCTGCATTCTCCGCAGGGACTATTTCAGTTGAGGGCAAAGAACACAGAGAAACTTTGAAAGAGCTTTTATGTACTTTTGAGTGAAATGATCCTAAGAAAGGCTTTTTATGAAAAAAAAATACTTTTTATTCAGGCTTCCACATCCAGAAGGGCACTTACCCAATTACCAAGCTCCCTTCCTCCCTTTCTACATCCATCAACCCCTCCTCTATTCTTAGGCCTGTGTCTGTGTTGTGTGTGGAGGCATCGCCATGGGCTAAGAGCATGAGCTTAGTAGTAGAGCAATGTAGGGCATGTCAGTGAGTATACAGTGAGTCAGCCATTTCTAACCACTTTTTGGCCATGTTGTAAGACTTCAAAAGATCATGCAACCAGAAAAAAAAAGTCCACATATTTGATTACTAATCTCGCTAATGTTGAATAGTTCTGACGCAAAAGAAAAAAAAAACTTTTTCTGGGTTAATTTTTGACTTGAAGTCGTTCAAAAAGACCCAAGAAAGCTTCCTTTTGATAGCACACACTGGCTGAGGTAAAATAGGGCATATACAGATAAGGCTGATACTGTATGACAAGCTAAGTGAATGAGAGGTAAACTCATTCTGTCGCCCTCACTTTCGCATCTCGGCTCTCTTTTAACTGCAGCCTTGTCACTCAGTAGCCTGAAAGGCAAGACCTCACACAGGTTTGACAGATAAAAGTCTCCTCACTTCATTGCTGTTTGACATTTTACCTCCCAGAAAAGTTTCAGCCTCTCTCCTCCTCCTCCTCCTCCTCCTCCTCTCTTTCTCTCCTTCCATCTCCCAAACACACACACACACACACACAGACACACACATATACTCCCCCCGACTTGAGTCCATCTCCTCTCCTCCTGTCCATCTGCCAGGCAAAATGGAGCCTCAGACAAAGGAGACGGAGGCTAACTCAGTGATCTGAATCAAATGGCAAGAGGAGGAGGGTAGCAGAGGAAAAGAGGAGTGATGGGTGCCAGGGAGGGAGCACGGGAGACGTGGGAGACAGAGGGGGGTTGGACGGTGAAGGGAGGCATGAGGGGCTAGATGTGAATTTTTTTTGACAGGTTGAAGTCTCCTCTGAGCTGACCCTCTCCCTGCTGGGAGCCATGTCTCCTGGATGTGTGCGGGGTGAGGCAGCATGGAGAAAAGGAGATATAAGAAGGCGCAATGAACTGTGGTCACGGAAATACCACGCTGAAATGCAGTCGCACCAACGGCGATCAATAGCAAACGTGCAAGCGTGTTAATTCGGCCAACGCCGAGGCACAAACTCCTGCAGGAATCTGTCGGTATTCAGTTTCCCAGGTTGGGTTAACGCCACCATCAGTCAGTGTCAAGAAGCATTATTGGACATTGTGTGACTAGCCCTCACTTGAAGTATAGTGACACAGAAGACACATCTGCTGCCTGGGTCATTTTAAAATTTCATGTACTGAAAAAAGCGTATTGATTTGTAAGAAGTAACACTGCGGCAGGGCAGGCTGGACAAACATGGTGACAAGTGACTTCCAGTGACTCCAGGGGAGAGAGGGAGAGAGGGGGGAAAAAAAACAAGATAAAGAGGGCAGATCATTGGTTTGAATGTCTCGGGAGGATGCCCGAGTAAGTAAGTGTACAACAGAGGAGATTAAAAAAAAAGTGTGATAGATGGTTGGAGACATTTGTACAGCTGATTCCGAGTGTTGATTAAGGCAAAGGGGAGTGTTGACAATATAGGTATTGATGCATGGATGGCAGCTAATTCTAGTGCTGAATTAATGAATTAGTCAATCAACACAAAATGAGTTAGATTTTCTTTTAATTAAAAAAAAATCCCAAACATCCTTTCCTCAGACATGAGGCCTCTTCATCTTTTCCATGGTTAAATGTCTGTGTAAATTAAAAAAATGTGTTGGCCAAACAAAACAAGCGTTCCAAAGAAACAACCTTGGACACAAAGGCTTCTGGGAAATGGTGATGATCTATTGTGGGCCCTTTTTCAGATTTACTTGGTAATTGGAAATATAATCCACAGATTAGTGCATGGTGAAAATAATCATTAGTCATAGTTAGTCTTGTTATGCCCCACCAATCTCTGAGGTGAATAACTGAGAGTTGAGGCTATAGCATATATGCTAATGTATACCCACCATGACTATGCTAATGTGATGCAACCCTAACCCTAACAATTGCTAATTAACACAAAACACAAACCACCAATGCAACTTGTGTTGCAGGTTTTTGGTCATAAACCACATTACTGAAAATTTTCACATACGTTTTCATGTTCAGGGGAATATGGATGTCTACACCAATCCATATTGTAGAGCTACTGAACAAAATGAAAATTTTGAGCTGCTGCTGGTCATAAAATCATTCAATAGTTGCTGTGATGTTTTTACCAAAATGGAAAAATATCAACCTCATGGTGGCGCGAGAGGCAAAAGCACCTGGGGCAATGGATACTATGTGTACAAAATTTGATGGCTGTCCATCCAATAGTTATTGGTTATTTCAGTCAGCATAGACAGACTGCACCAGGTAAACTTCCACAGAAATAACTCGCAGTAGCCTCTACACTTGTGTTGTTATGTTTTTGTTGTCTCATATTTTTCCCTACTGGCCCACTGGTTGAGAACTAGTGGTGCATTTCTTTTGCTGCAGTACCACGTTTGACCACTGGGGGAAAAACTAGCAGCAAGGCTAATGGTCTGACACTATCTCTTGCCCTGGTATTCTCTTTACAGTACATTTTGTGTTTGTGGCACGCATGCATGGATGTCGTAACATACAGCGTTTGACTAAATACCAGCATCTTATCGTGGAAACACAGCGTGCCGCGCGGCTTTACAGCAGCAGATGGTCACATTATTTGCCGTAACGCTGAGCTGTTTATGGCACACACATACCTGCGGAACATTAGACAAGAAAATTCTTCCACAGACATATTTATCTAGACACACATTCGCCCCGAACGCACACATGCGTGCATTTATCAAACTCTCATGTCTAAGTGCAAGGTGCTGCTCGAATAAGATTTCTCAACAGACAGAATTAGTTCAGGTACGGAGGGAATCGTTACTGTCTGCTTTGTCTCATCTCCATAATGTTTGCGTACTCTCAAGTAGGTGGAAACGCGAAATGAAACATAATTATGTTGTACTCCTGCTGACAACTGCTCTGTCACCGGGCGCATTAGAAACACCGCTGTGTACGGCGTGAAGAAAGAGAGGATGTGGAGAGAAAAGAGAACTTGTGTGGGCTCGGCTCATCTCTCAGACTCTGACAAGGCTACTTACCTGGAGGTTGTAAAAATAAGGATAAAATAAATAAATAAAACCTGCCACATACACACCAGTGTACGCCTAAGCTCATTAGACAAACACACTGTCCGGATCTCATTCCCACCATCCCAACTAAGACGGATCTCTCACCCTCGGTACAAAGCGCAATTAAAGCGGACCAGACAAATATAGCACGGTGGTATAATCTTTCTGAATCACCTGGAAAGTCAAGAAGATAAAAAAGCCGCCTTTCTTTCTAGCTGCAGCGCCGGTGCCTTGTAAGGAACTAGGTTGGCCTCTTTCAGCATGTTTACTTGCAGCCAAGTACAAATTAACCTCCCAAGATCAACAATAAACCTAATTAGAGTTGTGTTCTGCAGCTCACATCTCTAAACACAGATCACAGCTTGTTGAGAGATGAATCTCCATCTGTCTGGCTGCACACTGGGAGGAGGAGAGACTCAGAGAAGATCAGTCCCAAGATTCGCAGAGGAGAGGTTATTGTGTGTGTGTGTGTGTGTGTGTGTTTAAGAGAGAGAGAGAGAGAGGCCCTTGTGGCCACAGGGTTACTTCCCCATGTCAACCTTTATTTTATGATGTCATGCTGCAGCCGGGAAGTGGGACATGGCACACGCGGGGAGAACATGCATTTGGGTTTGAGCATGTTTGGGAGCTGGAGGAGAGGGGGGTGGAGGGGGGAGTAACGCTAAGGGGCTAGGACAGGAACAGCTCTGCCCTGCCATTTGACACTCACTCCTGGGACTCGAGGCAGCCAGACAGGGAAGGAACACGTGGGTGTGGAAACAGGAGAGTTGATCCATCTCACGTATTCAAGTGCACGCACATGGGCATGAGTTTAATTTTCCCACGTTTGCGACGCTAGAATATAACGTTGTCACATTTATTATGACTTTATACTGAGACTGGCTGTAACAGAATCAGGCACAATGCTTGTTCTTTTTCCTGACTGTCTGCACCAGATGAAATCCTCAGTAAATGTTTCCCTGGTTAGCGTATTAAATCCTTCAGTATCAAATAATAAACAAATTATTGGATTTCTCCGCTGTCTTTCCTTGTCCTCCAACTTGGACTGGAAAAATTATCATCACAGGGGAGATTTTAAGGTCTGAAAAATGATTAAAAAGGGCAATTTTTCTGGATATGTATTTTCTGACTGTGTAGTAATTTCCCTAAGCTGCCGTTGGACATGACAGCATTATCACTTTGCCTTTGACACTGTGGAAGATAAAGCAGTGGGGACACCAAGGTCCAAATATGTTGCGTTTATAGGTAGGAGCTGTCCCATTCATCATGTGCTAACACCTAGAGCTCTCTGTAATCCCTGTCCATAAGTCAGCATGGGGCAGGTATCTTCTGCCCTGCCACAAAGTAAACTGAGGATGTAATTTCAGACCCTAGTGTAGGAAAAACAAAAGGTGAAATAGACAAAAAGTTTGATTTAAAAACAATAGATGAATTCTTGACGTGTGAATATGTAAATGCACAGAGACACAAATGCACGACACGGGATATCTTTCAGAAATCAGTTTATATAACAAAGTGGTTATTATTTAGTATCATATTCCATTACATATTCTATGGAAGGACAGTGTGCATAACCATTTTGCTTTTTTTTTTCATGTTCTTAAGGATACAAATAAACTTAAAATGTTACAAATATAAATGTTTCTTAAGACAATAAAACATACTCAATGACAACAAGGAAGGTAGGCAGGGATATGGCAGCTTACACATCATGGTCGGACAGGGTTTGTCAACAGTTATGAGCGCTGCTTGTTGATTCAGCCGCAATTGGCCTCCCACAAATCAATAGTAAGCACTACTGAAGCAGGAAAGAACTGGATATGTGGCAGCTGGAACTGTTTACCGGAAGAAATACTTTGCAAATAGTTCACTCTGTTAGTGGCAAAGTCGTATTCAAACAGCTCGAACAACTCTCCCTCTGCCTGAGCAGAATATCGTGTGAGGTAAAGTGCACATTTAGTGAGTGCGAGTTACAAACTTTTCTTTTTAATTCAAGCGCTTGCCACCAATCACCACCAAAATGGCACCTTAACAGTTTTCTATCACTCTTTTTCATACCCCTGCCTCCTCAGTCTTACACTTACCATGAGCACAAAGTCATATGATTCAGGTTCAGGTTTGTTAGTCACAAGCTAAAAGACAATGGGATGATCGGCCCAAACACATAGAGGCCTCTTTTTCACACTAAAATGATGGAGCAGTTCAGGTTCTTTGACCCCGAGACTCTCCTGCTATTTTCTAAAAAATAAAACACATCATCCTGACGATCCTAAAAGATGGAATGGGGCAGAAATACAACAATCACTTTACAGGGATGATGAGGAATGTTGTCATTGTAGAAGTTTCTCTTATAATTAAAAGTTGTTGTCTGCGCTGAAGTAGCTTCTGTTAAGAAAAAAGAAATATTTCAACTTTCATGTTTTCAGCCACTGCTTTCCAGTCATTTGATCTACTGAATGGCAAAAAAAAACCTCTTAAGTGTTATGATACATTTTTTCCTTTTCAGTTTTGTGTTGCATCATCCAAAAAAAAAATAACAAGGGTTTATCGTGATCAATCCTGCAGGAAAGATTCATCTGGAACTTCTACAATGGCGAACACCTTAGCTCTTATTATGTTCTACAATGGCATCATGACAGAAGTTCTTTTCTTTTTTTCAAACTCCAAATAATTACGTCTTACAAAAGATGTTTTAGATAAGAAATACCACATGACTATCATTTTGTAATCACATCAAAATCTTCTACTTTTAATGACACTTCTTACTGGATCAAGGTTTATTCAACAATGGCTAAAGTAAAACAACAAAGAAATCAAAATCTTTTTTTTTAATGTCTGTACAATCTTTCTCAGACTTTGACAAAAAGACTCTTGTACTCCCTTTTGATGTACAAAACAAAACAAAAAAAGATCATTGTCTGGTGAAAACGGTTTCCCACAAAAAAAAAAATTGGCACATGTGAAAAGAAAAAAAAAAACCCTGAATTGATAATTGATTAAATAATGAGTAAAACTTTTCAGTCAAATTATTCGAAAGAAACAGACATTATAATTATCAACCCCGAACCACTGGTTGTTTTGGCATGTACAGTAGCCAATCAGACGGCGTCTCCCTCAGTGCTCTGAGCTGTACAGGCGTGGTGGCGCTGAGGACACAGGGCGAGTTAAGATTAGAAAAAGAAAATCACTGCCTCTGATGGCACGCCTCTCCCTCCGCTGTGTACAACACTTCCTTAATACTCCTATCTATGCGGAATCCCTTGTGGCGGAAACCTCATTCTCTCTGCTCTCTCCGTGCGACTGCTCGAACCTTATACTCAGAGGAGAATTATTGTCTTCTTAAATATTCAGACTTCTCGGAGCATTGTGGATGCACCTTGAGCCGAGATGATGTGTAAAATTGCATTTTTAGAAGCATGCAAGCTGGGAGAGGGAGGCATCATGAAACAGACACATCACAAGCTGCACTGGCAGATTGTTTAAATGAAAAATCTCCATCTATTCAGCCCAGGAGTCAAGCACACTGAATCCTATTTTGCCCGGGTTCCTGTTCCGATTACTGAGCTGGCATGGTGCATACAGACACACACACACAGTTGCCCAAACACTAACACAAACACACAGACACGCAAAAGCCTCAAGCAGAGTTGTGGTATTACTAAAGTAAGTTGTGTTTTGGTAAAAGGGTCACTTATGCCATTAGTGCTGGGGAAGCGGAGGGCGTTTGGAGACTCGCTTGCAAAGACAAGCATCATCTTGTCTTTTGTGCCCCTTAGTCGATTATTCTGCTCGTGCCCACTCTCCGTGTGGATTCAATGGTTGTTTTTAGTAGCATCTGCTTACAGTTTAGGGCAGTGAGGGGACAGGGCCGCCCCAGGCATGAATATATGAATAAATAGTTTACGTGGAGAAGCTGTGTGACACTGGGTCCTTACAGAGGAGAGAAGCTTAAAGTGGAAGTTTCGACTATTTTGCACGCGCTCAAGGAGCAATCAGGTGTTTGTTCCCGACTCTGAAAGCTTCATCAGGAGGGAGATGTTAGCGAAACAAATGTCATTAGTTATGACTGCGCAGATCCCACCAGGAAACGGGGTCTTTTTAATAGAGTGTTACAGTTTGTAGTCCTAAAACCCTTTAGTGTCTGAGCAGTGGAGTCCCTCAGTAGATTGTTTTTTTCCCCAAAGGGTTTTTTTTTTCCCTTAATGAATGAATAAAATATGTCCTGTGGTTCATTTAAGCCTAAAAACATTTCACATTTTGTTCTATTATATAAATGTATCCATTGAAATCTCAGCTGTAATTTTTTTTTTTAAAGCTGCTTAGCCCCGTTTATATTAATTACACATGCCTATTCAAACTGGTAAAATGTCTTGTTGAACAAAATGCACTTATATGATACTGTAGGTCCTGGTTTCCCTGCACTATTTTTATGTATGTATTTTTTGAAAATGGGGGAGAAAAAAATCAAGTGAAAATTTACAGTGGGAATGAACTTTTCACCATTAATGTGATATCTGGACTTGTTTTTAGAGCCCTCAATTAGACAAACATCCCAAATAGATTGAAGTAGATAAATGTTAAAAACATTTTTAAACAAGCTTCCTGTGTGACTGCAGGAGGGGTCCAAGGGTCACGTTAGCTCCTCTAGGCAGTTATATGCATTTACAAATGTGTCAGTCCGTCAACGTTAACAGCAAAAGCAACCTTCGGACAGAGATCAGCACCCCGGAGGCATCGGTTAGCTATTACACAACTAAAAATAAAAATGCGTCATGTCAGAATGGAGATTACAGTTTCTAGATCTGTGAGTCACATGCTGTGAAATATCGGCGCGGACAGGGGGGGCCAGCTCTCGTGGCTTTGTGGGATGTGGAATGAAATTAAAATGATTCATGTGGACTCCTGATGTTGGTTAGCGGAGGGATTGACAGGGGTAAAAACAAAAAAACAAAAAACATTTTAAGCCACCACTCCCTCTTCCGTTAAGAGTTCGCCGACTTGTTCGAACGAACGTCAGCAGGTTGTAGTCTCGCCAACATGGGCGTCGAATCCCCGACTTTCCACTTGACGGACAGCTGGCCCGCTGCCCCTTTGTTGAATGTACTGCGAGCTGTGTGTTTGTCAGGATGGAGGAGCATACACTGTGGTGCAGTCCTTCTTGGCAGAATGTCTGTTTCCGACGCACGGCATGCTGTTTCATGTCAAAATCAAAACTGCATGTGAACTGTAGCATTTTTGATTAGTAAGAGGCTTAGACTTGCAAGAATCTAATCAGGCAAACCTTTCATTTCAAACAGCAGCAGCCTTAAAAAATGCGATTTTTTTTTCTTGCTTTTTACAAACCATCTAGAGAGGACACGGACATTTAGAGTGATGCGAAGGTATTGAATAAATATGTAAGGCGTCGGACGAACAGCATGAAAATAAATGTCTGCGCGTGATGTGCTGTGGATTCCTCAGCTCTGTGTGGCTTCTTTAGGCATTTTTTGCTCCGTAACGTGGTGCTGCATGTGTGTGTGTACGTGCGAGTGCTTTTGTGTATGAGTGTGTGTGTGTGTGTGCACTATAGTGAGGGGGTGGTCTGTCCCTCCTTCAGATGTCTTCCAGGTCTCCACCTCGCAGGCCTCTTTGGCACTTATCTAGCGTCTTGTGGTAGGCGCGGGTGATCATCGAGCTTGGTGATTTGCGTTGTGGCGGGAACGAGACCTTTCCAGGACTGCGCGGCGGTTGTCTGTTGGGAAAAGAAAAAACAAAAAAAACAAAAGAGTCAGAAAGGGGAGTGAGAGTGAGGCTGAGAAAGAACAAGAAAGTGTTGTTGCATTGATCCATACTGGCACGCAAGAGCTCAACTAAATGAAAGACTGTATGGAGAAACTAAGTGAGGCAGAGAAAAGAGACGGGGAGGGGGAGAAGAAACAACATGAAGCAAATCCAGGCTGATTGAGAGCGGAGCAGCAGGGGAGGACGGAGAAACAGAAGAAACTGCTGGAGTTGAGGTGCTTGTGTCTGGTGTCATAGTAACTCCATTCAGCTCCTGATCCAGGCTTCCACTCGAGAGCCCCTCGACGGCTCTCACCTCAGATGCAGCGTATGCACAGGAGACAAAGTAAAATGCACACATGCAGGAACGCACACAAACAGGCGGAGGCGGGGAGGACTATAAGAGCGCATTAACGGCACGGAGAAAACAGAGAAAGGCGAACAACACTTGAAGATCCTTTGTGGCACGAAAGGGGGTAACACGGCACGATAGGGTACCGAACTTTTGATTGGAATATTCTAATATAAAGCCAAAAAAATTAAACCAGAGGTCAGGAAATAAAAGCTCAAAGTGGCTGCTGTACAGCCGGTGATTGGGGCGTTTCACTGCAACATTTGCGGTCAGAAAGTAGGGCCAGTATCACTTTCGGTTTCCTCGGTTGCCAGCTCGACGACAGAGTCATACAAACACTGCCTCCCATGCTATCCAGCCACGTTTGCTGCCCAGAAATGCCCATGGCATCCACCGGGCAGCCAGGTGGCAGGTGGGGCCGGACAGAACCAGGAAGCATAGCCATGGAGATGACTGCAGGCACACCCACACAGGACTCCCCGGTGTTTCCAAGCGTGCCGCCACAACTATGCCCATTACTCAGTGCCAGCTGTAGGGTGCCAGGCGTCCCGGGCTGGGCGTTGTTTAATGGCACTCTCTCCATCCATCATGTCAGGTAATGAGCTGAGAGTGACTGTGATGGCCAGGAACACATACACAAACGTGCGCGCGCGCGAGCAGACCGTCTCGAGGAGCGAGCGGGAAAAGCGCTCCTTCAGATTGGATACAAAGCATCATGCAGATGGTGCACAGGAGGAGAGAAGGGGAGAAAGAGGGAGGGAAGGAGCAGAAAGGAAGGCAGATCGAGATGTTTTTTTGTTTTTTTCTGAGGGAAAAAGGGATGAAAGGTTCTGTAGTCTCTGCCTCTCTCAGTTTAACACACCTTCACGTACAGTAGGTGATCGTTAAAGCTAACATGTTCAGGCAGCGTGTCCAAAAACATCATTGCTACTTATCCATGCACTCATTTCTACATCCACAGTCTGTAAACAGGACTTACACAACCTTCCTCCTTTCAAAACAAGCATCCATGGCACACACACACGAACTCACACTCACACAAATAAAAAAAATAAAAAAAATCGAGGACAGAATTTAAAAAGTAGATCATACACAATCTATCTTTGCCAATCATTTGCAAAGCCCAATTGCTGTAACCTCATTTCTGGGCAAGCAGTCCCCTTTAGCCCTCAGTCCATCAGAGTAGAATAAAAAAACAGAGCTGGGAGAATACAGACCCTTTATCTCTAATGTGGGGTCATCCTGGGCTACATCTATTACTGTAAATAGGATGGGAAAATAGACAGCGGAAAGGATCAAAGAGAAGACTATACTAAAAAATAAAAAATAAAAAAGGGAGAAATGAATTGAAAGAGTAAAATCATAAAAGACCAAAGAGATCTATAAAAATTAAAACTACCAGGGGTTTGACTAGGGGCTGCACTACTATTATTTTCCAGTTACAGGTAAGTGCAACAACATATACATTTGAGTCACATTATACACATTTTATACAGAATACCCACCATCAAAAACACATTTTACAACAGGTTTTTTCCCTTCGTGCATTAACAGTCTCTGTGGTTTGATTACGGTAAAACATAATCACTGATATTTTCTTACCAGCCTACAATTTGCCATCAGCTCCCTTCACCAACACGGCGTACAGATATTAAACCTTGGCATTGATTCAAAGTACAGGTGTTACTCCAACACGAGCAGGGTGCACTCAAAAGAGCACAGGGCTTTGTTTGTCTGGAGGGGCAGCCATTTTGTATGCTTCGAAAAACTGAAGACCCCGTGCAAGAAGACCATTAGTGTGGCCACTGGTTGAATCCCTGCAGGAACAATGCCATACAGCCGGGCCACTTTTTTTATAGAATTTAAAAAAAAAAAAAAAAAGAAAAAAGAAAAGAAAAGAAAGAAAAGCCCTTTTGGGTGTAATTTGCGTCTTGCCCGGCTGCCTGAATACACAGGAAAGCTTTCGTCAAAGACTTTGCAAAAAAAAAAAGAAAAAAAGAAAGAAAGAAAGGAAAAAAAAAAACTTCCAGCAAAATGCATCTCCCATCAGAGGATACTTGAGCGGAGAGCTATTGGCTTCTCATAAAGACTTTTCTGTTCCTATCTTCAGGTGCATAAAAGCCCATCCTTTCCCACCCCACATCAATCTATCACAACAATTGAACAAACAGCAGTCATTTCTACTGGGAGAGAAACATTACTACTTGCCTCTACTGAATTGAATTCTTCAAGCACATACACACACACACACACACACA
>JBCAUF010000790.1:8322143-8340918 GCA_038406115.1 Haemulon aurolineatum | reverse complement strand
TACATGTGCACAGAACATTGACACTGTACTCACCAAGAAGAGCATGCGGAAGTTGGCCAGCTCTCCGAAGAAATCCTCCACGCTGACTGAGTGCGGGTCAAAGGCAAAATAGCTGCCTATGCTCTCGTAGAGCTTTTGCATGTTCTTGTGCATCGTGGACAGTTTTTCGTACTGCTCCCGGGAGTGCTTGCTGAAGCCGTGAGAAGGACAAAGTCAAGGGAAAATGGAAAAAGCATGGCTCACGCACAGGCAAAAACAAAACATATTTCAGAGCTACTGTCATCTGCAATATAATGACACCTCGCAAATATGTTCATCTGTGAAAATACAAGCCACTGTGAGAAATGATCACTTCAGAGGCTGTATAACATTCAAAAAGCCCACCTATGTCAAGGTCAGCAAAACAAAACACTGGATAAAGAAGGGTCAGAGACAATCTAATGTGCCATTACAATAACCTCTCCAACTCACTCTGGAGTCAATGGCATGGTGAGCTAATAGCTGCAGCCCTGGAGTAATGGAAAGGTGTTTTGTAGTCAGCAGCATGACACAGATGGTTGCTGGAAAAGCTGATTGCAGTCATTGTTCTATTGTTTCTCCCAACAACAGTGGGGTCAGGTTGTTTTGAACCTCACCGCTCACGTCGCAGTGTGTAATTTACTGAACAGGCGGAGCACTTTTCTCCTGGTGAATGGCTATTGACAGCCGGCATCAGTTAAGCATTATCACAGCAGCCATTGACCTCATGGAGACTGTGCTTGGACACTCCAAGACTCATACACCCTGGGTGGGATGAGGATGACACATCTTCGCACAACACTCACACACATATAACTTATATATACTGTACATGTGCGTGTAGACAATTGCAGACACAGACAAGAATGGGCGAGAAAACCCCCCCCAAAAAACTACCCACAGTACTCTACCAGCACTTGTTCCAATGTATTAGTAATGATGTCCAACACCTGCTGTGTCTTCAATCATTTTCACTTTCCTTCTTAAGAGGCTATAGTTATTATAGCTATAATATCTGCAATAGCTCAAAGCTTATCACTTTGATGTGGAATTAAATTATTACAAATCTGGCTTTATTTCTGTAGCTCTGGCCATCACTTCTATTGGTTATGATAACACTGTACTTACAAGAAATTGCTAAGACCTTAAAATGAGGCGACATTTAAAAAAAAAGAAAAGAAAAAAAAGTTAAAACGAGCCAAAGGTTTTGCTTGATAAAATACCACTTTATTTTAGGGAAAACAGAAAGGAGCACACCTGTAATGTTGCTCATAATTCAGTACTGTCCGGGAAAACTGTTAGTGTGCAACTATGTAGTAGTGAGTGGTTGTTTTCTCTAGACATCGGATAAGCCTATGGGCTTGTTGACAACATGTCTAGTCATCTGGCCACTCAGATTTCTGTTAATAATGCTCCTTTGTTTCCAGATTTTATGAATTACTTTGTGTTAGTGGGAACAATGTAATAATAACAGATAGAACTGATGGCCATGGCAAGAATATAAAGCCCACATTATGCAAAACCAGTATTTGTTTAACAGTGTGTTTTTTGCGTTAATATCTCTGCATTTTGGTCACTTGTGCATTAAGGTGCCTTTTTACTTTCCAGTAAAAGTCCTTAAATCCTGTTTAGTCTATAATATTTCATTTCGGTGCAAATACACTTTCAGTAAACAAATTACGGGAATTCAAGCGATAAAGAGAAGCATGACTCAGATTCAGATTGTTCTTTGCCTCTACAGCACTAAGGCAGCAGCTTCTTGTTCTAAGCGTCATGGGTACAGTTATAAGCAATTAGTGCTCATACTCAGTCGCCTTGGCAACATACACAGGCTGGGGGTGCAGCATGTGGCCTGTGACTGTCAGGGCCAAACAGTTATCAAGATATTGTTCTTTGCGAGCAATCTGCCATCATCATGTGAAAGCCACTGTTTTTCTACAGTGCCATTTATGTACTGTTTGTTTGTTTGTTCTGTCATCTCGGCAGACATTCGTGTTGAGGTCCAGGGATTGCTCTCTGTCCCTAGGCAAGTTATTAACTCGCATGTTTTCTTTTTCCGTGTGCGTATATAAATAAAACGCTCATGTGCCCCGTATATGTGTGATGTATTTCTGCTCTTACTGTACAGTGCATACGCTCACATATACGCGTGCATGTGTGTGGAAGGCCTTTGTGTAGCTGAGGGGGATTAAAAGCACTGACTTGGTTGGCTGTTTGGATTACCTCCCTGGAAGCTAGTGTTTACCAAAAAAACAGCAGCAATAGCATAGTCCAGGTTAGCAGCAAGCCCACACACGGGCCCGATGGATGGACTCATCTTTCTGTCTTTCCTCTTTCCCTGTCTCTATCTCCTTGTCTGCCTGGACCTGATTTATCCCCCTTGCTTCTGTCAGACTGCCTTT
Organism: Haemulon aurolineatum; assembly: GCA_038406115.1. NCBI lineage: Eukaryota > Metazoa > Chordata > Actinopteri > Lutjaniformes > Haemulidae > Haemulon > Haemulon aurolineatum. The sequence continues at coordinate 8,338,498 of JBCAUF010000790.1, read as the reverse complement.
ATCTTTTCTTTTGTCCACCTCCCCCTCACTCCACTTGTGTGAGAAAACTCAGGGGCCCGACGGATAGATGTAAAAGTAAAACTTTGCCAAAGTAAGCTATCTTTTCAACATCCAAACTCCTGACAAGAGTTGTACTGTATTGGAGTTGTATTTGTTTAGCAAAGTCCTAAAATGATCCCTGTAAAGAAAAATCCCTTTCTAGGGACCAATCTACCATGAAGAACGCCATATGGTGCAGTGTCATTTATTAGTGAAACTGCACCTCTGCTTCACCCAAAATACTTCTGCAGTCGGTTTCTAGTACTAGACTGAGTTTCATTTAAAATGCCCCCTCGCAACAATGCCTAATTGGTCAGAATGGAAAAGTGACTCCAAAGGATAAAATGATAATTGTAAAATCACGAAAAGCATAAATATTTATAATGCTGGAGTGAACACTGGAAACAAGGATCGGGAACTGATTCGTGCCCCAAAAAACCAAGCCAAATATTAATGTGTCAATTTAGCAGCAAAAAACATGTTAATGTTATTCTGCTTATTAACAGCATTTAGATACAATATTGATTCCACTCTGCAGCAGAGTCCACAGTGCCTTTGGCTCAGGAAATGTTAAGGCCACAACTGTTGCCTCCCTTGTAGAAGGGTAGTTAAAAAACATTGAGGCGGTGGTTACTTTTGGTGCTTGTTGTGGCTTGTGGCTCTCTGGGTTTCTTTTTTCTCCCCTTCTTCCTCTCCCGTTCTCTCAGTCCCTCTCTCTCAGACACACAGTCAAATACACATGTATGCACATGCACAGTGGTAGATGTGTCCCGCTGGGGACTGGACCGAGGCTGGCTGGGCTTTTGCTCCTTGTATTTCCACATCAAAGACATGTCATATTGATGGAGCCTGACACACATTATCCTGCAGCAACACAACCGGTATGGTAGAACCTTCATCAAACACACATACAGACACAGAATGAACAGGCAAACACACACACACACACACACACACACACACACACACCACATATATAAAGTACACGTGCTCACAGCAGTCACACACCCATTTTCTGTCTCTCTGTCAGGTTGTCGGCTACTCTTTTCTTTCCCTCAGTTTCTCGCAGTCATCACAGCCTTTTTTGTCTCCCTTTCTCCACAGCTAAATCTTTTTTTTCTTTTTCTTTCTCCTTTCTTCCTGTCCACCACTGTCTCTTTCAAACACACTCCCTTTATAATTCTCTTTCTTCATTTCCCCTTGATATTCTCTCCATTAAATTCTCTCGCTCAAACGAGAACTCCCTTCCTTCTCTCCTGCTCGGAGTGAACTTTCAGAAGTATGCTGTCTGAGCCGTGTCTGGTATTCACGTCACTTGGGCTTGAAGCGGAGCAGGGAGCAGAGGCGCCAGGTCTCAAGGTAAAGCATCACGCAGCCTTTGGTCGCCCTGGCTCTGTTTGTCAGTCTCTGCTCTCCTCCTCTAGCTGTCCTCGGAGATGTGCTACCGCCTGCACTTCCTGTGCACTAAAGCTCTCCAACGCAGAGCAAGACGATTGCTCCGAGGCTGGAGGGCTCAATGTTGCAAATACGGTTGTTACCTAATGTATCTGTTGAGTGTTTGCTGGATTTTATGCTAATGATCAAAATCAAACGCTTAATTTTGCCAATACGAGAATTTTATAGCTCTGTGCCTATTTTGAATCTCTGCACAGGATTTACTTTTAAGGAGTATTTCAATAACTGAAGGTGGCAAAAGTGTTAAGATAATGAATTACAGTTCACACACACTAAAGCTTGGCTCATACAACTCCACGTCATAACTGACTGTGTTGATTTACAAAGGCAATGTCACATGTGAAATGTGATGTCAATGGCACTGTTCCGCTAGTTCATGTTTTTATAATTTTCTCCCCCTCTCTCTCTCGCTCTCTGTCTCAAATCTCCTGTTGTTGCCAAAACCCACTCTGTCCTTGTAAAAATCTAGAATTAGTTCTTTGTCCTGCCACAGTGTCCTCATTACTGTGTTTAATCAGTCACTTTTTATCTGTGTGTTTGACGTGCCAGAAAGGGTACATTTAACATCAGTAAGCTGCGATTAAGGGCGCTCATTTTTAACACCGCAAAGTGACATCAAAATCATATCCAAGTCAGACTTACCCTAAAAAGAAGATGCCTTTTTTTTTTCTTTTTTTTTTGGGAGCCAGACTCCATTCGATTTCACAATAAAAGCGAAGAGAAAGGGGAGAAAAATCCATTTACGAGCCAAAATAAAGTTAAAACAGTCTTCACAATGGCCACCTATGAGGATGGCAATAAATTACCTGGTTTGTTTACCTGTGCGCATGAGAGAGTTATTAAAGTGCTGCATAAAACCCTACAGTGGGGGCCCAAAAAGCCTCCTTAATAAATCTCCTGTAACCTAGTTGCATTAATGTTTATTTAATGCTTTTCCTGTGCTTGCTGGCCCCTCCGTCCTAGGCCCCACACTAAGCCTGCTTTTCTCCAAACCCCGCCATCCCTGCTCCCTTTATCCCCACACCTACTGCCAACAGCCCCTGTGGGCCAAATTACACCAAAGCTGCCCACTGACTGGACACAACCCATCATGTTGAGAGCGAGAGCGGGATGAGAGGGATGAAGGAATGGAGTACAGTGGCAGGACAGCGAGTGAGGGTGAGAGAACACAGACTATTAGATGTAAAAAGTAATTCCAGCTACTCAAATCTATGTATGAATGCAACAGCTCTTATCTTATTTTTTTTATATAATAAATCTAAAATTCTTTGTGTTGGCTGTCTGTTCCTTTTATTTAAAAAGTTCTCATTTTTGCTTGCATCACTTTTCTGAACTTACACAGAAAGAATGAAAAAGGAGAATAAGAGAGGCAAAGACAAAGGCAGAGCTTCATTTATACTGTGTTGTTAGGTTTACAATGATCTCTGTCCCTATTAGGCAAGAACTGACATCATAGTACTCCTCTCCACACTGTACGTCAGGCTCCTAAGTGAGGAGGACAGGGCGATTCTGTTGTGTGCGGTGATACAAGCGGAGGGAGGTCCGTAGGGCGAGCAGGAAAGAGGCTGACAGCGTCCTAGAGTTTGGGCCACGGCACAGACACCGGGGCTCTCAGAGGGAATTAGCAGAGCAGCCAGCTCTGGGAAATTGGGATGTGACCTGGTGCCGAGGTGGATGGAGGGAGGAGGGAAGTGCGTGAGAGAGGAAGGATGAGGGAGGGCGCAGCGAAGAGAGGGAGGGCTGGGAGGAGGCACGTGTTGCCAGAATTTAAAGGAGGCAGTGCACTGTATTAAATCACAGTCACATATCTGAATGTACTTAATGGGATCTCTGTGCTCTGACTTCATTTACAGAGAAACGCATTAGTAAATGTCTGTAAATATGATGTAACTACACACTAGGTCACAGTAAGTCCAAATGGCTGATCTTTTATTTAACACAACACGCCACACCAACTCAGTTGAAGGAAATTAGAGTCTGAGTCAAATTAGAGTCTACAACCATGCTAGCAGCTCTAACAAACCACAACTGAGCATCCAACTAGGGCTGCAACTGTTTTCCATTTAGTTAACATGGTTACATTTACTAATTTCACAAAAGCTTTTGCAATCAGTGGATCAGGCATTTCTGTGCCAAATATCAAGGTAATCCATCCAATAGCCATAAAGGAAAAGTTGGGGAATCACCAGAGTCATCGAGCGACCATGAATGTTTGAACCACATTTGGTGGAATGATGTCTCCGCCAAATTTCGTTGCCATCCATCCAATATTTGTTGAGATATTTCACCCTGGATCGAAGCAGCGGACAGACTGACTGACCAACAGACCGGCCAATATTGTCATTGCAAGAGTCCAGCAGCAAACATGGCTCAAAAGAAAAGCTGCAGAATTACACCATTAGAGCAACAATGAAGTCTAGCGTCTTTGAACAAGAGAGTCACCCTGCATTTGTTAACCGATTATACCCCCTTAAAACACAAAAAAAAAATTTTAATACTTAAATAAGAAAATGAACAAGACAGAATGTCTTTTAGGCCCCTGCAATCTCTGCTCATGTGAAATGGGAAGCCTGTTTGTTGAGCACAAGAATAAAGCATTCAAGTCAGGTTCATTTCACATGGTGAAAATAATTAAATCTGCACCAAACTGAATGCCTTAGCGAAACAATACTCTCTGAAAATTGCTGGACTTTGTCCAAAGTAATCAAAACAACACCTTGGATGAAAATCAACGGTGTGCCATCGTGAAACTCTATCCCGTTGATCCATCTTTGTCACCGCACACATGCAGATACACACACATGCACACACAGCCACACACACTGTATCTGTTCCCCCCTTCGCCTCGCTCGCTCTCTCTCTCTGTTGGATTACAGAAGGTGCCAACAGGGTGGTGATTATTCGATGCCATCTCCCTCCCCTCCACAAAATGTAATTAATGTAATACTTCAGTGTGCCGCTGCAGTGATCAGACTCTGCCTTAACCTCTTAACCTTCAATGTTCTCAGTGTCTCTGTAAAACCTCAAATGCTGCCTTAAGTCAATGCAGTCAGAATCTTTAGCAGTTTTCATACATTAATCTTCTTTTTTCTTCTTTTTCTATCTTTTATATACATATTTACTATACAGACAGTGCACAGCAGTGCATATGAAATACATAGACAGCATATACATATATATTTAATAACTGTGAGGGATGTATTTTCACACATCAGAGGCTCTGTGAATTATATTACCACTTTGACACGCGGGTCATAACCTTTCCTCTCCCTACACTCCTCTCCATCATCTCCTCTACAGCTTCTACATCATTTTTCTCTTGAAATTAAAAGCCAGATTTGATGTCAATTTTACTGTCAATTTATTCTGCCCGTCTGTCCCTGAAATATTTATACGTGTAGAGAGGAAGGTTGCCTCTGCTTAAGCATTCAAAGCTCTTTACTACAGCACCCAGCTGGTGTTGGAACAACCCAATGAGGGGGGAGACTGGTGGGTGTAATGACTACATCTGATAAAGGAAAAGAGACTATATAAATTAGATATGAGGGGATTAGGTCCATGGGAATGACCTGTTGAATCATGGATAGGCTATTAAAAAAGGGGAGAGAGTGCAAGAAAAAATAATTTGGTGACCACCATAATGGTGCCAGTGAGTGAGTGTGAACACAGCACAGCCCCATTATGATTACAAACACACACACACACACACATGCGCACAGACATTTCTTTCTTTTTTTTATCTTTGATAACCTTTTATGGTTGCTGTCATCCTTTCATCCAAAGCAATCTCATGTCACATCGATGCCCGAGGCCCGTGCTTCTCTGTGTAATTTCCACAGAGTGGGAACATGACAATGCAAACCCGCTGTGTTTACAATGTTCATACTTGTCAAATTGTAAAAGGTCAAGTCTCTCGCTTCCCCCGACGCTGATCTAATCGGTAAACATCAATCCCTACCTCCACATTACAATGGCTCGCGAGATGCCCCTTGAAAAGACAAGTGTGTGCAAGAACACAGGCGTCACACATGTCATTTATTAGACGCAAGCATGACTCTAAACAACATTACACAGAAAACCCAGCAGGACAGATTTTATGCAATGTAGAACAAACATGAGTGTGTGTTTCAGTATTTAACATTCAGAAGAGTAATCTTTGAGATGCCTGTCATAAGCAGTCCTGCATCCAACTAGAGCTGCAACAATTAGTTGACTAATTGTTAGGTCAACTACAGTATATTAATTAAGAAATTTGCATCGTATCGTATCGTATCGCATCAATGAAAGATTAAATGGAGAATGCTGCTTTTTCTCTGTTTTGCACCTTCTTTAACTGAATATCTTTGGGTTTCGGATTGTAAAACCTAAATATTTAAAGACATTGCCTTAGGCTATGAGAAACTGGGATGGACATTTTTCATCATTTTCTGACATTTCACGGACCAAACGATTCATCGAGAAAACAAGCGGCACATTAATACGCTGATTTAGGGTCAGTTGAATCTCTCAATCTGACCACTACCTTGCTTCCATCAGCACATGTACCGCTGGTTGACTCTGGCTGGAAAATGAATAATTACACATGCTTTCAGCTCAATTATTTGTTTGGCCGCATTAACTATACACCTTTTGAATGCTGAAATAACATGCCGTACTGCTTCATTAACACAACTCGCAGACACAATTGCTGCCACTGACGCTGCATTGTGTCTCATTTACATTGCCCCACTTTCTGACCTGGCTCGCCTTGTTCCTATATAATATATTATAATACTAACACAGTATGCTCCTAGCCTCCTACTGGAGAGGAAAGTCAGCTTTTTCCTTGCTGCATGATCAATTTAAAAGACTTGTCTGGCTTCGCTGCTGAGGGAGTACAAAGAGTGTGTGGGACGCACAGTATAGACTTGTTTCCGTACACATGCCATGTCTATGTAGTTCTATGCGACGATGACAGTGATGAATCACAATTGCTGGTCTGTACTTTACGTTTCGTGCTGTGCCTCTGCTTCTTTGTTTTAACTGTCTTTATGTGCCTCTAACAAGCCTTTTGCAAACTCACTCTCACACAGACATGCACACTCATTGTCCAGCCTGTTTCCACCAGATCAAAACTACTGCCGGTGTGTTATGGGCATACGCATCTGTGTTATATAAATGCCAACATTCAAATAAATGTATTCTATGGATTGTATTTTTAACAGGTCTACTTTCTGTTGAGAGGTTGATGTGGGTATTGTTGAACATTATCTACAGCGTTTATATTCATCATCAGTCTGAACATTAGTGTCGCTGTGTCTACTTCATTCATTTGTCAGATCAGACTGCATAGCTTGAGTTGAGGGTGTGCAGGGCATGATGGGCATAAAATATAAAAGACACACACACACAAAAGAAATGGCACCAAGCTGCTACTAAATCCTTTGTCTCCAGTCACTCACTAATATATAGCCACTGCTTATATTCGCTGGTCATTAAAATGTAGTAAAGCAGAAACATTACACATGAAATCTTAACTACAGCTTCGTCTGTCTTTTGGTTTGGTTCAGGGGCAAGCAAAATAATGCAAATGAGTGCAAAAAAAAAAGAATCCAGAAAATTACCACAGTCGATTCAAAATGCTGCTCTGTGACTGACAAATGACAATCGCCTGCATTATCGTGATGTGGTGTGATTTCTTTCCAGACAATCTGCTCCTCCCAGACGCTTTACACAAATGAAGGGAGGTATTTGAAAAGTGCTATTTGACCCAGGTTTGCTCACAGCACGTCCAGATTACATCTTCCCTGTGTGATCACTGCGCATAAAGCTGGAAATGGGACCTCTTAGGTGGCCACTTAATGCATGCCTTCTGAACAGACCAGTAATCAAGACAGGCTGTGCGGTTTGCAAATGGACATCATGTTGGGCTGCCTTTGATGTGTGCCTCCAGACTGCTGGGGAATGTTTTAAATGTCAAAGGGATCTCCTGCCCTCATGGTGAAATGCTCCTGTCTTCTGCTCTGCACAATAATCAGAACGTGGACTATGGCTGCATTTCTTGATATTATGTAAATTACATTGATATACTGTAAATAACTCAACCGTGAAATCAAGCATTGTTCTAATATGGGTATGAGAGCAAGGGTCAGCTGCTGGATATGGAGAATATTATTTCCACAATCCACAACAAAGACTGGCTTTATTCAAATCAATTGGATGTGTGAGCGTATCGTGTCAGAAAGGGAGAAATCTGACATCTGGCAAGGTCCACCGGCGTGGTTTGAACTAATCATTGAAAAGCTCAAATGAAGTGAAAATCAATGATTTCACTTATTTATTGAAAATATGATAATCAACCTTTTCATCAAAGGTAAGACCGTTTAGGGCAACAACTCACATTTACTGATATCAATAGCTTTCAATTGCCTAGGCAAAACAGTAGCGATGAAGATTTGGATTTTTAGCGCTTTGTGTAATCGTGCTTCATTGCCAAAAGGTTGAGATGAGGAGAAAATGGTGGCAGGATGGATAAAAGATGGGTTGGAAAAGAGACAGACAGAGAGAGAGAGAGATAGGGGGGGGGGGGAGACAGAGTGCGAGAGAGACAGACAGTATATTGATCAGATTTCTTCAGTAAGACCACTGGCCCAGCAGCTAGCGTGACAGAGTACAGCTCCATTCAATAGCCTTATCATTACCGCAGCACAAACCCATTCAGCAGGTCAGCCTGTTTGGCCCCTGGTTCAGTGGGTGTGTATTTGTGTGTACATGCGCGTGTGCCTGTGCATGCGGAGGGAGAGAAAGCGAGAGAGAGAGAAAGAGAGAGAGAGAAAAAGATGGGGCTAAATTTCGATTCTTTAAGCCAATGAATCCCATTATAAGACCACTTACAGCACATTTCTTTGTTCAGAACACTTTCAGCCTAATGAAGTGTCCTAAGAGTGGAGTTAGAAGTAAAAAGAAGATGCTATCCGCCGAAGAGTGTCGTGAAGCACAGCTAAAGTTTTTAGGCGGTGAAAACCACTTGCGGGGTCGGAAGATAGTGGATGTTACTAAACAAAGTTTGCCTTGCGACTCTCGACTCAAGGCCTCGGAAGTTAAAAACGAACTACTGAAAGGCCTGGCTGTAATCACAAGTTCAGTTTCATATGGCTGTGCCCTGGCGCTCTGTGATTGACATGCTGTCAGTTATACCCAGCCTCCCGACCGGCATCGAAAAGCAACGACAAGCACAACGTGGAGAAATGCAAACAATCAGTGCTGAGGCATGAGGCATAAATTGGGCTGCTTTAAATACAAAAGGACAACCTCCTCCTTTATTAGATTACAGTCAGACATGAGTGGCAGAAGTAGCTGTCAGAGACGGGGTGCTCGAGAGGGAGGGATGCAGAGTGGGGAGGAGGGAATAATGGAGCCGTCTCCATTGGCAACACAGAGGCACAGAGACTATTTTTAGCAAATTAATTTAAGGCTCTAAATAATTAACTGATAATTATCTGGCAATCAAGAGTAAGATAAAATGATCTCCCCAAGAGTTTTTTTGTCATGTGGCTCAGCGGGGCGGACGGCGGGGCTTTGTGTGACTCGCCAGTCAAAAAACTGCTGGGTGTCATGGTGCAGAAAGAGAAAAGAGAGAGAGAGAAAAAAAACAGAACTGACGGAGAGGATACAGTAAGACGTACCCGTTGGAAGACGAGGGGATTGCCGATGATTAGCGCTTAATGAGTGACAGAAAACTGGCGCTCACAATCAGTTTGTTTGTGGAATAATAGATGTGTGTTTCCGTGTGTTGGCCACACATGTTCACGCACACATGTAAACACCAACAGCACACACACACACACACTCTCGAGACCTTAACTTCTAAAAAGCACCAAGACCTGCAACGATACCACATGGAGACTTTCTCCTGGATCTTTACAAAAGTGTATCCTGTTATGAAGATTTTCCCCGACAGCGTGACTGAGCTAAAGCGGAGGGCATCGACTAGAAGTTCAGCAGTTTTTGGTTGTAAGTTCAGTGGAGTGGTAGTGGATGTTTTGTGTCCAAGTTAGGTTATCTCCACACCTGACCCTGACAAGATTCCCTCTAAAGAGAGAAGACGACGGGGGAGAGAGCACTGACAAGTACTTGATGAACTGCCTCTGGCTATGTGTGTGTGTGTCCTCCAGCCTGTAAAAATAAAAGTATGTTCATTGCCTTCTCACCAAGCCTTTCCTCCCCGTACTTGTCTTCATCACTCTGACCCTCTCATATTTTATTTCTGCTCTCGCCCATCCCATTACTTCCATCGGTCCTCTCGGAATTGACCAGCGGAGAGCCGCGAAGAACTGGCTGTCAAACAAAGTATGCAAATCTGTCAATCCATCGCTCTCACCTGTATTTTTTTAGCGGTCTCCTTAACTCTTAACACCGTGGTGTGCATCTAATTGCAAAAACACCGGCTCTGTTGAGCGGTGCTGGGAGGAGAAACACGAGGTAAAATGCATGTAACTGAGCACTGCCCACCTGACAGCTGATTTTAATATAAAAAAAGAGCATTCTTTAGACAGGAGCATGATGTTTATGCAGTGATCTGTGGGAATAAATTTGTCTTTTTCACGTGAAAAAAAAAAAAAATAGCAGTCATGTATTTTTAGGGGAGGATATGTGCACATATGTTTGCATACTGAGTCCTTTTCGGGTTCTGGTATTGCAGAGGGGGCGCAATTAGCTTGACGGTGTGACGTGCTTTGGTGAGAGCTAAGGTTGACAGGCCTACCTAGCCTCCCCACTGCGCAACCTTTTATAAAATCAATGCCACCACTAAACACAACTCTCCCCTGCGGAGCTGGGCCCTGTTACAGCCTCCTTCCCCTTCTAGTGTGGGGAGGAAAACACAGAGAAACAGATAAATTAGAGCCTCCAGCCTGTCTACTATTGTGAAGTGACAACAGTACTGTCAGTAATATATATATAAATATAATACATATATATATAAAGTATTCTTTTATTGAAACAAGAACCCCCCTGCATTTAAACTTCACTTTCTTCAGCCAATTATATTTTTGTGTCTCTACAGAAGCACAGTGCAATCCGTGAAAATCATTGTTATTGGCTAGATTGGCTGTCGATGGGTGACATAGCAAAAAGGTTTTGGAGGCTTTGTGCACATCCAAGAACAGGATCTTAACAGTGAGTGGACCGCGGAAGAAAACATTTGCTCACATTATCTCTGCTCTGATACATAAATTGTTGTCTCAAAAAAAAAAAAATACTGCAAGAAAATGTATTATCACAACATGGACAAAAAACAGTCAGGGAAAGCACTGAAGAAAGGGAAAGAAAAGCATGTTACTATGGAGTAAATAGACACGAAACTTATTGTTTTGTCTTTTTGTTTTGCACCTCAAGGAAGGAGCCTTTCATAGACTCTTCTGTGAGCACATATTTAGAGAGGCACTGGCTTTGTGCACTCGCAAACAGTTGACAGTGCTAGTGGTGTTGATGAAAAAGCCAAGCACTAAAGGCCTGAACGCCTCCTTTGCAAACATAGCGCCCCTTCGTCGCTGCAGTGTACAGTATTTCTTTTCAAGTGGCGTCCAAGGACACCAAGATCAATGTGGGGACCCATCGGTTGCACGACAGGTATCTGCGTCACACACGTAACACACCTCAGCAACTACAGGTATGCAGCTTGGCTGTGTTACCTGCTAGAACTGCTCCACAGTCCCATCACTGCACTCATTTGGCAGTCTGTTGCTCTAATTTGCATCAGATTACATGCCCACAGAGGCAAACTCTCCTTAATGGGTAGCATCATCCTCTGCAGGTGGCGCGGGAAGAAAATGCGAGTTGGGGACACAAAAATGATCTGCCTCCTCAAACACTCACTTGTCATTGGCTGATTGCCGCTCTGATGACAACCATTTGTGCTTTGAGATATCATTTTCAACAATTCAATCTCTCTTCATTAACATTAACGGCACCATACCACAATGTGGACACATTAACCCAGTTATTTTCTTAATTACCACATCCAGACTTTTTTATTCTTGGCCTGCTGTCACCTGAAACCTAGCAGAGTTGATAGGCCACTATGCTACCTCTTCAAAATAAAGCAGCCTTCTGTGATCTTGCACATTACATCTGCATTTTAATTGTCACTTACAGAGCCATGTGTGAGTTGTGATGTGTGTTTGGTCGGTGTTTTTAACTAGACTAAATGCAGCCCACCTTCTGTCTATATACGGGCAGGGGTGGGCTGTGGGCTGATGGCGGTATTGAGCAGGAGAACAATCTATATCAGTCATTAAAATGCAAATGTGTTTACCAGGTCTGGCTTTGATGCTGCACTAATAACAAGCAGTGGGGGAACAATCATGAATCAAACTTGTGTAGCGACCTATTGAACGCACGCCGACGCCATGTAATGAAACAAGAGCTGAAATAAGAGCAGTTTCGACAGTCAATACAAAATCCTGTCATTATTTGAGAACGTGAAACAGGGAATTAAGCAGCACGAGATGACGCTGGCACATTTCCAAAGCTGCATTTCAAAGGAAACCTAGATTCCATGTCCCAAATTAAAGAGTATTGCAAGAGAGACAGATCAGAAATGCTGGTGTGCTCCGTAAATAAACATGGCTGGGAGAACAGCACCTGTGTATGCATTGTAATCCAGTGCAGGTGGATAGACTTTGCAGGTAGCACCACCAGCGCTCCCCCTCTGATAGTGTCAGGTAAGTACATGGAGATAATAACACACCAAGTTTCTTACACTTATACTCATGCAATTCAAAGCCTCCTCTGTAACCTGTTGTTTTCAATTTCCCAGTTCCATCATTTTCGACTGGTGACTCCTAAACATTTAACCGAGTTTACTTTTGACCCCTCATCACAGGCTGCATGCATATGAGCTGTGAGCGTCGTCTAAAGAATAGCTTTTGCCTCTCAGATTCTCAGAGGCATGAAAATGTAAAACTGTCCAGTATTTAAAAGGAAAAAAAATATATATATGTACTGAAATCAAAGGAAAAAGGGTGCCAGAAATAGGCTTCTCTCCACTGTCAGACTTAAACATCTCGCAGTTGCTCAGATTTATTTTGCAATCCCTTGTGAAAATGTATTATGAGCGTTTAACCTCTCCAAAGGAAGGTCATGTTTCATTATGACTTAAAAAGTCAATGTACTTGGTATGCACCTCATCTCTCGGTGCTACAGCGAAGCTTTGAAGGATATCAAGAGTCTCTTCTATAATATAGCATTATGATCGACAGAAAAAAATAAGAGCCAATCTTAGGGAAAATACCTGAATTCATCTGCGATCTCTCATTAGGCGCCTAATTGACCGTGGTGTCTCCATTCCCCTATTGGCCGGTGATCTGTGAGCATGTGGATAACTATCGAGCAACACGCCCAGATCTAAATAAATAAACTCCAGATGAGCACAGAACAGCAAAGGAAGGTTTGGTCCTTCCCTCTACACAGGGCCAATTAGGGAAACCAGTGTTTAGATGAGACGGCAGCCTCATCAAGAGAACAAAAGGAATTAAAGCCATAACAAATATCATACAAAGGAGTGAAAAACCTTTGAGTGGAGCTTTCTGGTTTATGCATGACAAGGGTGTAGGGATTGCATTACTGTATGTGTCTACTGTATGTTTTGGCATAGGTTGGGTAATAACTGTGGCCGCAAGTTAATATGTAACCCAATGGGTTACTGTCTTGAATTTGATTTTTTTTAAAATTATTATTATTTTGGCCAAAAATGACAATTCTTTTCTCATTATTGTCAACAAGTAGCCCCGCTAATAACGAACACTTGACATGGGGACGCTCTCACATGTGTGCAGAATAATGGAGCACTTGGAGAAATTTAGTGGATGCCCTGGGAGCCTGTGTGGCAACACAAAGCCACTTGGGAGCTCTGTTCAGAATATCTACTCACTCATACAATCTATTCGTCTTGGAGTCCTGAAAGGAGTTAGCAACCCACTTTCGAGTCAATCTGAGAGAAAGGGATAAAGAGAAGAAAGGAGAGGGGCAACATGAGAGAGAGAGAGAGGACAAGGAAGTGATATATGGGTGAGGGAGACAGAGAGAGTATGTGGGGGTTGGGGTGGGGGGGTGGGGGGGTCTCATCTCAATGCAAATCGTATCATCTCTGTGAAAGCGGACAGAAAGATAGAGATGAGCATTACTACTAATCTCCAATCCGCACCTTGAAAAGAAGTCTAACTCTAACTCATTTGCCACTGACAAGCTCCCTCTTGTGATCTCTGTGGATGACAAAAGCACTCAATGAACAGATTACATAGTGTATTTACTGTACTGTCCTACAGTATGAAGTAAATCTCCAGTACGGGATCTACTTCCTTGATTATAATGAACTCAATTCGCGTTATTTCATGAGTGCTTTTAACTACTGCTGCTTTGGAGGGAAAAAAAAGAAAAAAAAACATACATTATTTTATATAAAGTCATGGAGATTGGTAGACTGTGAAATTAAAACTAATCTCAGGCAGGATTATTATCTCTGATCAGCCTTGCATCAGGGAGAATACTTGATACTGCTCTGTTTCAGATCAAATCTAATAAGCTTAAAGGTAAGTATAGGGCTTAGTATTCATTTGTGGATAAAGAAGCCCATTCTGTACATAGTTCACTTGTAATATGATAAGGAGATATTGTTGGGGGATTAGGTTATCTCCCAGGAGATCTATTAGTGGATAAATCCTTCTGGCTGTCTTATGAATCATTACCTTACTGGTTACAATCTGATCCGCACATGCTCTCCCTTCAAACTACCAACACAGTGACCATGCACACATGAAGGCATATGCGGGCAAAGCACATGCAGTCACACTATGATTCAAACCCTCAACGCCTGACGATGGATAGATGCTTTTCCAAGATGTAACGTAACGCTGAAAAAGAACCCACAAAGTGGCGCTCTGAAAGACCACTTAGGGCGCCATTCAGCTTCAGAGAAAATAATCGTGATGGGAATCAGCGGATTGCCAACCTGTGTCCGTGGCACAGCGGGGCATATCCATAGCCCTGTGTGGGATGATAACCAGAAAGGTAGGGAACAGACGCTGCATCGGCTGTAAATCCTGCAATAATGGCCAAAGTGACATTAAATAACACAGGGACTAATCTTCTTCATGGGGAATACAGTTTCAGTCAAACCGGCTCCAGCAGAGTGCTTTTCAGCTATTAGCACAATAACCAAAACGGAGCGCTTTAACAGGATGGAAATGGAGAAGCAATCGGTAGAATAACTCTGTGAAGAATGCCACAAGTCTAATGCCATTATTAACACATTGGCACTATGTATCACCAGCACGGCCCTATCGTTACACATTCAGCTCAGACAGCATCCTCAGTCACGGCTGTGGTATTTAGCAAGGGGCAAAAAAAAAAAAGACAACAAGCTGAACAGTACTCCTGCACAGAGCCTAAGGGGTGGATGGGTGGAATTCAATCCACTTTTTTCTACCTGTTAGAAATCTATTAGGGGCCAATAAGGACGCTGAAGGGAGAAGGTTTGAGATATTTCAGGTCAGCCTTGGAGGTTAATTGTTGAGTCGTCTGTCTGGTCAGTGAGGGGATCACTGTGTGAAACCAATCCTGAAGGCAGGGGATGAACGGTGAGTGTGGATGGCATTCAGGAGATTAGAGCGGTTGATGGGAGAGGCAGGGGTAGAGTGAGGGAGAGAGAGAGAGAGAGAGAGAGAGAGATGTAGAGATAGATAGAAAGAGAAAGAGACAGACAGAGAGAGAGAGAGAGAGAGAGAGAGAGAAACATGAACCTATAGACCCCAAATCAACACTTTCACAAGACTGCCAATGCTAAGTGGGTTTAGACATACACTTAATGTGTTTGAGAGTGGTTATGTGTAGCCAACAAGGCCACTGAGGCGAGCTCTACTTACATTTAAAGTACCTCGTGTCAAGTAAAGATAGAGCAGAAATGTAAATAGCATCAAAAATCACTACTCCACCTAGTACTCATCACCTACTGCACGATAAAAAACAAACAAAAAAAAAAAAACATGCAAGATAACCTGCACCACCCACTCTCTCCCCTCGCTGAGGTAATTAAATTGAATCTGCTGAACAGAGGAGACAAACTGATTAAAGTCCAGCTTAATCACATACACGGAAACCTCAAGGAGCTCCCATTCGACTATTGCTACTCCCATTTCTCTGTCTCCTCTGGACGAAAAACAGACATAAGAATAAAATAAAAGAACAAAACAAAACAACTGGCGCCGAGGTTGGCACTGAGGAAGGGTTTTTTTTTTTGTTTTTTTTAAACTTTGTTCTGATGAAGGTCAAATTAAAATGTGGATCGTAGGCTGCGGTGGGGTGGGGGTGATGATAAATATTTGGCTGTCTGTTCAGATGTACAGTGAAAAGACATGGCCCTCCTGTGGGCATCGCTCCACGTCTCTCTGGCCGCCTCCATGCCAGTCCCATTTCACAACTTGTTCTACATCTGTGACACATAAACACGCGCACGCACGCACACACACGCTCTCACATATACGTGAATGCACCGAGGCAATTTTCCCTCAGACGCTCACACATACAGAGTGTCCCTCATCACCTTGCTCAGAGATGAATGAGTTTGCCGCTGTCCTCAATCATTTTAATCACTTCAATGGAAAATGCCTCATTCACGGCTATCATTCTGCACTGCCTTGCAGCTATCTCATGTATACACATCCCCACTCTCCCCACAACACCCCCCTTACATACACACACACAAACACAATGACTGTCACTCTCTGATAGTACAAATTCCACTACGTAACCCTCTCTCCTATCTTTCCTGGCTAATATCTAGATGCCTGAATTATTACTTTATTATAAACATATAAATAAATATA
>JBCAUF010000790.1:8299406-8311287 GCA_038406115.1 Haemulon aurolineatum | reverse complement strand
GTGTGTGTGTGTGCGTGTGATAGCCACAGCCTCTCTGGTGAAATAGGGATCTCTGGGGGCTTGTGCCTCAACTCTACAGCCTTTGTGGGCTCCCATTACTTCTGACAGATAGAGATAACTAAACTGCTGAACAAACACCCCATTCAGTCATTTGCATACATTACAGTAATGGAAGGAGAAAAATGTATCAATAAAGCCAAATGAAGTGCTTCAACAGAGCTCTGCTTCCTTTCTCTCCTTTCTTTCTTTTTCTCCTTTCTTTCTTGGTTTCTTTTTCCCTTTTTCACTTGATGCCTCTTCTCTTTCTTTTTAATAACCGCCACTGGTCTGTTGCTGGCAGGAATTTCTCTCAGTGATTTCCTCTGAAAGGTGAAAGGTCAGCGCACATCCGATGACAGGCACCAGAAATGTATCTGACTTTTTTATGGGTGAAAACCTGAAGCCTACACAAATTAGTAACACTAATCATGCACAGTGGAAAAAAAAAAAAACAAACCAAAAAAAGAAAAAAAAAAAGCATAATTTATTGTTGAATGTTTAATTAAAACTGTGCTGCTTTGGGGCACATATTACATTTAAAATACCTTGCAGTGACCATGGCCTCCTGAAATTAATCTCAGGAAAAAAAAAAAGCTGACAAGAGTCACAGTGAAACAGAGGCACACGGCCTCACCTGCACATGCACTGTAAATTACTCTCTCGCTCACTCTCTCTCTCCCTCTGTCTAACACACACACGGGCGCACGCACACACGCGCAGACTGACTCATTCATCACAGCGCCAAACAGTCGAGACAACAGAGCTTCACTTAACTTTTTCAGGGTTGCTCGAGCATCAAATGCATGACTTTTAGCTGTTGTTGTTCTTCCATCTGTCACGCTTCAAGGAACCGACATCCTTTTTTTTTTTTTAATCCCAGGGAAAAGTTTAAAAAGGTATGTTTGCCTTGACTCTGCTATCTTATGTGTACCAAAGGAAATGTCAACCCAGAATATAGCACTGTATTTCACACTGTCATTGTTTCAGCACTTAGCTGTGCAACACAGATTAGAGTGTTACCTAAGATACTAAAAACCTCAGCAAATCAAGTACAACCTGCACTTTCTATTTCTTGCCTGAAAAACAGCCGAACATCCAATATCTTAGGAGGTTTAAAGTGCTGGAAAATGTTGTCCTGGGTGACAGAGTTTAGAAAAGTGTGCTAAATTGAGACACACACGCGCAACTTCTCCAACAGCACTGAGCAAACAACGAAATTATCTACACGCAATGCAAAACGCACTGCAGCAAAGTAGAAGTAAAATTTTCCTGACACCTCGTTATTATCATTACATTGTTATCAATTGTTATCACTTTATCATACACGGGGAGATGAAATGCAGAACAGACACTCTGGGGAGCTGACTGAGAGAACAAACGAGCACGCACTTTTCATCATTTGACTCCTTCCTGTGCCTCAATGTGTCTTCATCCCGGAAAACAGAGCAGTGAAAATTATGATCAAAAACACGTGTGGCAATTCTGCCACTTGTAAAAAAAAAAGGGAGGGGAATCTATATCATCAGCCATTAGAAAAAAAAAACACATAAAAACAGAACACAACACAGATGGAGAATTAAATATATATATGCTCGTCAGTGCCGTTCTACTGGCGGCTACTTTAAATAAGGACAGAACAAAAATAGATCTCGTTAAATCCCACTAAGCCTCCTTCCTGGCACCAAAACTCGATCAGGTGGGATGGAGAGAAGGGCGAGAGAGGAGGAAGTCGGGTGTTTCAGGTCATGGCCAGCCAGCTTCTCTCTGGCACACTCTGGGGAGGAACTCCAGACAGTGAGGGAGAGCCGCGCTGCAGTATATCTACACTTCTCCATTTCCTCTCACTCAAGCCTCTAGTTCCCGAAGGAGCCCGGGAATCAATACTGACATCGGGGGGCAGAGTAGCTTTCTTGCCTGCCTGCTCTGCCTCCAAGCCGCTGCCGCCAGGGAGGTCTCTTGCTTCAATTTTTTTAATTACACAAATTTAAGTGCCCTTCTTTGACTGGGAGCAGATTGTTAATGTGTTAGGAGGCTATTACTCTTATACCACCCAATGTGCAAAGTCAGCCTTAATAAATCTCAGACAAAAGGAAGCAAAAATCAGGTTAAATGCTGTCTTACATGTGAGCGCCTAGCATATGGAAACACCTACTCACTTGTTTAATTACTCTTGAGTAATCCTTTTCTTTTCTTAATAGCAAACAAAGAAGCGGTCGGTGGTGTCGATGACTGTTTTACTGTTTTGCCTTTTTTTTTCTCTCCATGAAAGGCACCCTAGCCTCAAGGCATTGAGTGATTTCCACCATTGATCAAACCTATACAGTGAGGACCTTTCCTCTCAGAAAGGGCATTCAAGAAAGTGCAGAGACATGGCTAATTCAATTTGGGAGCAGAGATGCTTGGGTTTAAGTGAAACACTCTGTTATCGAAACAGGAGAGGTGCCATGAGAGAAGATAGTGCACGGATGGTTGTGTGGAGAGGCTCGTGGCCGGTCAGGAGATGAAATCAGGGATAGGCGATAAGTTGGTGTGAGGGGCTAGAGCCCCTATTAGAGTCCCCCAGGGGACAGACGGCGGTGGCGGAGCGCAGTAAAAATAGCCACAGGCGTGATTTCACTCTCGGGACCCAAGGAGGAGTGAAGAGGGAGATCTGATCAACATCTCACAGCAAGGCAGCCAGATCCATTCCCAAAGTTCCCTTGGGTGCCACCTATCACACCAAGTGACTTAAACTGCTTACCGCTGCCAGGCAGACCACTAACAGCACAGACTGTTGGCGACAAAATGGTACATACAACGTCCTAATATGCTAGAATATGTTTTTGAGGAGCACATTTAGGTGTAGAACAAAGCAAGGTGTGAATATTACCACAATAAAAAAAGGATATCGACATCTTTTCCACAAACTTATCTTGTTGGTCGTCCGTTTTGGGGAAGTTCTCGATGTCATTCTCGAGCCTCTGAATTTGACGTTCCATGGTGGTCAAACTGCTCTTTAAGATCTCAGCAGACACTGTAGAAAGAAAAAAAAAAGAAACACAAAGACATGTAATAAATTGATTAGCAGTCACATCTAAAACTCTCACTGGGCTCACAGACAGGTTTCACACTCATGAAAACTACACAGAACAAGTTTAAAGTTTAAATAAAAACCTGCTCTGACTGAGTTAAGACTGCACGTTATGACATACTGACTCCTGCATAATCCATTTGTGTGTGGCCTAGAAAGCAAGCACGCGTGAATGTGTGTGTACAGTGTGCGCGTGGCTCATTAATCAGTCTGTAATCACTGTTTGCAGAGTTGCTGTGGAATCCACAGTATTCAGATCAGGCCTTTCAAGTGGAGACTTCAAACAGCAAGCAGCGTCTTAGGGGATCAGACGGGACAGGAGCACGGATGCAGTACCATGTTTAGGTTGCTGTTAAGGGTTTAGTCTCATTGATGCACACACAGTCTCTTGCATACAAACATGCACATATATAGGATTTTCAAAACATGTGGCTTCAGAGGAGAAAGAAAAAAAACATGAAATTAAAAGTTAGATGTGGAGCGTTAGTCATTAAAATGTGTTCCTTGACCCTTTTTGATGATAAACCTTCATATTATGAATATGTGAATTGTTGTAGTACATTTTCAATTAATCTTACAGGCTTTATCACTTTTTCAGTTTGGCACCATTGCAACACTGTCTGCATTTATTGAAAGCTTTCTCTAACTTCCTTTTATTTCCCTTTTATCCCAACTTAATTGACTTTTGATATTTCACAACCGAAGCCCTTGGCCTTTGAGGTCACTGTCAGAGCCTAATAAGCCCTTTTGTTAATCTTTGAGTCAACACTGGTACTGTATTGGAATTTTAGCCTGGCGGTGATGCTAGGCAAAAGATGGAAATAGTTTGTCCTGGTGAAGAAAGATGAGCTACAGTACATTCGTTTGATACTTGAGAGTGGGCCATATACAAAGGCAAACGTCTCAGCATCGTGTAAGGATTATTAATGTGCACAGCATATTTCTTCTGAGTCCAGCCTTGAGTTTCAACATGTTGGTTAAACACAAACAGAGACGCTAACGGATGGGTGGAGGCAATCACACTTGGCAGAGGTAAAGAAACAAACAAAACAATTATAAACATGCCACGCTGCATGAATGATGAAGTCAATTAATCAGTGATAGTTATGAGCGATCTTGTTTTTACTTGTACTTGGAATCGCTTTTATCTAAGTAACTGCATGTGGCACATGAGTGAACGGAAAAATGATGAATGTCTGACCTTTGGCCATTCATCACCAGAGAGAAGTTTGTATCATGCATTGCACAGCAACCAGCCCATCCTGTTTCGCACTTTGATTTGCTTCAAAAATTGAATGATAGGCACCAGTCAAGATCAGCCTCTTTGACAACTTATATTATTTAACCTGCACTACCTTCACATCTGCAAGGTTAGTCCATCCTCTAGATTGTAATTGAAGTGCTGAGGGAGAGAGGGGTGGGGTAATGGACAAGCTGTCAAAGATTTGGCCTCAGTGACACAGAGGTCACACCTTGTCTTGCTTTACATCAATTCCATAGCTTGGATTTGCTCTTTTTCTCATTTTCTGACAATAAGATTGGATTGCAAGATTGTGGATCGCGAGCACTCCCAGCACACTGAATCAACCTTCAATCCAAATACAAAGGTATCTAAAGCACACTCCCACTGGAAAACACACACACACACACACTCATAGATGCACGCAGACTGTCTGCTGAGAGTAGTCTAGAAGCAATACAATAAGAGCAAGGGGTGAGGTCACTGTAATTATTAGACTTTGCAGCTAGCTGACTGGCTGGACGGCTCCAGTGCCTGGGAGTTTCACAATCCGTCCTCTTCAATTCTCACAGAACTGACTCCTCTGGGTGACAGTGAGAAAACCACACTATCACATAGTCTGTTTCTCCACTGATGGGGCCTCTGAGATACACATGCTCTCGTCACGTTGATCTCAGCCTCACTAATGGTGAAAAGGGAAAATGAACAGCACGGTAGGTGGACAGATGGATGCAAGAAAAGAAACAATTACATTCATGTGAATGCGTCGAGCCATGGGAAAGGTCTTCGTCATTCATCTCGGCTTTTGATAGCTGCCCGTGGCATGAGTGATAGTACTGAGTAATAATTTGGCTGTAACACTGATCATAGTAACCACAGAAGCCAAGAAACAGTGGCTCAAGTTAACGGCGATGATGTTTCAAGGGAGCCATTTACAGGATCAGAGTGAAGCCATGGGACTACAATGCAGGTTTTTGTTTACATGGGATTTCCGTATAGTTCAAACGAACTGGCACACATAAATGTGGCTGCTGAAGTGTATATAATGTTTTGTGATGCAATGGTATGGATATGTTTATGCTCTTTTAGAAATACAAATACATTAATACCCCTATCCCTTCCTTGCTTTGCTCTAATAATCAAGAATCTGGCCCGGATTCTTTTGGGATATCATTAGTAAAATTACCACAAAAATAATGCCGCTATTTTCAGGGTATAAAACATGGCAACACTGGTATCATCTGAGTACACATTTCAAATGGATCAGAGGAGAAACAGAGGGGATAGAGGAGGCTGTATATTCTGTCTTCCCAGACAGAGAGAATTTCTGAAACATGTAAAATTATTCTAATGACTGCTGTCAGCAAGGCCTTCCAGTGTCTTTCAATGACGTACAAAAAAAAATATCTCTCTCTCTCCAGGTTTCTAAGCCAGCACATACACACAATTTCTTCTCAGGTAGCTCCTTACGCCAGAGAAAACACTGTCATGCCTTTAAGTTGTCTGCTGTATGCTTTAGTTGGCTACAGTCTCGTCAAGCCAAAGAAAATAAACTGCGGTCGAGTGATGCATGGCAAACACGGAAGAGTACAAGAAAGACAAAACACCATTTTAAGAAAAGAAGTTAACTGAGTAACAGACAGCATGAAAAACCCCTCTGTGGTCAACATCCTTCAGTTAATGATATGAGCTCTGTAATACTAGCCCTTGATGCATTACTCATTCCAATGCACAAAAGACAGACAAAAGGTATTTCATTAAGCTTTGCCCTGTTTCCTTCAAATAAACTGCCAGGGAAAAATACTGTGTGGCTCACGACACCAAATCAACTGCTATAATGTGAAGATGTCAACTTTATATGCAGTCATTTGTAGAAGGGGGCAATTTTCATTTTGATTTATAGACAAATAATACCAATCTTTCATCCAGTGCTCTTGCAATGCCGCCAAAGGTTACAAAGGAAATTGAGATTTATTTTGAACGTGGCTGCCAACGTAGAATAAAAGATCAAGTTTTAAATAATCTAAACACTTGTGAAAACAAAGACAAATGCAACATAAAACCAAAGGAGAAGGTCGTTCATAAATGCATTCATCACCTTGGCCAAGTAAGTGCATGTTCGGGGGTGTGCAGAGAGGGAGATGAGGAGGAGAGAAAGCCAAGATGAGATGCATAAATAAAGACAGTAGAAATATGCTTACTATATACGTATAAATATTTAGGCATAATGTTTCAGGATGGTCTGTTGAATAACTATGAAAAATGCGATAATAATGAATTTAAAATACTATAACTAAACGTGGTGGCAGACCACCTAAAAAGTTTGTGTTCCACAAGAATGTTAAATTGGAGGAGGAGTGTGAGTAAAGAGAAGGTCTGACCTAGATTTATCGCTGGAAATTGACGCCATAATGACTGGAATTATTTCAGCTCGCATAATCACGACATCTATTCATGACTCAAAGCCAAGGCTCTTTGAGAAGTTAAAGGAGGATCCGAAAGTAAAGAAAAAACAGACCAAGAGTATACAACAGCCGGTAAAAGTCTGGAGATATTTCAGTCTGGATCGACGCGGTGGACCAACCAACTCAAATTGGATTAGCTGAATCAGTCTGTTTTTCTTTTTTTGTGTGTGTTTGCTATTTGTACGTCTGTTTAAAGGGGTGTGTGGGCATGATAATATCAGCACTTCAATCACATATAAAAACTCATTCAAGCTCTTTAGATTATAGATGCTAAAACCTTTAAGAGCCTAGAGGAGGTAATCTTACCCTAGCGTGTTATCTTCTACTCAGACCTCCTCTCACAGTCTCTTTGCATATAAAAACACTGGGTGTAAGGAGAGGACGACCTTGAGGGGTCTCAGATACTCATAATGTCGGACGAAGGGTATATACATCACATCGGGGTAAAACTGGCTATTGATCAGTGGGGATGATGTTGAGACAAAGATGAATCTCATGACCGTTTGAGAGCATTTTGTATAAATTAGAGAGATTTCAAACACTCCACCTTTTAAAATGACACTGAATTGTATTTTCTTCCCAATAAAAATAGTGCTTTGTCTGTTTTCATTTAGCTGTTGGTGGCACCTGAAAGTGAATAGGCGATGAAGTGGGAGGCAGACTAGAGTACAGCAAAGGAAAGAGACAAAAGGATAAACACAACTCTATGTGTTCCCCTTTCAGCGGGAATCAAAGCAGCTCCAGTTGCAGGAGTGAAAGTAATATTGTTGCTGTGACAAAGCAGTCACATTGTTCTTTCTGATTACCTCGGATCATATGATGTTAAAAACAGCAGGCAGGAGAAAGTGGCAAATGAGGAAATTTAATGGACAGCATAAACAAAGGAGATGAAGGAAACCTTGTGGCACAGTATTAACTGTAAACGTTACGGTTCAGTTTTCAGTTATCGGGGAAAAAAAGCAAACTCACATGGAAAAAAACAAAAACAAATTCAAGTTACTCGTCTATTTGTAAATAAATGAATACATTAGTCAAGTTTTCCTATAAATAATTGCACAGAGAAAAATTATATTGTTACATCACACCTGGAAACAGACAATGTCATAGGTAAACAACGTAATTAATTTGACTCCGAGGACACAAATCCACACAATACACAATCACAATTGCAATTTCCCATCAATGCTGTGGTAATTGCGTGCACATAAAAGGGTAAATCCTTTTTACCTGCGCTCTATTTCCTCTTTTAATTTGCATTTTCCTTAAACCCTCCATGTAAAAAAACTGTTATCATGATGAAGGATTTGGTTCCTGATTAGAGCTGATGGTCCAACCAAGAGCAAAAACATAAGGTTGAAATATGTAATGGTTAATCTGTAAATGCCTACTGGAGCAATGACCACAGACTCCAGTCTTTTCAATAAATCAAGATGCCATTAATATTAGGATGGAAATTATTATGTAAAATTTAATATTGCACTACGAGAAAACGTGAGTGGCAACTGATAAAGTCCCTTATGTTACATGATTTAATGCCACAACAGAATACATATACCACTTAGAGCACATTAGCGGTTCTATTATATTAATTACTTTAACATTCATTATTACAGCTACAGCACACTGCATTATAGCATATTTATAATGCAGTGTAATGCAGTATTTATTGCATGTCCTTCCTAGCCAATGCTGATATCTAAAAAAATCCTCTATTATATTTACTATTTGGTCATCCAATATTCTAAAAAATACTATAATGGAAAGGAGTGGACCACATGGGCATTAACCCAAGAATAATAAAACATGACATGGGAACTAATAATATAATTTTTAAATTACAGCATTTGGAGAGAAGTGTAGGCTGGAGCGAAAGAGCCAAAGTACAGCCAGCCACCGAAAAGCCACACTTTACTGTACCTCACACTCTGGAAGGAGGCCTTGTTTACAATGGGGGTCATGTCTGTGAGACTTTATTGCTTTCGGCAGCCATCAGAGCTACAACCCTGTGCCAGATCTCTGGAGGAATTACAAATGGAGTCAATTACAATATATTTTGATGCATGGGAAAGTTTAGACATTGACCTGGGGTGATGACAATTCCCCTGGAAGTGCTGAGGAAATCAGTCAGGGCGATGTGCTGGTGCTGTATGTGACTCTCTGCCCTCTGCAATAAAAAGAGTGAGGAACTCACAGGGGCACAATGGTTTACCTCCTCTCTCCCGACAATCAACCATCTAAATGCTTGTCATGCACTTACTTGAAGATGGTCATTTCTCTTTGCCAAGACATATTTTTCTGTGATATTGTTATGATACGTTTCTGGTGTCAAACCAACAGCAGAAAGGCATGAGTTAGGAGTGTACATGTGGTTGCGGAGCCAGAGCGAGCCTTTTTTTTTTTTTAACAAAGGGTAAGGCATTCTGTGCATGAAAGACACCGATGGGAGATGAGTGACCATAGCCTGAGGTGCCAAGTGTGTGTTGTCTGTTTTCATGCATGCACATGCCATTGTCGTGCTGGCTGAGTCGCTGAAATGAGTGAGCTGTCAAGTGAAGTAGATGGAGCAGGAGGATCTTTGTGTGTAAAAAAACAACAACAAAAAAAAAAACAACTCAGCTCTGTCGTCATCTAGGTAAATCAACTGATGCATAGTCTCGGGTATCTTCCTGAAAGCCACCCTCGCAAGTACAACTAATTAATTACAGTTTGCTAATGACTCCGAAGTGCCTAAATGACTGATAAAACGGCATTTATTTTAAAATCACTTAAATCTTATTGCCCGCGGTTTTGCAGACATCAACTTTGACTGAACAAGTGAATACAAACAGATACAATTCCAACATGATAACACGAGCAAGTGACAGACTTGTAATATCAAATACCGCAAACAAACGCATTTAAAGGAGAAAGGAGACACTAGAGGCAGAGAAAGAACATGACTTATGTGAGTGTAATAGACAGGAAAGATGCTCAGCGGTGGGGGTGTGGCCGTCATAATAGCCTGCAGTGGTTGACTCATGCCTCTAACCTCATTCACAACTTCAAAGTTGCACCTTATCGCATAGCCGAGGCTATTTCACCTGACACCTCTAAGGGACACACTTCACTTGACATTTCTAGATCCAAGAAACCCGAAACCTTACTTGACTTATTGACTTACCAGGGATCTGCAAAATGCAGAGCCAAGAAATGGAACAATTATACGAGTATGAAGTGTGTTGATGTGAATATGATTCAGTCTCATGGTATTTATGCTAAAGAATATTTAACAACTGCCTCATAATTTACCATTATAAAAACTAATCGTAAAAAAAGCAAAAACAAAAGCCCAGCATTTAAATATTTAAAATGAAGTATAACAACATCAATAAATATGAAGAAGCCGCAAGCAGCCATTACCAGGGTGCAAGCAAGCCTAAGGGGGCACACACACACACACACACACACACACACATACCTGAGCATTCAGCACACAGCAATTCTGCAACACAATATTATACAACATGGCCAATTTAATCTGGCACACTTCAGATTCCATTTCAAATATTGATATAAGTATGATTGCTCTCGAATTAAAGGTTGACATCTAAACATCTTTATCATGTCATTATCTTCATTTAAGTGTCAAACACTTTCTGTAATAATAGCCGAGGACAAAAGGGTTAAATATGTTGTGCAGTGCATCTCTTGAAGGCAAGATTAACAAGGAAAGGGAACAGCCAAGACAAATGTTCTCTATGAAAACATACAAAAAAGGACTCTAAGTAACTACAGTATGATGTAAGTAGCTAAAGAAGCAGCTCATGATTGACAGTAATACTACAGTAAAAGTACTTAAGGTTAATACATTTTGCACCAAATATGGTAAAATGTGGTTTGCTTGAAACTACATTAACTGATTTGTTGTGTGAGGACAGCAAAAGACGCAATCACAGCATCTGACATATTATTTAATATCTATTACATTCAACAGATTCTGAGGCTAAATCAGTAGTGAACAATTATCAAATTGTGCCTCTAGCAGACACAGTCCACCATTAGCATTCATTTGAAGTTGTGTTTCTGGCCACCTGATGAATGCAAGTCAAATATTCTCCCTTTAGCTCTGTTTTGGCATTTTAACTTGTTAGACGCTCTACCATGTTTACCAGCTTGAGGCTACTTTTGCCTGTCTGATGTTGCCACAGCTGCCCACTGGAAAACAAGGTTGATGAGAGCAGAGTCTGTGGACCAGAAAACCAAAATTTGGCTATCTAAATCTAAAAAAAAACCAACAACAACCAAAAAACAAAAGAAAACAAAAAAAACTACAAAGAGAACCGCAGGGTTGGGTGATTATTCTCTGTGGGGTGAGTGACCATTTTTGATACCTTTTTTTCACCCTGAAAACATGTCTCTCTTCATCCATCACAACTGACCTGAAGTTGACACTGTGTTTATACAAAGGAAACCAGAAACTAAAGCCACACAAATCATAAAAAACCCTATAGGATTCTTCTAGAAAATCTCGGCAAGCCATTTATTTAAGACTTAGCTCACAGATGCACTACTTTGTGTCAGACAGTCCCAATTTGTGCTATTTTAACCTTTAGTAAGTTTATGTTTTGAAGTGAACATTATTTGACATGGGATTCAATTCGGTGAAAACATTTGTAAAAGATCACATTTTTCAATTTCCATTTCAATTTTTTGAGTAATTTCAGTATCGAGGCATCAAGGTCAACTTGCTGGGACTAAGTGAAGTACAGTAGATGCCTTGATTGTTAGTCTTCATCATTTTTTTTTTACTGTTACACATTCTCTTTCAAAAGAGCTTGCTTAGTTTTTCCTGTCTCTCCCTCATCCTGTATCTTAGTAACTCTTTGTTCTCTTCGTCTCTCATACTCTCTTTCCCCTCCTGACATTTGGGTTTCTGTTATGTTCCCATTTGTAGCTCAAGAGCTCCCTCTGTGAGAGATACTGTTGCCAGACAGAGGAAACTCTTTATATGGTCATATTTACACAAACCTTACTGAAGATCATTTATTTAAACATTTTTTTTCTATGTGACGGATGAGTCCAACTCTT
>JBCAUF010000790.1:8280211-8297479 GCA_038406115.1 Haemulon aurolineatum | reverse complement strand
ACACACACACACACACACACACACACACACACACACACACACACACACACACACACACACACACACACGCACACACATTCTTGCTTTTCAGTTATTACTCAGTGTTTCTCTTGGATACTTCTGGGTAAAGACTTTTCTTTTTCCCAAAAAGAGTTTACTGAGATTCTGGTGTTTTCCACACCTATGACAAACACGGCTTTGTTCCTGTAAGCCTACGTCCGTTCTTTCTTCACTTATCAAGAAATAGTTCAACTAGTTGGGAAATGTGGTAATACACAATACACAAAGATTTGATTGTTAAATCATTTGTGACTGTTTCAATATGAAGATGGAGCCAGAAGATCATAAGCTCTGTCCAAATCTTAAAAAAAAAAAAAACAAGCCAAAGACTGAACTACACTACGTATATCTAAATCAAATCAAAATGATTGCACTGCCCAGATTTTACAGCATACAGTAAGGTGACTTCATAAAGCTGAAACTAACTTTTTCGTTTCTCTTTTTTATTCATGTTTATCCCTTGCTTACATCTTAAGGAAAATTAGAATTCCTGTCCATTCTGCTGACAGCACATCTCGCGTCATGAGTCCCAAGTGACCACCCTACCTGGCAGTCCAATGGTTCAACAATGAGCAATGTTGGCCCTTAATCTCCCTGTGTTTGATTTACACCATCCATCCACGGGGACAGCAATCCTTTACATTTTTCAAGTATCGCTCTGTGAACTCTGGCAATCATGCCAATTGCTGCCATTGCCATCTCTGATTATTGATGAGATTTAGATGGAAATGATGTATTCACTGGAGGAGAAAAGACAGCCAGGCTCTTCTTGATTGGCTTTAAGCTGAGCAGTCATACTGAAGAGGCATCTGTCAGATGGTGGGTCACATCTCCTCAGCATATTGGTTTTATCTTCCAGCGCAGATGACTGGTTATGGTGGTTCCCTAACAACAGAAGCGGAGCAGGGGATGGGAAGGTAACTGAGTGCATTAAATAGGCTCACTGACTGGAAGATGTGGAACTGGGTACAAGGTATTTGGCAGTGGCAGGAGGAATACATTTTGAATGATTTAGTTCAAGGCACAGTCCTCAATATAAATGCAGCAAAGGTACATTAGAACTATGATCATAACCGTAGCAACTTAGATACTGAAAAGCATGACTTTGTTTTGCAACTGAAAGTATTAATCAACAAATATTTTCTTTTTCCACCAACCTATTCCAAAATTATTCTGCTCATTCAAAACTTATTTTCGTCAGGAGTTCTTGTTAGTTATACTGCACGGTTAAGTTATTTCTAAATGTTCAGGTGCATTTCTGGGCATCAGCTTTTTGACAGCAGATGGGTGAGCCTGCAACACCTGCAACCCGGAGTATGTGTTTGAAAATGTGATGTATTCAGTGTCAAACATCAAGTTTTCAATAACTTCTTGAAACTCTTAACTGGCAGCATAGGGATTTGGTTAAAATATTTATATTTACTATACAGATATAATCCAGCAGCCTCCACACTTTTCAATTGACAATTTGCCAAGTGCATGCTACCAGGTATACACATGCCTTAAAGTCCCCTTTTCTTTAAATCTACTTTATATCTCTTGAAAACAAGGCATGCAGAGTGTATTTTCTCAATGACTGCAATAGTTGCCAAGATGAGAAGTTTCAAAAAATCCTACAGAACAGGCATATAGGTTACATAAACTTGTTCCACTTTTGCTTGTAGCAGTGCTGTGACCTACATGTAACTGCCTAAATTAGGATTCCCTGTGTCCTTATATCACACTAATATAGTAGATGTGGAGAGATTCATATCCCTTACACAGCGTGAAAGGTCAGATCAATTCTCCCACCAACCATATCTGTCTTCATTTAGCAGCCACCATATAAAGACTTCATAGGACATAACATCTCTTTCGAAACATATGTTTAAATAAGTGTACAATCATGAAGTATTTAAACGGGGATGTGTTCAGTATTAATTTGGCTGGAGTGCCGGCATGTCTTTTGTTTTCCATCCACATGAGACAAGGAGACTCGGTACGCACGATTGCCGAGCCATAAACACAAGCTCTTTCCACCTCAGGCAATCCTTAAACTCATCAGCAGTGTAATGAGACTTTCGAGCTGGGAGATGAATTAACTGGCTGATTTTCTTGTTTTTGCCCCCCCCCCCCCCACACACACACACATACACCTCCCCACACGGAGCAGCTGAATAAAGCATTGGGAGCAATTCAGGACTATGATGTATGTGGCATGACCAAAACACATAGAAACATAGATGGGTAAAAAACTGAGAAATTGATTGGCTTTTACTGGAAGAGTATGAGACAATCAGGCTTTCGCATTAATCAATGTATGAAAAAATCACACTGAAAGGCACTTTGGCAGTGAAAGCTGTGATTTAAAAGCCCACAACCACACACATACACACACACACTCAAACACATAAATATAAATAAAACCAAGCATATTTAATGTTGATTTCACATCTCTGTCCTTAAAATACAGTCCTTGAGGGTGCCCAAATATACTTGCCACCCAGGATGCCCCGCAGAAAAAAAAATGAAATAATACAAACAATATCAAAACTATATCAAAACCATTTGCATTCAATGCATCTTGACTGCCTTGGTGCTTTACTAAATGCAAGCAGCAGGGTTGTGAGCGGGAAGCCACTGAGGGCTCGTGCTAATGATGCTGCACTTACCACTTCTACTAGTTGGTCTGGGTGTCTCTGCAGAGAGGGGTGGGATCATTACACCCTAAAAAGCTTATGGCCACATCACCCTGAGATTGCCTGATCTCATATCAGATGCTGAGCATGTTGGGGGCCTGGTTGGTTGGAGACTTGATCACCGGCTCCCTCTGTCCACATGTTAAAGTGTCCTTGAGCAAGCCCAAGCCAACTGGTATGCTGCTGTTGGTGCGTTAATGGGTAAATGCAAGGCAAAATGTGCTTTGTCCATTAAGGTAGAACAGTGCAGTCCATTTACCACATCTCAGTGACGAGTGAAAAGAGGCAGCTGGTGACTCCATGTGAACTGGAGGGGACGCATGGCAGTCTACACCTTCCCCAGGCCAACAGAAGGGGTTAGTAATGACAAGCGCTGACACATAGGGTGGCCATATGAAA
Source organism: Haemulon aurolineatum (assembly GCA_038406115.1). Taxonomy (NCBI): domain Eukaryota; kingdom Metazoa; phylum Chordata; class Actinopteri; order Lutjaniformes; family Haemulidae; genus Haemulon; species Haemulon aurolineatum. Next base: position 8,294,342 of record JBCAUF010000790.1, on the reverse strand, counting down.
TGAAACATTGTAAGTTGAACCGCCAGAATCTCATCAAGAGTTCTTTAACTCACCAAAGTGCTTCAGGTCAATACAATTTAAGTTCAAAGTCATGCATTAAAATGACAAAAAATGGCACTTAACACTCAACTACTGAGTAACAAAACAAAGAAAAAATTTATAGGTTTTGACATCTTTTGACACAGCATTTCACCAATGGTACATCTGATCCCACTTTTGCATGCATCTGTTGTACACAACAAAACAATGTCTTGAAAGTTTTTTTGTTTGTTTTTACAATTCCAGACATGTGAATTACCAGAACTGTTATTCTTCCATTATAAGAAAAATACAAAAAAAGAGAAAAAGTCAGCAAACTCAGCACACAGTTGACAGAGGGGAGCCCTCTGATGCCTGTGGACAGTGAAGAGTTGACTGTTGCAGGTGCTGAGTGCCACAGGGCTGCCAAAAACATTAGGGAAGTAGAACTGCAAAAGACATACAGCACTGGGGTGTTTGTGCTGTTATCTTGTAGCCCAAGGCAGCTTCATTGTGCGCTCCCATTTAGCCATTACTTAGGGGGGTTTGTAGCTTGCAGCCAATCAGCCTATTGTAATAACCAATAGCTTTAGGCTTTGCTGAAAGCCGTCATTGCCCTGAATGTACAGTACTACTTCATGAATATAGGTCACCAAGAAAATGAAATGTTAACCTTCAGAGTACCAGGAATATGTTTGCAAAACATATCCTGGGGGGGAATCGTTATTACAAAATGAATTCAGTCACTGGAGAGAGAGTTTTTTTTTCTTCTAGGGGCTAATTTAAGGACTTTCCTGGTTTTACACCTCATTTAGACTATATTTCTCAAGACTATCTGATTGGAACTGTGGACAGTTTCATACAGTATGGTGTGAGTTGAAATAAAACTGAAGATTGAGGCTCTCTTAGAGGATGAATTAAGGCCACGCTATGTTGTCAAAAAGGGTTCCTGGTTAAGAGATCCTCTTCCTTCCTGCTATTTAGGCAGCCACTGAATCACCAGGTCATTCAGTGTAGAAGTGGAACTCTCTCTGTCTCTTCACACCAGGTAATCAGGCTCTCTTATTGTCATTCTGTACATGCTTATTTTGACGACTACTTGTGTGGCCCTTTAGAAGAAAGCACAGCACCACCAATTTTAAAAAGGGTGTGGTTGTGTTGTCTTAGTTGTGGTCACAGATACCTGGCACAAGATTTTTTTTGTTTTGTTTTTTTTCCCCCCGCCATTGTTGAACGCAGGTGCTCAGGTAAAATGGGACAAGAGGAGGCCATAAAACAGACAACCAGGGCCCTGAGTGGGAATGTGTGGTTAATGTCCTATCCGCACAGTTAAACTCAGACTCTCCCTGGATACAGTTTGTAGCTGTAAGTAGTTACCCCCACTAGTGAATATTCTCCACTACGCATCTCTAAAGGAACAGAGGGAGGTTTAGCTTTGGGTAGCCTTTTCTCTTAAACCAAGGGCTGGGGGACGTATGCCGGTACGGTGGGTCAAGGGGTATCCAACATATTAACACATCCTGGAGATCTATCCTGCATGCTTGAGTAGCACTGGTATGGTTCTTTTCCGCACTTGATTAAGTCAGCTTGGAAACATAGCCCAAGGGCAGAAAGAAGAGGTTATCACCATCTTCCTCAAAGAAGAAAGCCTTTAAATGTGCCCATAAAATTACTGGAGTCATTGTCATTTCCTGCTAATGGCCTGCCTGATTAGCTACGAGGCTATTGCCCACCTTTTCTGGGAACAGGTGGGCAGTATTTAGCTGGTCATCCCAGATAACGACTCGAGTAACAGCGATAGCACACTTCACTGAGTGCATGGTAGCTCACAACATGAGGTCTTGCTAAGACAGGCTATCCTGGAACAGAGATTCTTAAGAACAAACCACAAGCAAGGGTCACACAAGCTGGGAGAAACTGTGCAGTCGGGGCATATTCAAGTCCAGGGTAGATCAAACACACTGTATGAGCATCCTTTGCCAAGGTTTTTCACTCACAGGAGCACACTCACAGTGGCAAATTATCACTGCTGGTGGAGGGAGAAGACTTGGCAAAGGACATAGTCAGTAGCAATAAAACTATTTTGCTGCTGTGTCTTCAATACTGCCAGATGAGTAAGGCATATCTGCTGCATGTGATAAAATCGGTGTGTCTAATTGACAGTCAATATTTATGCGGTGCACGTCTTCCTATTGACAATGGTCAAAAATCTGACTGACAGCTGCTGGCTCAGTTTATACTGCAGTTTAAAAAAAAATCCAGTACAGGTTAATCAGTAAGTAAAATATAAGTCCAGCTAGTAAGTGGATAGTGGCTGTTAAATCTAGCCATGAATCATTGCAGTGAAAAGCACAGGAGCAGTAGTTTAATCGTCCAATGAGAGAAAACAAATAATTAAACTCAAGCTCTAGCGTGGCTTTAGCTTGCTATGTAAAGGGAAAGAATATGTAGTCTCTTGACCAAGCCATACAACATCAACTAAGTCATGGTAAGCACAATGACAGGGAGACTTTTGTGAACAAGTAGAGGGCCCGCAGTGAAATGAAATGCTAACCGCTGAAAGAGAATCACACTGAAAACTTTGCCTCTTGAATCAGAACAAAAAATGGACCAAAGAAAAGCAGGATAGAAAACGGCAAAATCGAGGCAGAGGCCTCTCCAGGTGAAAAAAAAAAAAGTGTACTGGAAACAATAATGGGCTGACATGAAACATAATCCCCTCTGTCTGCGATTTTATTGGCAGCCCCTCCAAAGAATGGTGGCTCCCCTATTATGACTTAACACATCAAAATCGCAGCATAGCACACACAGAAAAGGCCACCTGATGATAAACACAGCAGACAGCGTCAGAGGCTTTATCTCGTGGCTGCCTGCAGCTCGACACAGGTTCAATTTGGCCCGCAACAATCGATTCTGTCCCTCCTTACCTCTGCTTCAGTTGGTGGAATAAAAACAGACCTTTCTGTAAGGAGCAGGTCTCAGCTGGTATGCCATGTCAAGGCAAAGAAGAGGAAAACTAGAGACACCAAGACGCCTGAATTAGGGCTGACCGTCAAACTTGCGCCGATATTTTTCTTGGCACAACATTTTGATCACGGTCACAGTCGTAGAACAACACAAAAACTTTGAAATGTAAAAATAAATTTAAATACGAACAAGTAAGTTAAGACGGCTGTAAAATGGTCCAATTAAATTAAAATTCAGCCCTCAACTTTGCTGCATGTTGAGTTTAGGTTATGGAAAGAATAAAGTGAGAATAAAGGGTACCAGCAAAATTGCAACAAGTCCTTTAAGAGGATCAGATCCGACTGTTCATCAGATACAGAACAAAACACTAGCTTCACAATACTAAGACCAATATCTTAATAACTGCTGCTAGCTGACATTAGCTAGCTTTCACTAACATGTTTCTTTCCATCCTCCATCACTGTTGAAGCAGAGTAGGGATTTCTGGCACAATTTCTCCTACTTTGGAGCTGCATGGAAAACTCTAGCAAAACTTGTGGTGTAAACATCAACTCCTGTTGAAAACTACCTGAAATGTAACAAATACTGTATATTTGCCGCAAATGTATTTGCTCTGTATGCCATATCCCTTTATCTCAGCTTTCATCTTAAAACAAAATTATGCAACTGTGTCAGTTTGCCCTGTTTATCTTGGTTTTGGTTATTCAAAATATGCCATGCAGAATTAAGCTTTTGATATTGATGATGATTGTTGTAGAACGGTTGTCCACCGATCGGAGGGTTGGCGGTTCGAACCCTGTCCCTGCAGTCTACACGTCAAAGTATCCTTGGGCAAGATACTGAACCCCCAGTTGCCCCCGGTGGCCTAGCCCTGGTGTGATACTGATAACTGAGATAATGATGAGCAGGTGACACTTTGTACAGTAGCCTCTGCCACCAGTGTATGAATGTATGTGTGAAAGGGGTGAATGTGACTTGAGTGTAAAGTGCTTCAAGTGGTCACAAAGACTGGAAAGGCACTATATAATTTTTGTCAATTTATATAGGTTTTACTACAGGCTTTTAGTATTATAATATTGGTAGTTTCCCACAAAAACCTATGTCAGTCTAGTTTAGAAACAATTCTCTTTCCAAATTTGTAATAGTGCTACCATAAGACGTACTAACATGCTGTTGGAGGTGACATTACTTTGTGAGTGTTAAATTGTTTCCCCCTGCCCATAAATATGAAAGGTTTTTGGTGTGTGAATGAGCCGCCATCTTGTGGGTAATTTTGTCCTAAAAAGTGACACCATTGCCGGGTCTCTTTATTTGTAGAGAGCATAATCATTTCCTGAGCTCAAAGCAAAACGGGTTGAGAACGGTATCAGATTCATTACATGAGAGGAATAACACTTTTATGACAGTGTGCAATATAGAACACTCCTTTCATGACAATTATTAATACCCTGTCCCATTTATTTGCAATATCAAGCCTCACTCCAATGAAGGTTGTCCCTCTGATCAGTATGCAGGCGACCTGGCTTCAAATCCTCAATTTCACATGCAAATGCGGTGCAACTGATTTAAATAATATTTGAATATGGATCACACAGTGTGACTCCATATCACAGAGCTGGAAAAAAAGAAGGTGGAAAATGCAAATCATCAACATGTAAGAGAAAGGTCATAGTCAGGACCTGTTAGATTTATTTTGGAAATAAAGGGCTGGCTGCTAAATTAAACTCATTCCATAAAGCCTGAGGACAAAATTAGAGGAGATCAGTGTGATTTACATCATAGAGGCAAACAAACACAGTATGGTTTGTACTACACAGACAAAGCAGTTTTTAATGTGGAGTTGGGTTTAGCTAGTGGATATCAAACAGAGATACCTGTTTTCCTGCTTTCCAAAACACAACAAGATGAGAAAAAACAGTCTCACCGACCTCCCCAAGAACATTGAACAACATCATTGTAAACACCTGAGAGAGACGGCATGACGCTACTGTAGTTGCAATGGTTTACAGAATAGGTCACAACAATATAGCTGTGATCATTCTGAAACCCACCAATGCATAATTTTCTTGGACGGCAAAGGAAAGAAACAACAGGTGTGGGATGCTGAAAACAAATACCTGTAAGATGGTTTTCATGATAGATACAGATAAGCATGGTCTTGGCAGACCCTGCAAAAACCTACAAGTGCCATATAAATGTTGCAATATCTGCACTGAATGCCTATGTACTGCTATGTCTTGGCTCCTCTGGGGGGTATAAATCACGAGTGATGGAGGAATCTTCACACATAGTGGCATGCATTAACTGAAAGGGGCATGGGGGAGCCTAGTCCCCTGGGCCTAGTAAAACTCCAATGAGCAGCCCTGCAATGCTCGCTTCAGGCCATGCTTTTAAATTATATATTGATGACAGCCCATGATAAAAATGACCCAATTTGGTATCCAAAATCAATTCCCACCCCCACTGACGCGCAGGGGATGGCGAAAGCTGCCCAGATTCTTATGACTGCATTTGAACCACAGACACGTTTTCTCAAGCGGTGGTCAATAGACGCAGAGACTGTGTGAAGGAAAGGGGAGAAAAACAGAGGCACTTTACCACAAAGACCACCTAGTCAGTAAATGATCTGTTGCCTTTGTGGGTAAATACTTTGTCTGATATGGTCCAGTCTGATTTATGCGCATAAAGCAACATGGATAAATAGAACTATGATTTGCACAACAGATAAGAAGAGATAATAGATATGAGCTCTGAACTCTAAAAGAAAAGTCACTAAAAAGGACTGAAAAAGTCTGTGAAGGTTCTGGGGACATTTCTGGACTAGTATGACAGAAAACCTAAAATGCTGCCATTTAATTAAACATAGCAAAGATGTCTGCTTCGGTAGCTAGCAATTAGTTGTGCAGGAGGCCTTGCTCTTAAGAGAATAATACCATAAGAGGATAACACCCAAATGTACAGAAACACCAACACATAGACACACCATGCCTAATCTTTGAGAGACACTTAAAGCACATTTCTGCCTACATGATACAGAGACAAGAGCATTAAGTCTTCACTTTCAAGACAGTGAAAAGGATCACACAAACACAGAAGTGATTTAAATATTTTACTTCTCTCCTACATAGTCAATACTTGGACTCTAACCCAGATTTTAGAGTTTTTACCACTCAAATACCCTGTCATTTATAAAATCAGTGAAGTTGGCGTGAACCTCTTTTTGCGTTGTTTTCCCCTGTAGGCACGATTTTTTTCTTGATTTAAGTCAAATAATATTACCGTTTTATTGCTTTTATATAATTGCATTAACACTGAGCTGCCTTGTTTGACATTATCCTATTTTGGCAAGATTTATTTTTAAATTAAAAATAGACATTGTCATTTGGTTATTATAATATAAGATTTTGTGTGAAATCAAATTTAAAAGAATACTCATTTTATCATTTAATATTTAGATCATGACTAAGAAGTGAAATGAAACAAAAAAAAGTTGGCTAGTTCTCAGTTCTTTCAGTCTTTGGTCATTTCCATGAATTTTAATTAAGTCAGACAAAACCAAGTCAGTCATCCCTGGATTATAAAATAAAATTTCATACCCAGTATTGTTGGATTTGAAAAGAAATAATACAAGTGGTCTGTGGAGGAGAACTTGGAAGAGCACTCTGGGTTAATGCTAAAATGAATGATTTAACAATAGCATGATACCTATTTGGCAAGCTTAGTCTTTTTAATATAGATCTCACCACTGAGCCATCACACAAGCACACAACATAAATCCTGAGCAGGGCGGGCATATTGTACTGCAGATTATGCTCTTTCAGTCAGTCAATATTAAAAAATCCCTGCACTTGTTATTGTAACGCCTCAACAGGGCCTTATCTGGAGGGTGCAGGGATCACCTCAGAGAAAACTCAATTTCCTGCTCATTTGTACAACAATCCTCATCATTATCTTACTTATCAGAATCGCCTGACAGGCATGCTATCACAAGTTTTTCCATGAAAACAACTTTGAAGTTACCCAATGTTCAGGAAAATGTCCTGTCAGTGACTTCTACAGCTCCAGAAAACAGACGTTTTGTTGCGTAATAATTGTAATGGCAGGTCAAAAGCGTTTTTATCATACCTAATGTTACAAGCTTTTCTCAAGGCACAATGCATACTGTAAATCAAGCTTTGTGATCATGTCCTCAGTGAATCCAAAAGTCAAGCATCGTAATGATTTGCTCAGCCGATCACTGGAGATCAGAAACACTGAGGAGTATAGTAGCATGGTACCTATCTGTCACACTTTGTTACAGTTTTTCCAACTTGCTTATAGTTTCATACATACAGAATATGATCAGCTGCAGAGTTGCACTGGGAGCAGGTATCGCTCTGGCCTTAAAGGTAGTGCTGTGGTGCATATAGTAGAACACATGTCATATAATCTGAATGACAGAATTTCTCAAAAATAAAATAATTAATAAAGCTTTGCAAAATCAGCCTAAGTGAGATGTAAAAAGGTCTTCTCCATAAACAATTTCTGGAGAAAAAATTGAGTTTGTTAATATGTTTTTGTCTACCACCTGCCAGCACATCAACGCAGCATGAGGCAGGTGGTTAGCAGAGAAGCACTCATAGTTTCTCCACAACATAGCTACCAACACTGTTTGTGTGTCATGCTATTGCCTCCTCATAGCTCCGAGGCTCTGCTGGAAGTGGTGCATTTAGCAATTTATACTACAAATACAGATCAAAGGCAAAGAAGTGGATTATGTTGCATGAGTGGTTTGAGAAGTTTACATGAAAGTGTTGATATGAAAGTGATTTTCCCCTATTGTAACTGCTGAATCCAAGCTGACTGGCTGTCATCCTGTGCAAATGAGCAAGCGGCAAACTTTTCAGAGCCACCACTGAAACCTAGAGGGGGTGGCTATTTAACACTCAAAAGATTTTAAGTGGAGTATTCCCTTAAATTCTATAATTATCTTAACACAGTGTAAATGTAAGATTTAAATGAACAAATTTGGAAATATTCCAAGTTACTGGAAGCCTTAAAAAATGGGTAGTTGTGAGTGCACTTGACATGGAATAACATGCTGCTGGAGAATTGTTGTCCATTGGTAGAGTTTTCTCTAAACTCATGAACACATTTTTGCTTGTTTCACTGCTCGGTGAATGAAAGCCAACCCTGGAGAGCATGTGGTCTCTGAGCCATTCTTGAAGTGAGCAAACAAGCCGCACTTTGAACGTTACCATGCCCTGGATGTCATACCAAACAGAAAAGAGGACCAGTAATTGGTTATGACTTTAAAAGTAAACAATTCTGCTATCCCATGTGCCCATGGTGCACCAGGTGACTTTCCCACTACTACAAACACACACTGGCTAGCTACTCTTTCACCCTTGGGATTTGCTTCACCCGAGTCTTAAGTTAAATCACGCTATGCCATTAAATAGATCTGAGTAAATATGAAATACTTTAAATTCAGGTTACCCATGTGAACTGTCACAGAGGCCAGTTTTTTGACTAGCTATGAATAAATTCTCAAAATACGGCAATTATTTTAATCTACAGCGGTGGACTGGTTCTAGTTACAGTAAGAGTTAGTGCAGAAAAACAGAGTTGCATTTGAAATGGAGCTTCCTTGTTCACCTCAGCTCATGAAACACTCCCAGCATGGGAAATGGTCTACTGTGACAGGCTGAATTTCTAGGCTGGCAAACAGCATTATTCTCATTCCTGGTCCCATTGTCAGCTCTCATTGAAATCTGCTGTCACGGACTGGAGCCTGATGCTAAGCAGGGCTGCTGGCCTCCCTGCATGTGTCTATCTCTGTCTACATTCATACTGGCCGGCCAAAGTGGTGATGTAAGAAATCAGAGGTGGAGGGAAAGAGAGATGGACAGAAAGAAAAAAAAAACAGAGAGAGAGAGTAGTTGTTTTGGTCTCACAATGGACTAATCATCCACCATGAAGTGAGTAAAGAAAAAAAGGAGGAAAAAAAGAAAAGAGAAAACTCTCTAGAGCTCATCACTCATCCTGAACTGGTGGAGCTAGACAGGTCTGTTTCCTGTTCCTAATATTCTTCATGACAGACTGTCCATTTAAACTGCTGGCCTCGCTGATCCTGCTCTATCACTTTCAGGGTCCAGGGATGAGTATACCTTAAACAACCGGTGAGGAAATTGTTTCCATTTCTAGCTTTGGTGACAGGATTAAGTTGACTAATGGTCATGTGTACGTAATGTTACACTGTTGGGCGCATTTTTAATATAAAGATGTCAAATCAGGAAACTTAAAATTCCGGCAGTGTGTCAGCCATCAGAAGTTTTATCTTATTTTTTGCCTTCCGCAAAATTATGTGTTGGGTGCACGGGTGATTGTAAAAACCTCCAAATAATTAAATTATTCCTGCCTTTGGTTTGCTATGTTGCAAAAACCCTCTCATCATGTAAATCTGTATGTGCAGCAGTGCACAAAATGTCCAGTCAAATCAACTGGAAATCTGGGTCTCAGGACTCCAAAGACTGTCATTATTTGTGTATTACTGAAGACTGTGCCTTCAATAATACAAGTACCCTTTGCCAAATTCCTTTGATGTATAAATGATGAGTTCTCAAACACGAAAAGCTTCCGAGGAGTTTGCTTGGTGCTTAGGCGCTGAAACACACCAAATGATAGATGGAAAGGTGTCGACCTAGCACAAGCAGGGCACTCAAACATAAACAAACCCACAATCATTAACAAGACATCAAACTTTTGTAACTTGACCAGTGGTGTGAAACCAAAAACATCTATGTGCACTTCAGTGAATTCCACAACAAACACGCCAAATCATCTGTAAAGCAACATTCAGATGTAAATAAACCATATCTCATCCACTGGAACTATATCTTTTCTGATATCAATCAAAATTTTAGAACCAAGTGTCTTGTCTGTGTGAATCTTATCTACTCCCACTGATTTAGCATTTATAGAATTTCAAAATTTTGACCATTGGAAGTTAAGAGTTTAAAACTTAGGAAAAAAAGGATTCATGACATAAAAAACATGTATTGTGTTTTCTAAAAAGTGAGACTGTATGTTATGTGCTGCTTCTAATAAGAGGATGAACCTTATTTCCTTGGTCATATTTGAAACTGGCGATTGTAGTTTCAATTCATCTTGGATTTATGCTTTTCCCCTCCTTCATCCTTGCAGACCTCAGTCAGACTGGAAGAGAAGCATCAGTGAGCCACAATCTTCAGGTCTCTCCACAGACTTTCAAAGAGGTTTAAACCCTGGCTTTGGCTGGGCCTCTCAAGTACATACAGAGACAAAGCCACTCCACTGTTGTCTTAGATGTGCAATCTGGGTCAATGTACCACTGCTAAGTGAATCTCCACCACATTCTGAAGTTATATGCACTCTGGAGAGGGTTTTTTGGTCTTGCTCATGAGCCCAATACGCATGACCAGCTTCTCTACTGCTGGAAGCATCACAATGGCATGAACTTATGGCCAATTTACATGTGCAACAACAGATGAAAATGGCAAGTCATTAAAAATATCCCAATTTAGAAAATGTTCTTTAGGTTTACCTACATGCAATTTCCTACTTAATAAATTGCAATAAACTTGAAATACTGCACATTCGTGAGCCTCATACCACACACTATTAACTCCTACGATTAAATGGCAAATGGAATTCCCATTGAGAATATTAATATGCACCTAAATCAGATTGTCATTCAATTACGTCTAAGGGAGAATGGAAAAGTTTGACTACAAATCTAAGAAGGGAAACTTCACTGAGTGTGAAATAGATTTTTTTTTTTTCCCCAAAGGTTGAAATGGTCTGTTGTTGGTGTTATTGGTAGTCATTGTTGTGACACTCCCTATTTTTCAAGTGGCTGCATATCAAAGCAGTAATGAAAGCTGCTAATTCAGTGAGCCAAACCATTACTGAAATTAAAAAGAAGTGGTCAGATATCAAAATCGATGACAAGGAGCATGTTATACAGACTGGCAAACCAAAGGTAACACTGGAGTTCAGGGGATATGGGTGATCTTGCGGCTCACTTTCTCAGAGGAGTATCTGCTTCCTGTAAGTGGTGTTGTTATCCACATGCGAGACAGGCATGACAACGGATTAAACCACAGAACAAGGTAGGTAGGTAGGTGGGTGGGTGGATGGGGATGGATGGATGGATGGATGGATTAAAAATCTAAATAATGTGATAGGGATAGCGACTTAGTTTTGGGGAGGGAAGCGGAGTTTTTTGGGGGGAAATTACAGAGTCAAATCCACAATTAGAGTAACACAGAGGTCATAGCTACAGCTTGCTGCGAAAACAAACAAACAAACAAAAAAAGTTTAAGTTTAGTTGATCTGGTCTCTGTTTCCTTTCACATTATGGGCCTATATAGCCATAGTGACTGCATTTTTGCATGAGCATATTTTGCTGATGAGATTAAAAAATAGCACTGAAAGTAAAGGAATGAGTGTGTTTTTCTACTTGACCAAAACAGTGGGTGAATATGCTGTACTTTAGATAGTGATCAACATTGGGGGAAAATTGGGAAATATGGCACCACAACAGGAAGGAGTTATGAAATTCACAACTCTTCTGGGAAAATCAGAAGGTTACCAAGTAAGCAGATGACATTCTGAATGCTAATATAGGTCAAACAGGATGCATTTAACTTATAGCCTTTGCACAGTTTCTTTAACATTAATGGGCATATTATAATTTTGGGACTGTTATTTAAATTCAAGAGCAGTTTAAATGTTGCCTTTATTTCATTTTAGCTATTATACATATAATAAATAATTGACTCCATGTTTCTAGCAGTATATTAGGACATAACATACAAGCACATTACGAAGTTACTGAAACACATTTATAAATTCAGAAATGTAAAAAGTAGGGCAGGTCTTAAATGATCAGTTACCAACACTCTTTAACACAAACAGCATGTTATGTGATGATAACTATTAAAAGCAGTTCTGAGCTAGCCATAGGCTTTTTCCAACAATAGCACAGCCCAATGCGAGCGCAGCACTTTCAAAATGTTCCCCAAACTTCAACAACTATGCGTTTTGTCTGCAACTTTTAAATCACGAGTCGACACAAGTCAGCCGTGAAATTAATGAATAGTCATTGCAAAGGGTCAACTTCACAACTAAATCTTGAGTTTCTTTCAAAGAAAACACATATCTTTAGCAAAATAGAACATTTATGCATCCATTGCAGTGGTACATAAGTGTTTGGCTTGAATTATGTCCATTCTTCCTTAAGCCTCTGCAGCTGACAATAGTAAGATACCCTCTCTCGACTGGCATGAGGGAGTAACTTCTCAACCCCATGATTCCCTGCAACCCCATTGAAACCAAAAGACAAATGATCCCTTCTGTGTTACACCCCATCCAGAAAGGCATTTTGTCTACGTAATACAGAGCCAAGTACTGCTAGGAGTTTAAATGGGAAATGGGCACTGCTTTATTATGCTGCAGTGCCTTGAAATGAATGTGGATAATAGATATATTCACAGCGGTATTAATATCCTCAGAGTTCATCTTTTTTTTTTCTCCCCTCATTCTCCATTTTCTCTCTCACAGGCTCCAAAGTACTTTGCCCTTGGCTATGCCTTATACTAAATAGATTTATGAGAACATTTGTGTCATATTTCCTCTTTTCCCGGATTGTCAAGACAGATTGTCAGTGCACCACTGATTGAGTGGAATCACCACACAGACTTAGTTCCCATTGTCAGGCCCCACAAATTCATCTCTGGGGGGGATTTAACAAGGCAAATTGGCCAATGACACTTCTCTCAAGGCTTTGCCACTGCTATTAAGATGAGGTCAGGGGTATGAAAATAGTGGTTTCTATGACTACATTTCAAATGATTATCATCTCAATCTTCAGTAGTACATTTATAAATGAATATAGTACACACTTTATATGATCAGTCTTTTCTACACTCTTATTCAGTGGTGCATCATCCCAGAGGAACAAAAATTAAACCGCTAATATCGAAATGTGTCATGTTTCAACTTTGTTATTAGAAAGGCCACTGAGCACAAGGTGAAGGGATTGAAATGGTAATGAAATGGGAAATAATCCGGAGATAACCCTAACTCTGTCACTCTTTGAGTTTAAAACTGAGAAAAAGTCTTCTATTTATTAAACTAATTAAATAAGATCTACTGTGCATTAAATTTCAAGTTGACTGAAGCAACAAAACAAGGGGAAAGACGAGCAATCAGTATGTCGTGCATACAGTCTGATATACCAATCTGGTATCTCACACTAGTTTGGTACAACAGTGCCAGCAGCAGTGTTAAACCTGAGTCTCTATTAGGATAAATTAATAAAAAACACAATTGATCTGGGTTGTATAACACACTGATAATATAAAAAAAAATAAAATTATATATATATATATATATATATGTCAATGGTGACATTAAAAGGATTGCAAACAATAATTTACCCCTCTACATACTGTAATGCAACAATATTTTCTGGTGCTACTTAAATGATCACTGAAGGCAAATGAAGAATCTTACACCAGTTGAGAGTGGTGACAGTGTGCTGCTGGGTGTGACCAGTTATTTAAGGGTGAAAGAGATGAGAGAAAAAAAGAGCATTTTCAATGAGGAGGCTTGAGCCCCTTTGAGGTATCTAGACCTCCCTCAAATCCTTCATCCCTCAGAGTGATTTATCAGTAGAGATCCAAGATGACATAGTGGCAGGAGAAGCTGCCAATCCTGCTCACAGTGAAATATGGGAGTGGTTTGGATACAAAGCCAATAAGAAGAGCAGAATTGGTTGTTTGATAAGGGAAGGCAACTGGCTAAATTTGGGGATGAACAACACTGAGGTCTTCTCTAAAGGCCACTACTGTAGCACAATGCTTGATTCAAACACACAGGTATGTGACCATCAGTAAATAAATACATACATAAATAATATATATATCATTCATATTTAATGTTATTAAACTATGTAGTGAATTAAAAAAAAGATTAATATCGAGCTGGGATGTATTAACAGTAAAAAAGGGCTACATTGGTGTCAAGACTAAAACTTGATACAGTGCTCAGTATCAAGGTTTAACATTGTACCTTGACAACACACATAATTCAATAATCTGAAGAGATATATCTCTCCTGG
>JBCAUF010000790.1:8212792-8224953 GCA_038406115.1 Haemulon aurolineatum | reverse complement strand
AACACTTTGTGTTGCATGTTGATTTCATAAAGTATTTTAGGGCACACTTGGAAACACAAAGTTACAACAACTTGTATAGCGTCTACATTTGGGAACATAATTAAAAATACTGAGAAGCCAAACACATACTTATGCTGAAAACAGCCTCACATATATGTAAAATATGTAAAAGAGTTGAAGCACTTATTACATTGCCACTGTTCAGGCATCCTTTTCCTTGAGTCTCATTAGCTACATGGTAACAACGCTCAAACTGACCTAGGTTGGTTGATTGGTCAGTTTAGCTGCTACTCCAGTTTCCCTAAAAAACATTTTAAGTTTTAGTGGAGTGGCAAAGGACTAATAGAAAAAAATTCAAAGTACAAGAGTTATCAAGGACCACAATGCTATCAGCTTGAAACTACACAGCCTATTCCTTTACCATCCTTAAATAATTCACAGTTTTTACAAGTACACCTGTGACTCCCATGTGTGCTGTGAATTAACACATTTACAGTCCAAATTACTTAACAGAGCCTCGGCTGATAGAAAGGCTGCACACAGACTAATCCCTCTAATATCTTAATCAATAGCCTGATATAAAGTATGCAGTATTGTTCAAAGAATTCATTGTTTTTGAAGTTTGATTTACAATAATGTTTTTGCTATTAGTGGATTTGGTGCTGGTTAAATATTCATAGGCATGAATGGCATTACTATATTTAAACAATAATTCATTTATATAATTAATTATCAGGTTTTGTGAAGAAGACTTACTGAAATCCATTTTCATTGGGTTTAAAACCACTTGGGCGAGTACAATAAAATAATCAATATAAACTAGAATAAATCAATCAGGTATCTAAGGTGAAAAAATAAAATGTAAAAAAAACCGAGTTAAATTAATGATATTTCTAGAATTAACGAAGGAAAATAAAATACTTATTGCACACAAATTATTATGCTTAAGACAAATTAAACACAATGAATAACACTAAACTAAAGGGTGTATGTTGCAATTTATGCGGTTGATTGAAGAATTTTTAAAGCTAGAATAATAATTTATTTCCATATTAATTTTCTTGCAACTGATTTAGTTCATATCAAAACTAAATGAGGCTATCATTGGGAAAAATTGTTGAAAAGTAGTGGAGTAGTCCAGCAATGGAGAACATGGAGCCAGAATAATTAATACAACAGGGAAAAATACATATTGATGAGAAAAGGGGGAATTAACAGGATTAAAAGTTGATTGAGGGTGAACACAATGCGCTCAGGATAAGGGGACAATGAGATTAGTCCCTCCATCAACCTAAATACATACTGCCATCTACTGCCCCCAGACTCTGACACTGGTGTGTCTTTCACAAACTCTAAATACATATGCAGATGAGGTTGGTGGGGTTGGCCAGCAGCGGTCAGCTCCTCGTGAGCACTGTGGCCTGTGACTGACCAATCCTTCAGCATGATACCCGCTACCTCAGATTAAAGGAGAGCAGCACCACCCTGGGGGGGTGGGAGGTCGTATCACTGTTTACCCCGTGTCAGGACACCAATGCAGGGCCAAAGCAATGCTAAAATGTTCCTCTATTGTGTGTCTGTCTTCCTTTGTGTGTTTGACAAATGAAGTGTATAGCGATGCAGGGTGGGAAACCAGGGAGGGAGGGGGAGAATCCCACAATGGCAGCAGGTGCACCGGGACAGCTAATATTTGCACAGCAGCTTCTGTGGCAAACAAGCAACTCCCCCTGAAGAAAAGGGGTAACTGTCTCCTCATAAATGGCTCCGTTACAGACACATAAATCCAGGCCTGACTCCACCAACCTATCTGTATCCCCCATTCCCATCCCTCTTCTTCTCCTCGCAAATCCCTTCAGTGCAGGACAATTGCCAAGATGCATCTTGGCAACATGTGACATTGTAGAGGTCAAGCCGAAAACCTCTTGTGTGAATGCAGTATGTGCTCGTGTGTGTCTGTGGGTAAGATGTCCCCCACCTGCAGCGTGCCAGACACATGGCCAGCCACACTTCAGTCTCAGTCACACTTTAACTGTGATGAATGTAGAGGAGCACTTCTTGTTGAGTCTGTTGCCCAATCGATCGTCTAAACATACGGTGGACAACTTAATGCACGGGTCAGGTCAGGTCACAGAAAATCCAAAGAGAAACCATATTGACCATACTGTATGTAAGTGTATATGTTCAAAACTGTAGCTGGTTTCACGAAGTGGCACATGCCTATCAGTTGCATTTGTCAAAAATAAACTATATCTCTGAGCTCAAGTGTCAGTTAAAGGCTTTTAAAGCTAATATAAAATATTCCCAGTTGTTTTCGTAGCTTGTATCAGTAACCCTAAAAATGAAATATATATATATAAAGTACGAGAGATACACAAAAGACGCTAAGCCCTCATATATATGCATAGGCCTTGCTCAAAACAAGCTGATCTATTTATGTTAGGAGCCCCATAAGAGGTGGGGGTCAATCCAAAGGGGGCTGAGAAGTAACTGAGTGATTGTGTGTAGGCAAAGCCCTTTATCTCGTGTTTTCTTCGTTCCTAACCTCTCTTTTTGGTGGTTAGGCATAAGAAATGAAAGCTTAATCCATTTAGATGGAAAATCCATGGCAGCCGCCCTGGCCATGTGGGGGTATTAATAAGATGACAATGCAGATTCATCAACAGGACCAGACTGTTGTTCCATCACTGCCTTTCCAGGGGTAATAAATAATCCCCACACCACCAGAAATGGTGGACTTTCATGAAGATCTACTGTGGACAAGTATAAAATATTATATACCATTGGATCAGTTGCCATAGATAACATTACTGCAGAGCAGAAAGAAAAAAAACAACACACTGGTAGAAATTGAAGTAGAGGAGACAAACATGCAGTTGTGTTTAAAGAAATTTGCTGTATAATACTGTCCACACAATCAAAATAAATACATCAAACAGTGTTCAAATAAACAGCACTCAATACTAACGTCGGCACTTCAAACTATGGAAAAAAATTTACCACTTCAGGAATTTGCACAGTATGCAGAAATCAATATTTGCACTTATTCTGTTATTGGGTCTACTGAGAGATGAAGTTTGCAGATGTACACATGATGAGTAAAAACATTATGGCAAATGGTTATCAGTGTAATGACTCCATGCAAAGTGCTGCAGAATCAGCAGTCTGCCAGCTCTCACTTAATCCCTCTAACATATTGAAGGTTTTGAAAGAGGCAACTATGTGCATTTGTATATGAAATGTAATGCGTCTCTAATAACAACAAGCAAATTATTTGGTTTGGTAATTGGTAGGGAGCGTGGGTTTGACTAGGACTGATTGTATTACAAAAAAAGTCATGGATTTGAACCCAAAAACATTCACTAGGGCCTTTCTTTGTGGATTCAGCATTATCACAGCAGTCAAAAGACCAGCAAGTCAGGTGTGAATGTGAATGTATACACCTGTCTATCTGCAGTAGCACTCTGGTAGACTGGAAACCTGTACAGGGCCACCACTCCACCACGCCACCTCATGTGTGAATGAATGCATGGTTGGATGGATGCATGGATAGGCATTTAAGCACCCTTGATATGTCAATCTTCCTCTTGTGATCCAAGTGAAAGTAGCATGTATTGATTGGCAACTTGAAGCATTTAGAAACTCTAATGAACCTTGGGAGTGTGCCTAGAATTAACAGGTGAGTCCAGCAATTCGTGGAGATTAATTTCAGACACATTCACTGGTGTATGGATGTAAGGAAGATGGTGATTTTCCACTATGAGAATGACATACAAGCAGCCCACTCTAACTTCTCCAGACGGCCTGTGAGGGTTGTTGACAAATCTGCAGTTAGTGGCTCAATTGGGGGTGACCTTTCCTCCCAGTTGGACAAGGGATTGATGTGGATCCTAGCAGGACTAATCACAGAATAGGGATCACTGGGACTGCAGGTTTGGCTTAGGATAACAAAAGTGATGCTAGAAATTGGCTGCTTCAGCTTCAAAGAACCTTAAAGCCACAGCTGAACACTAGATGGTAAATTTGAAAAGAAGAATACAGTTGCACACTGGCTACAAGGGTGAACATTCAAATCAATAACACATGGACATCTCTTAAGACTTGGCTGGGTCCAAGGAAAAACTATGTGAAGCAGACAGGGATTGGCCAGGTGAGGGGTACCAGCTTGGTCAATAAACTGGGCCCCTGCCCCAAGGCAACAAGCTGACTCCTGCTGTGAGACAAGACCGTGGGCCAGTGTTTAACTTTCATCCTGTCGGCCAATGGCTCTCCCACTGCTCCCCCACCACTTGCCACTCAGCGCGACATTCACCTCTTCCTCATCGCACACCCCCGCCCCCTCGATGAAAAGGCAATCAATGAGCTGGACCAGCCTGCGTGGCAGCCTGAGGCGAGACTAAAAATTCTGCAGCCAAGAGTTTTCTATGTGAGATGGCACTGTGGGTAAGAAACTGCAGACGAAAAAAAAGGTATTGCTACTACTACGACTTCTTCTACACCTGAGAATTGCTTGTTGGAATTAACATCTGAATACCTATGTTCTTCATAAGAAAAAAAAGAAAATCCAAATGTGCAATTAACATATGAATTAATGCAAATGAAGCGGTTCTAACCTGACACCTGCAGTTTTGCATAACACAAAGAGTAAATTTAGAAACTAACTTTTGCAGCATTATATAGGCAACTAGAAAATGTGCTGTTTTGAAGAGTCGAGTGTTTGTTTCAAGAAGCAGGTGTGATAAATTCAGTATGTTAAAGACATATGAGGTCTGAATTTAAATCAAGAACACACACACACATACACACACAAAAACAGAAAAGTCCATCCGTTAATTAAAAGCACTTTTACTTCTCATCACCACCAGTGCTACAAAACAACTGACAGTTTGTCCAGTTATTTTAGTTTGCCTTTTTGGGCTATCTTACTTGAGCTAAGCAAGGTGAGTCAGTATCTGCTCAAGCAACTGCTGCAGGGTCACTTTACTCAGAAAAGTATATCCTTAAAATAATTGTACTTGCCAGATTGCACATATATAAAAACAGAGCAACATAATTTTGCAACTACCATGAGAGCAATGCAGTTGATCTCACGATCAAACATGTAAAATAACACAAAGTGAGTTACCGATTAAACTCCTTTTCACCTTTTTAAATTTTTTTTTTATGTGTTCATTTCAGGGCTGGAAGGAGCTGAGGACTTCCTCAGTTGACATTATCTTTTAAAGACTGTGAAGCACTGTTGAGAAGTCACTATGCCCATGCTAAAACCGGTCTCAGATGGTGAGCAACAACCTCTAGCTGACAAAGCTCAAGGCTTTGGCATCGGCTTTTCTTTTGGAAACATTTATTTCCTTTCCATTTCCAATGCACTGCTGGTGTTTCAGTCTGGCAGCAACAGAAAGAAGGTAATATAAAGTTCACAGATATCATGTTGAAGTACATTTTGTTGAAAATATGAAGTGTCTTGTTTTTATGATTACTATTTAATTTATAATTAGTCAGGTAAAATGCTTCACATGCCTTTTGACTGGTTTTTGAAAGATGTTTTGTTCAAATGTTTGCCACAAGCTGAGTTTATCAAGAGCACATCCAGTGAAGTAGCTTTTAAATTCCACGCAGCATATGATTATCATGAAATCCTGGCCCCGCCATTGCAGTAACTACAAACACAAAGACACAGAATCTTAATTATGAAACTTGCAAATTTAAGCAACATTATTAAAACACAGACACATAGTAGCTAGCGCTCACTTTTATGCTTATGAGCAGCACTGTTTGGAATGTGTGAGATAGATATAGAACATCTACAGCCGGGAAAATCATGTGAACACGGAGCTGCATGCTCTTCCCACACAAAACAAGCTGCAGGTGAGAACCGAGAAGTGAGACGGTGCTAACCAGTACACAAAGACGTCATCCCAACAGGAATTTGCATGGAGGAACTTCACAGGAATTTGACAAAAACAAGGACCCATGCCGTTGACTGCAGGGAGATAAGGAGTGAGAGTAATTTCTTAACCATCCTTTCTTAGCCTCAAAGTGACAAAAGACAAATCTACAGTTGCAAATTAACCCCGGAATAATGAATGAGGAATGGAGCCCTGAGGTCTTAATTGAATATTTGCTGGACTCATTTTGTTGACAATGATGGATGTCTGCAAAAAAGAAGGCCTCAGCAAACTCATAATTCATATTTCATCATCCCTACATCTGACTTCGGCTGTGCAGATTTATTGATTGGTAAATGATGAGTTTTCATTGTGCAGCTAAACTGAATGAAGTTTGACATGTTCCGGTGAGGTTTGATAAATTGGGGCTATCTGGACTTTGAAGAGATGAACATGAGTGCCTCACAAAAAACTATGGCTCAGTCTAGCACCAAGCAGTGAGGATACTTTAAGTACATAGCTCCAATTTATCCAAAAACGTGTGGTTCTGGATGTTGCCCAGGCTTTGTGTAAAGCATTTTCTGCACTTACTGAAAGAGAAATGGTTATACTGTGCTTACTTGTGTATGACCTCCAGCAGAACCAATGTGTGGCATCTCCATCCATCCTACCACTGACATACATAAATAGCTTGATACATGGAAGATTTAAGACCTGTGTAAGATGAGATCAAAATTGTTTATGAGCGTGACCATCACACGCTTAACCAAACTGTGTTTAAATCTATAAATTGTGTTTATGGTACTGACATTCAGCTTTTTTTTGTGTGTGACAAATCTGCGACATGACAGTGGATTGACTTTGAAAATGAGAATGTCATTTCAAGCCTCTAAAAAGACTTAAGCATTTGGCAGCGACCTTGTTTCGGATGCTATTTCTGTGGGCAAGCAACGCTAAGCATGTTACTAGAGTAAGACGATTTTGATGGGGGAGAAGTCACTCAAGAAAATAAGTCAGATCGCAATGCCTGAAGCACTTTAAGGACATGTCGGATATGCACAATGCAGTGCTGATCACAGAGCATACTGGGGCAGACCTCTTTAAAATGCTGCTCTATGAATGTGACAGTGCTGCTCTAGGCATACTTATTCATGGGATTAAAAACAGCATAAGGCGGTGAATTCCACAACTTTTGTCCCAGTTGTAAGAACTGTGCTTCTTTAGAGCAAAAAAAAAAAAATTCAATACTACAAAGATGATTCAGAGAAAAAGTGGTTTGAATCGTGGGTCTCGATGGTGTTTGCTGTAAGTATCAACCAAGGGACTGATTTACACCTGGGCTGCAGGGTGAATGCAATTAACAGCATGGCTTGAAAGAAAACCAGCAGCAGTGTGGAAAAAAACACAAAGCAAGAAGACAAAATGAATTCTAAAATACTTTACAGATTTAACAACCTAGTCATATAAAGCTAGCTATATTTAAAGAATAAAGAATACAAACTGAACACAAACTAAGTATCATTGGCTTCATATGGCAATGAGAGAAATACTACCTAATTTTACAAAGCAGGTTTGTTTTGGAAATGAATATGAAGTCATGATCAATAGTCAGTCACCTTCTTTGCTTACATACACAGAGGCTTGACAAAATTAGATTCAAATAATATGAGTTAGTGAAATGCATAGAGGCATAGTCCTCAGTTTATACCTCACACTTCTTGCATACTCCAGAGTACATACGGTAACATACTCTATAACCTGATTAGGTTTCAATAAAAAAGATCCTACTGTATATTACTGTCAAGTTTGAGAAGAAATTATTTTACTATTTTTATTGTGCTACTACTGATTGTGTGTTTGCAGTGAAAGCTAGGTTAGCTTAAGTTACAGAACAGAGGAAAAAAGGACTGGATGCTGGATGTGGAAGCTTAATATCCTACTTCTTGAGTGCTGGTCCTTGACAGATCATTTAAAAAAAGCAGAAATCCACCATGGCGAAGCTAAGTTTTGAGTTGGACATTCGACAGACATTCATTCCAGATCCACGGGTGTCTTCTTACTCAGTGCTGACTTTAAGAGGATGGTTAGCTCAACCCGGAGCCCCTACTCTTAACCACAGGGGTTACATACATATTTTCACAGAAAATAGCATTCTGTTTTTATCAGATTTTAGTGCTTCTACTTGAAAACATAGTAATATCTCTATGGGAAATTCATTATCGTTTTTTTTTTCGGTTGCTTTCTTGTCATGTGAGCCACCTGTTGGTGTCAGCTGACTGGTCACATTGTAAAGCTCTTCACCATCATCATTCTTGTCCTCACTTTTTCATCAGGTTCTTTTGTCATTTCATGTCTTGTTTCTTTTTCTGACTCAAGTTGGTAACCAAAATTTAGATTTTTTTATTTATTTATTTATTTTTTCTTCGGTTAAGCCCATGGCACTCTACCGATGCGCCCACAAACATGCGGCACATGCCACACACCTTCTCCAGCCTTTCCACCTTTGTCTCGAAGAATTCTGGAGATAACATTGCAGCACTGTTCCCCCACAACAGATGTGAGCAACCCCAAACACCCTCAAGCCTAAAGTCAGCACTTAATCCTCCCTTATAGTCTTGGTTTCATCTGAAATCCAGTATGCTGGAATAGAGCCAAGACAATGAAAACCATTTCACTATCCCAGCACTTCAGATCGGCCCTCTATGCATTTGGGTTCATAAACTACAGTCCAAGCAGGAATCTTCCTTTCCAAACATATGGTTCACCTTGAAGGCAGAGGACTTAAACTGACAGCACAGATAAAAAAAGACAACTTCTTCAGCATATCCAAGATGAGACCGTGAATAAATATTTTCCCAGATGATTAAACTGGGAGGACATGGTGGAAAAAGGTGGGAAAAGGTGGCTGTGGGCCCAGGCTGTGTGTGTGAGAGTATGCATGCGGGAGGTTAGATAGGGAGTGGGGATAAGAATGCAGCTATCTGGGGCATATAATATGCTGGGAGGCTCTAAAACGGCCAAGCCCCACCCTCCCGCCCCCGACCAGCAGATGAAGGCAAGGAGCGTCTCCCTTGAGTTCAGAGGCCGCCAGAAGCCTCCCCCCCGTGTCGCAAGGCTCGGTTCCCTGCCAAATAAACAGCTAAACACACCGAAAGGGAAAAGATAATGCAACAGAACTATTCAAAGAGGGAAAGTAACTAAGAACTCTGCTCTGTCTGTTACCGAGGAACATTACTCATCAAAGCACGCTGAATATATGCAAATGTCTATTTCAAATATAGGGTTTGATCAACAGCTTCCTTTTGATGTCAAATGAAAATTGTGGGGATGGGTTGTGGTGGTTTATTTGCATGTGTGTCTGCGTTTGTACTGTATGTACATGTACAATCACGTGTGGGCATGCCTGCAGGTTTATACACGCTACAGTACAGTACAGTACATCTGGTGAAGTTGCCTTTGATTGATCAAGCAACCATGAAGTGGGGGTGCAGTAATTGAGTTTCACATCAGCTCTGGCAATCTTGCAAATTGGACACTTTCTTTCATGTGTGAATTGCAAACAAATGAATTCCCAGCATCTTTTTTTTTTTTAAAGTAGCTGGCCAAAATATAGGCGCATATTTACAGTAGCTCTGTAAACACGGTACATCTGTGTTTACAGAGCTAAATACCTAGCGCTATTTTTGATATGCAATTCTGAAAGGATAATTCTCTCCTTGCTCCAAATAATGAAATTCAGATCTTGCAGCTTGGACACATTTTCACATATGTTGCACAATTATATCAAAACATACTTGAATGCAGGTCTTGGCAATTATGTATATACATCAGATATGTAGAAGTACGTAGGTGGCTATCATCATTATAGACATCTGTAGAGTCCGTCGCAGTTACTGTAAATTAACTTCCTCATTAAGATTCTCCTTTGCCATTCCAACACACCAAATGAAATGGACAAGTAGGTGCAGCTAATTATCCACTGAGACACATTTCAGTACAATATCAAAACTACTCAAAAAAAGAGTTTGAAATCACTTCAAATTTCCTTAAATTTTCTTACAAGAATAATAAAGGCAAAAGTTTATTCCAAACAAAATCAACTTTGGTGTGCTCCCAGACTGCTGTTGACGGCAGCTCTGTGAGCAAACACCAATATACTCACTGCGACACTGGGTCTGTTCATTTAATGGCATCCACACCAGATGGAGCTTGCAAGTGACAGTGGGAGCAGACATGACTTTTAAGTTCTTCAAAACAAGAAGTAAACATACTGTAGAAATGAACCAAAATATGCAACCCACCACCAATTACATGACATTGTTGAACAGTGGCAGGCAATAGGGGGCAGTGAACGACATGTGCAAAACCTACAAGTTCAGATGGCCATTCTGAGCACACTGCAGATTGCTGAAGTCGAAGGCAAACAAAAAGTCAATTCCCGGCTTACACACTGCATACAGTTGTGTACTGTAATTAGTCAACATGACTTCTTATATCTGTTTGGAGGTGAAATAAGTGAGTATTCAATCAAGAGACTCATCAAACTGAGCCACTATACAGTTGAGAAAGATGTTTAAATCCACGATTTGAAACAGCTCCATGCAAGTGTTTCCTGCTATAGAGATGGCATGTTTCTGGTCACAATGGGTGGATCAACTTGATGCTGCTAGAAGCATGTTTATACTTAATGTGGTGAGTATGACCACCTGATTATAAAGTGACCCTATCAAGGTCAATCAATGTTTTGATGAATAATTCTTTCGATAGGCAAAACTAAGTCCAAAGCTGATATTTATTTGTTTACTTTCCATATGACAGCTGGCAAAAACAAAAAAACACCACATCAAAACACATAAACAACGTGCTGGTGCTCTGAGTATGGGAAAAGCACAAAATCAGTTTTGACAATTTTAACTATTTAAGTCTGTCTTAATTATGCACGTACACCTCTCTTCACATGATGAAGACTCAAACATCAAGGAAAAAATTGTTTTGCAAAAAACTGTGCGTGACTTTATGCAGACATAGCTACGCTACCACCAACCCATAAGTCATTATCACGATCTTCCCATTAATTTGACCCACGGGGTACAATCTAAGGTAATGAAAATGAAAAGTATCCCCCTGTAGCAGCCTCCTTCATATATAGCATATAGTGTGAGTACAGACACACACACACACATACGCACACATATATTTAATTATTATTATACAGAATTGTCAGTCTGGATCCACTAGATAAACCTGTAACCTTTGTGTCATGTCTATCATTGAAGCATTTATTTTTTTTCTAGAAAAGCAGTTTCCCTGCTGACAGTCATATAATCTATCAAACATACAGTATATCTGGGCATGCGGCGTCACCCAAACAGATGGCCTCAGCTGGGGCCTGGCAGGGAGTCGAGAGGAGAGGAGCATACTGTAACTGTCAGGCCAGGTCCCTCGAATCCCACAGCTTTCTGCTACACTGATCCCAATCACCGCACACCTGCTCTCCATCTTCCCCACTTTCAAACTTCAGTTGTAAGACAGACTGAGAGATTTGAGGAAGACGTGAAAAAGGGAAATTACTTTCCTTACCACTTAAGCCCCCAACTTCAGACTTGAAGTGAAAACTGATCCAAGATCACTACGTCCAAAAAACTTTTTCAGGCTTTTCCACCGAACACAGAGACAGTTGATGCATGGCAGATTTGGTGAGGTCACAGTATAACTGCAGGCCATCTGCCTACTCATGCTGGACTGTGATTATGAGCCTTAGGACTCCCTAAGGTGAGAGGAGAGAACACAAGCAGTTCACTATGAAGCCTGCTGTCTCCTAGAGTGAATTTCACACGTACTTTTGGCCCGTTTGTCCTTTTATTTCTGTCTGCTATATTGCCCCGCTTCATGAGCTCTAAACACACTGCATTGTCATCAACTTCACCCGCATAAAAGTCTGGAATTTGCACAGAGCCTACTTTAACACATATTAATAAAAGATGAAAGTCGGCAGATAAAATAGCTGTGTTCACACATGTTGTAATACATATGTAATAGCTAGGTTTGGGTCCAATACTAGGCTGAGAGGATATTATCGTATGCAGCACTAGGACTGATGTTTCTTTGCCAACTGCTTATGAAAAACATTCTTTCAGAATATTTTTTCTTATCACTGAAGGGCAAAAGCATTGATATTCTTTAACTTTTACTTCATACAGCAACATTTACACACCTACGAACTAGGTAATGTTTTCACTGGTCTACATATGGGTGTAATTGGTTTCTCAAGTAATA
>JBCAUF010000790.1:8190714-8200761 GCA_038406115.1 Haemulon aurolineatum | reverse complement strand
TGCCTTTACGTATCACATAACCTTTCAACATTTCTAGACACAAACACTACATTTTTAAAGAACAGTTTGGCCTTTCCTTCAGCTAACTGTTTCTTGAAGCTGTCTCCACACATAAAGCAAAAGCAGTGAACATTTCTTTTTTTTTTTCTTTTTTTTTTGCCAAACACATTTAATCTTCTCAATGACATCCAACACGAAACCCTTGGTCTTGAGGACACGAGCTCCTGAGAGAAAAGGTTCAACTGGTTTTGACACAAACCATTACCGGATAAAAAAAACATATTGGCCGTGGCATTGAAATACACTTACTCCTCTGGGAAATGAAACATGTGAAAGTTAATACTTTCATTCATTCCTTCAGAAAAGGAGTTCACATCGATTCTGGGTCGGCACAGTTCAAACTAGAGCGGTCCCTGTCACAACATATAGAAACCCCTCACTGTGTGATCTGATGAAATTTTGATGGTGGATATGTTGTGTTGGCTTATATTAGGTATGTCTATGAATTCCAAAATCCCAATGAGGCTGTGGTAGGATATGTACATGCTTCCACTACCCACAGATTCAAACCTCAGAGAGGCTTCAGTTATTGGCCTGTATCACAGTGCCCCCTAATGGCGTAACTTTCTCTGATAGCAGCACCTCATGTGGAATGATGACAGGGTAACATATGTGAATACATTATTCTTAAAGGAAACACTATGACATGCATATGACTAAGATGCTTCAGTTGAAATGGACAGGATACAATAACATGGATATAATGAGATGTGGCATCACCAGAGTCAAAGATTACAACGCAACCTTTGTTGTGGTCTATATTTTCTTATGTGCTTGAACTAAATCAACTTTTCTTTTTATTTCTTCATATATTAAACAGTGTTATTCACATATACTTCATCTAATTCATATTTCAAACATTTAAGGAGAAAAAAAAATCACTGGAAACTTGATGTCTGGTTTAGAACCAGTTGAGAACAATGTAGATTTAAGCAACTTATTAGAAAGAGCAAGAAGTGAAAATTGTTTAGCTGAATGTGATTATTACTTGATATTTACTGGTTGTTTAAACACTCACCAAAAGAAGCTGAAGTATTAGAGAGTCCCACTGAGAAATCGCACTGGCTTTGAGTCCATGGCTTTGAGTCACATCTTGACAACGATGATGCATATGTTCAGTGAGCAAAATTCTACTTTCTGCAAGTCATTTCGGTTTTAATTATATCATAAACTCAACGTGTCCATATAAATGAGTTTTGAAATATTGGTCATTCAATGAATTTTTATGGATGACAGAAAATCAATCAATTCCAATTTTGGTTAGTATTTCATCAAATAAAATCTATCAAACACATTTAGCTTGACAAAGGTAAATACTAGCTAAATGTTCTAATTCAATTTCATCACGAATTCTCACCATAAATACTTTGCGGTTGTTGGCTAATTGCCAGAAAAATATGACTAAAAACGATTCTGTCTCTGACGCTCGGGTTAGGCTTTTGCAATTATTTCTGTCATTCAGAGGAAAATTGCTAACACCTTAACACTTTTCCTGCTGGGCTAAATAAACATCAACACCTCTTCTTGCGTGTTTATAGTGCTCTATTCCCAAAGAGCAGTGAAATGACAGGTTCACATGTTGCAGGTGACAGATTGTTTGTGCTGACTTGGTGTAGCACCAGAGTGCAGGAATATCTTTCGTCCAGGTTTGGCAGCTTGCTCAGTGATGATTGTTGGAAGGCAGCAGTGCACCCTTGACCTGCCATCTCTGATCACCGATTAACTGCTTTAGAGACCTTGAATTGTGGTACTGCTAGCAAAGAGCTATTCATATTTTCTGGTGAGACTGTGTCACATTAATTGGGGCTTATTTTCTCGGCGCTTGAGGAGACTGACATCAAGCCACATTCAGTGGAGAAAAATTCAGGCACCACTGAACCAATGTTGATTGTTGGTTTGACACCGTGTTTTTCTTAATTACAACGGACAGAACAATAATACCAGTGCACGCAGCCTGTCGAGGCCAGTGTGTGTATCTGCAAGTGTGTGTTTCTGGCCCTGCGTGGGAAAGAAAATTGAGTGCACGTGTCCATACACTTACATCTGAACCCAAAGGTGTCCCCACTGTCAATTAACCACTGGCTAATTTAAACATCCTCCTGCTTTCCCAGACACATCTCTCTGAAATCAACACAACACCAAAGTAATAACAGAGTAATGTCTTGTTGCCAGTGAAGAAGATAATTTAGAAATCTCACAGCTTACTCCTGATCCAATAAAGTCGACGGAAGTGTGGTGCTGTATGCACAAATCCTCTGTTGAGAAATGTTATCATTTTCCTTAGCAGCAATAACAGCCTCCACCGGTGTACTTATCACATCCTTCTCCCTCTATCACTCCCTTCATCTCAAATAATACTACTTCTTAAAACATCTCTTTCGTGTGTGCACCGTCTTCTAACCCCCATATCATTTTTTTTTTCTTTTCTTCAGCTCACTCTTTCGCACACCCTCCCTCGCACTCACGTATTCTCTCCCTGTACTCTATTCGATAAAGCTTTCCTGGCATGATGTTTGAATCAAAAAACACGCTGCCAAAGCATATACATAAATAAATATTTACAATGAATACATTATAAAGCAGCGATATACAAGACATAATAATTGTAGTAATAACTTTAAATTTTGTGAGAAATTTTGTGACTTACATGTGACTTACATGACTTAAATGAGCAGTTTTCGTGTCCTTTTGGCACTTTTGGCTAAGACTAGCTGTAGAAGCTCTTCAGGGTCACGAGGGCAGGTAAGATTTGTCAAGAGGCAGACCCTCTGTTGGTGCTTAGTCAGTGAAGGCCATTCAAACACTCCTGAATGCCTCTGTCACTTACAGTACATTGTGCAGGCGATGTCTAAAATATAAAACCAAAATAGTATACTCAGCACCACAAAAAACACCGAGCAGTCCAAGGTGTGTTTTTGTCAGCATTATATTAAGAAAAAAATTTGTATACAGTACTATATACCTTATCTATATAATATATCTGTAAAATGTCAATTTCCCATCCCTTCCTCTCAAGCTGCAAGAGCATCTGAACCACCAGCAATGCCATTAGTGAAAACAATGTGCCAGGACTTTCTTTTGACAATGAAATGTCATTGGAGTCTGTTGTAGCTCTCATGCTGGTATCAGCGCCCACCTGTGTCTAAGTATGTATCAGAACACCCTGGGGGTGACTGCATCGGATTCTACAAGGTACCACCACGTTCAGAGCACAATGGTGCACTGGCTGCTCTGCTGCGGGGCCCTTGGTACTTCTCTAATAATCTACCCAGCATGTGTTTATCTTTGTTGGACCAGGTTGTGTGGAGGAGGCGGTCGGGAAAGGAAGGCAGACAGATTCCTGCCAGCCTGCATGTGAGGAGCCCGCAAATCCAGAGGGACTGCTGGCTTTGTGTGAGCGTGTGTTCATGTGTGTCTGTGTGTGTGTGTGTGTTTGTGTGAGTGTGTTTGCGTGTCTGAGACACAGAAGTGGCAGCAATACAGTTATGCCAACATGAGTTATGGTCTGACTTACACAGACGCAGACACACACACAAAACATTTAATTGCCAAAAAAAAAGTCTCTCCCGGGCTCCATTGTGTCTAATGTGTTCAACGTTAATCTTACCCTTTGGGGACATTTGCTGTTGTGTTAATTACACACCACCAGGAGCCCTCATTAACACACATACAAATACGTGCACGCACCAGCACACACACAAACAAACTATGTACACAACTTAGGTGGAGCGGGTAGAAGCATAGATTAAGTGAGGCAGTCCAGTGTGGGAAAAGCGAAGCTAATGAAGCATTTACAGAGAGTGGGGTCATCGGAGACTTGCCTAAGGTCAAACCGTCTCCCACACCTTTAATGAACAAACCCAGCCTCAGATGTGGAGAGGGATTCATGGGCTCGAGTGGCCGCCGTGCCCTGCTTAGTCATCCACTACACCGCTAGCTCATCACATCCTGGCACAGGCTTTTTGCTTCCACCACTGCGATGGCTTTGGCGAATGCCAGCCGAGTAAGGCAAACTTCAACCGTGACAACACAAGCAATTAACCCCAGAGTATTTTCACTGGCCCTCTTGTCCGCCTGTTATCAGTGCTCATTACAGTCTGCTGCTTATTGCGGCCATTAAAACTCGGCAAAATCTAAGGAAATATTCGCAAAAACTAAACAATAAATGCCACTACTTATCTTATCACTCATTTCAAATCACTTTGGGGGAGAATGAAAGGAGAGTATGAAAACGCCGGTTGCTCTCTACCCTGGAAGCACCCTCCTGCAGGGTGGACAGCTTATGTCAGGGGCAGAGTAATGGACTACAAGGTGACCCTTGTGCACCTGTCTTTCACTAGCTTTCACCTCCCTGCGGGACTTCTAATTGCATCGCAGGGGGGTTTCACACGACCGATTATAGATAGTCAATTATAGATACAGCTCTAGCAGATTTGTAAAAGATGTATAGCATTTCCTTGAGAAGAAACTACCGCAGATCGATTGGGACAGGTGACTGGTGAGAGAAGGTAATACCTCCAAAATGAAATTCCTGGCCATATGTACCAATCAGTATGGAAATGAGGGTGAATGCATGTGGAATAGCAAAGCGAGTTTTGTTCTGTGCAGTTATATTGTCATGCTTTCTTTAAACACATCTCACATGGAGTGTTGACTAAGAGACGGCATTTGCAGCGTTTACAGTGCTTCTCGGTGATGCAACAGCGATGTACAGCAGGGCAAACAGACAAATCTAAAAGTGAGTTTAATTTGGTTTCTTAAATATGAATTAAATAAAGTAATAGGAATAGAAATCATGGCTACAAGATGTAATCCATACAGAAATGTGGACCGCCATCATATCCACATTGCTATTCTTCCGGCTGAAGTCTCCATTTCAGCGCGGCTGAACTGTAATAAAAAATGTAATGTGTTCTTCACATCTGCATCAGACATAAAATATCCAATGCGTTTCGCTGCTTAGTGTGATTAAAATTAAAATCAAGGTGTATCAATCCTCTAAGGTTAATTTGTCTTACACAGTATGCCTTTGGTGTCTTTCCATCCTGGGGATGCCTGTGGCCTCAGAAAGGTTAATAAGCTGTTTTACCTCAGCCAGAGATGGATTGGATGAGAGTTGGAAAGGTGAAAAGAAAGGCCAGGAGAGCAGAAACACCTTAATGCAAATCCACACAGTCAAAGTAATCTGTCTAGTCTGTAAAACCATCAGCTCTCCTACTTAATAGTCTCCAACCACAGCTGGACCCGGACTTTCCATGCAGCGAAACATTTATACATGGACTTGACATTCGTCAGCCCTCATCTAGCGATGAGCAGCTGGGGTCAAAGGTCTGGACAGAGTGGAGATGATACCTACTGGAATACACTGTTGAGTGGTCTGTCTGCACGCTGTGGATTTTAATGTCAACTGTGTCAATGTTTCGGGGAAATGTGCTTGATATAACTGCAGGCCTCAGTGTGCTATGTATACAGTAAAAGCAAATGCAAAATTTGCATGACCCTGCCTTTATCCTGAAGTGTTGCTGATGTAGTTTCAATTTACTTGCTTGTGTGGGTGGAGCAAAAGTGCAATAACAGTGCAACACCACTGAAAGACCTAAAGCTTAACATGGCTAAGACTGAGAAGTAGCTTCACAGCAGGCCCCAGCACCCTCAGAGTTTGTGAATTTTCTGTTTGTTTAAATGGTAAGAGATCAGTCCAAAGGCAAACAACAAGCCAAAAACAAAATTAAAATAATGGTTCACACTTATAGCGGACTGGTTTAGTCCTCTGCACATTTATCACAGTACAACCTTAGATTTTTTTTTTCCTGCAGTGTTTCAACAGTATACTGGGTGTTTAATAAAACAAAAGAAGGAAAAAGAGAAGGAAACAATCTGCAAAAGCTCCATTTCAGAGAAAGTATTCCCCCTCCAGACGTCTGCACTGCAACAATTAAAAACACACAGCCATGTAATTTATCTACAATTTAGCCTGCCCATGTTGTACCTGTTTGCCTCTTGATTTAGCACTTAAACTTTTAAATGAGCATTTCACGACTCATCTTCTTCAGAGAAAACTTCAAGACGACAGATGAGGCGGTATCAAATACATAAAATAAAAACAAAGCCGTACAAAAATAACCATACATGCTTGCTGTCAGATTAAAATATTCATTAACAGACACTTTGAAATGGTATTTTTTGCCACCCTTGTTTCAGAGAGAGTGAATCCAGGACAGTGGAACTAAAGGTGAAGACAAACTTAAATTCATTTTACTTCAAAAAAAAGAAAGAAAAAGAAACAGTTGATTCAAAAACTGACAGCGAGATGTAAAACAGAAAAAGAGACAAACATTCCGACAGACAATGAAGTTAAGACATAAAATATGTATGCTGTGGATACTGTAGCAAGACAATGATGAGAGGAAAAAAGGGAAAGATCCTGACTTTAAGTTCAAGGGAGATGACAACGATGCAAAGGTGGTGAAGAGTACAGAAAGTGATAGGGTGAGAGGATGGGGAGGAAAGCACAAGAAGGGGGAAATAAATAAAAGGTAAAAAGCAAAGGCTAACTGTACCAATATGTGTATCCTGAAGGCAAACTGAGAAAAGTGCAATGGACAGTTTATGTGCCTGCCATGCAGAGATGGTGCTCAGTCTTCTCTGGGGCCAGAGAAAAGCTTTAAAAAGCTTTCTGTCACACTGGATATATCCAGAAGTGACACATTTTAACTCAACATTAATTTTCTTGGACGTTCCTGGACTTCATCCTTTCTCATTTTGTTTTCCATTGATGTGATTTCAGCCTCTATGTGTATATCTTTTTTATTTCTAAAATTATTTTAAAAATCACAGATTGATCAATAATAGATAATTGGTCAACAAACTATCCAACTCAGCCATTGTTTATTCTTTTTATTATATACATTATATTTATTTGCTGTTTCTATCCAAATCTGTTTACTGATGTGGGACTGATGTAATTGTGAGACCTCAACAGAAACAGCTTCATTTTGCTTGTTTGCACAGAGAAATGTTATATTATTAGTAAAATATTCAGGACAACCAAATCATTTAGGAGGATAGCCAAATTAGCATATTGAAGCCTATTAGTATGTTTTATTAGCATTAGACTTACATTTTATTTCCAATCCAATTATGCAAAAACAGCAACAAATCAAAAATTGATATCTACAAAATAAGACTTAAGCAGTTACAAAAGTCTTTTTTTTTTTTTAATCTAGTGGCCCAAGTTATAACAGCTTTTTCCCTTAAGCCTCATTCTGGTTTTTGTTGCTCTGATTTTGTTTGTTTGGAGTTATTTTTTGTTTTTGTTTTTTTTGTTGTTGTTGTTTTTCCTTTTTCAGGTGACTGTGGCTCACAATCTGTAATCAGTCTGGCCTGTCTACCTTACTCTCCCCTTCCCTCATCTCAAGCCTTTCTGTCTGTGCAGTAATTTACCTCGCTGTGGCGTGAGAAGTCATGATTGTTTATATTCAAGGGGGCACCATCTTGAACACGCAGGACTCTGATTGTTTACCCATCCTGCATGTGACATCACGGTCGCTCTCTTCCCCCCAGTGCTCCTCTGTCTCCTCTCTGTCCCTTTCCAGCCAGATTGGCTGTGGAGTGTCACCCCCCCAAGCCCACTACTAGTCACAAACCAATTCCACCAAAGAGGCTCAAAGACAAATTAAACTTAATGCCATGTAACAAACTCAGCGGGCTACTGTGCACTGGCGCATTGTGTTAGCCAGTGGAGAAACGGGACTTTGTGTGCACTTTTTGATCTGTATGGAAATCAACATGGAGTCAACATGGAGCCGGATCCAAAGCACATTCAGAGGTGGTCGGAGTTAGACAACAAGTGCAAAATTGAGATAGTAGTGAAACATTTGCAATTACAACTGATGAATTCTGTTAACTGCGTGGCCGACAGAGTTTGTGTTCGATCTCATTTAAGAGGATATTATGAAATACAGCGGGTGGTTGAGTTGTAACAGCTTGAAAAACAAACTGTGTCTACGGGCCTATGAAAGAAAAAAAAAATACCAACCATTGCTTAAGTAGAACAAAAGCTATCCGCCCCTGAAATTAATACCTGGTAAGAGAGCGAAAACAAGGCTGCATAAGTTCCTAAGAGAGTGGTGAGTGTCACTGAATCACTCGGCGCAAAGGCTGCCACTAAAGAAATGCATTAAGAAATCAGAGCAATAGAAAGGATATTAATTTTCCTTAGATAATTACTGACGAATTTGCTCATTTAAACCATTTTCTATAAGAGCTCCGATGTGAAAACGACAAAAAAATAAAAAACCCCAAAAACCTAATAAAAAGAAACAACTTTCACAGAACCCTTCCACGCATCACTCAACCCAGCGCAGCGGTACATCCACACAGCGAGGCATCGCACGTCACGTATTCCCAATAAAACCCGCCGCTCTTGTGCTCATACTTCTGAGCTGGATTAGATATGCACCCCATATTCTGCTGTCTGGGATCATGGGGGTGAGTTAATGAAGCTCCACTGGGGCTTTTCCATGTGAAAAGCTCCAGTGGCAGTGCTGACATTGTCCTCTTTTTAAACGCAAGTCCCATTGTTAATATGCATCCTATCACTCAATTAGGCAGGCACACAGACGCAGAATTCTTACTCCCGGAGAACATACACAGAGAAAACTGTACACATCCTGCTTTGAAACTAAATATCACTTTTGAATATATTAGACTGGTACAGGTTAATATTTTCTCAAGTGGTAGGGGGAGGACGATTGTTATTATGTATGATATAACAAATACAGTCATACCGGTAAATGCCATGTAATGGAAATGGGCTATGGAAACATGGGGAGGGCACCGAGACGATATGCAAGGCCCCCATGGAAGTTTAACATTTAACTTTCAAAAGGAATTATGTTTTTAAATGATAAATTCAGGATAAAGTTCAGAAAAACCTAACTTTTCTTGGGTAGACGGTGGTGCTGGAGTTCGAGTACAGTCACTTCACAGACTTTTCAGTCTCTGTGTCTTTGTTCCAGACTCATCTGTATTCAGTATGTGTGCACACTTGGACCGGGGTATATGGGTTGTCTAAGTATTGTTGACAGAACAAACTTACTTTAACATAAAGACACGAAGAATGCCAATGCGGCAGAAACAAACTAAATGTTAAGACATGGTAATGATAATAATGTTACTGATTAGTCACAAGACAAACTGAAACAAAATATATACTTTGAGGGCCGGTGGAAAGCTACATTAAAAAGATTCACATATCTCAAATATGTGTTAGCTGAGATGTTCCAAGGGAGTGAGCGAGGAGAGAAAAGAAATAAAATATTTAGATGCATGGGGGATATTTATTTTTGAAGAGACAGATTTACAGGTGCATTACGGTGTACCTGAAGGCACATAAAAGTTAGCAGGGTGTAGACTTGGGAGGCTGTAAGCTGCAGGTATCAAAGAAAGCTAATATTCAGAGGGCTAAAGTTAAAGTGCACTGTGATACTCAGAATGGCTCTCATCTGAGAAGAGAAGATTAAAATCAGTGGGACATCACAGCAAGGCAATATGAAGTAGGAATGAGAGGAAATCTCTCTCGCTCGCTCGCTCTCCCTCTCGCAGACACAGATGCACACGCACATAATATAGTCTCCGACAATAAACCAATTACTTGTCATTAATATTTAAGGGCCTAATTTCCATTCATATGTGATATATTAAAAATGTGCAGGGATGAGCAAGGAAAAGGGCTGACCCTGAGATATTCACAGTGGGCTGGCCAGCCAAAACAGAGAGAAATGAACATCAGGGTGTTTTGTGTTTTATTGAGACAAATGTCTCCTGCCTGTGCCAGCAATTAATGGCCTTCCGTCTGAAATGAGGAAAATGCAACCATTTGAGGCCTTTTTCCCCCCAAATTGGTATAATATCCTTTTTGGTTAGCTTCAAGTAATGATGGACATTTAGTCCAGAATGCATGATTTACTGGTGTGAGGAGAGGTC
>JBCAUF010000790.1:8124675-8164373 GCA_038406115.1 Haemulon aurolineatum | reverse complement strand
AAGTTAAACTCCTGTTTTGCTTCCTACTGGTGACTATGAGGTTGAATGTGAATAAAATTGGTAGGGACACTAGTGATCTTGTAGGTACATCAGGTATTACACCAGGTGTACTACATCGTTTTATGCAGATTTGCATGCTCACATTAGTTTTTTGCATATTTTTTCAGCAGGTTTTATGCTAAATTATGTTGTTTTATGTGCTATCTATTGTGTTTTATGTGTTTTAGTCTCAGAGTTGGGAAAATGGCTCTCTCAGTCAAGTGAAACACAGAGCACAGATAATGATCCTTAAAGTTTGCTCGACCAAGAGAGGCGAGCTCATAGCTGTTGCTTTCACAGGCAATGGTTGTGGGAAAATGACGCCAAAGTAATATGAAGGTAAAAGTCAAATCAATAGGTCTCTTACTGTTGGGAGGATTACATTTCAACCAGGCTTTTACTTTTCAAGCGCTGATCAAAAACAAGAGAGACTCACAGAGGCAATAACTACTTCCTGCAAGTAATGAACAAGTCAGTTCAGAGTGAAGTATGACCCGGTCCATAGCTACTGTTAAAAGAAAACAAACTAAAAATCACAAGACTATTCAAGCACATCAGAAGTGCATCATGGGGGCGTCAGTCAATAACAAACCAGTGATACATGAAAAGTACACTTACCTGATGTAATAGTCATTCCTGATAAGCAATAGGTGCTGAAGAATTGACAGGAAATAGGTCTCTGAGCCGGTGTCTTTGACCATGTTGGACAGGAGATGGTACACCTCATTCATATCAGTACAGGAGCATGGTTAAGGAAAACAACAGTAGTAGACAGCAGACAGTATTATTACTCAGGTTTTGTAGTTAATCATAATAGTTACTGTTAACTTCCCGAATAAGTTCATTATTCAGGTGTGTTCAACTCCTTGTAAATATGTAAAATTGTATTTGTTGTTGTTTTATTTATAAATAGTTATCTATTTCCTCCCGTTTCTCCCCTCAGGTTTTCTGACAGGCATCATTGTGCAAAAGCAAACGGAGATGTGATTCCTCTTATCCATTCTCTCTTGGGGGAGCTAAAACAGTGTAAACAGCTAACGTGAGGAGGGGGATTGGCAATAAAACAATCCCTCCGGTTTACCTGTCACTCCACACCTTTCAGAATAGAGGAAATTAATTACATGAAAAACTCGCTGGTTTGAAAGTTAAAGGGAAGAATGACGGGGAGCCGACGGTTCGCTGGGCAAAAATGTGGCTGAGATTCAGTTCTCAGATTGAAACTGACACGTACTCAGGAGCAAAAATTCATGTTATTAAATTTGCAAAAGGTATTGATTATGTGTCTTATGTTTGCTTTCCCCAGGAGGAAGTGGTGATGGCTTTGACATCTAAAACAGATGTTAAATCAGACTCTTTCTCTTTCATTCCTTCATGTTCAAACATCATACGTATACGACAGTTTTTCTTGATTTTTTTGCTGAGCATTTGTTTTAAAAAAATATTTGTAGTCATGCCTCTTTTTCAATGAAGCAAAAAAATGCTTGGCATTGAAATTACGGTATTAAAACAGTGCAAGAATAATATAACATACAGTATAGGAGAAGATAGGCACGTACACTGGAACATATTTCAAAATTCAATTTCTATGTTAATGGCGGATTTGTAGTACAACGTTAATTTAGAAATAATTAAATTTGTGTTTCTCAAACTTCTAATAGCTTCCTAAAAGTGTAGCTCTAAGAAGTAAAGAACCCAGGAAAATGAATGATTTGGAGCCTATTTAATTTGTTTGCTTGAGAAAGGAGGATTTCCCCACGGAGACTCGTCTTGTTTGAAAAAGTGGAATAAGCCTCTCAGATATGTGCACACATGCAGAAAAAAAAGAAGACTGAGGAGACAGTGCCCTGCTAAACTCACAAAGATGAAAACCTGATTGCCATCATAAGATGAAGTGCGGAACTTGACATGTGCTAAAATATTTACTTAGCACAACGTTCTGACTGCGAAGCACAGAAGTGACGTTTTCAACACTGTGGCAGCATATGCTGAGATTCTGCTTTGGAAACGGAGATTAGTTAAATGCACACGCAAGAATGGATAGTTTAAGTGACACAGCTTGAGGACTCAGACAAAATGAGAGCTAAATTATGACTAAACACAGCACCAGAGAAACGGTAGTACTTCTTCTGGCACTAATGTGTTATAATAGCTGATTTCATGTGTGTGTATGCATCAAAAACTCATGGGAGATTAGAGGGGTCAAACTAACACATTTTTAAAGGTTAATCTGTGGATTCTATCAATGCTTTATTTGTTTCCTAATATAATTTGTCAGCTTTCATCAAGAGCTAATGAAGGATGACTCTGTAAGAGACCATCAATAATCCAGATCATTTATTTCCTCATTGAAAAAACACAGCACTTGACTGCATTCTCCATTTCCCATACTATCATCCACACAAAACAATGTGCAGCCACAGCAACTGGAGAAGATCAATTCTTTTAAATACTGTTTGACACTTTTCCTATTAATTTCAACAATGTCTGTAATTAAACTCCTATCCCATATCAAATTTTTAGAGAGAGAGAGTGATGGGAATACGGGGCTCCTCTACAGTATCATTTCCCTCCCTTGTATTAGCCGAGTATGAAGCCTAGGAGAATTACCAATCCTGTGAGATTCAATTATAGCCTCACCACAGCATTTGAGAGGACATGAGAAGGAGCTCAGACTGGGAAAGTATCCAACTAGCTTCATCTATCACTAAGCTGCAGACATAAACCTAATGTAGAATGCCAATCCATTCGATGACACCCCCCCCGCGCTCTACGCTCTCGTTCTCGCGCTCTGTCTCCCTCTCTTTACACTCCCTCTCCAAATAATGAATAAACATGAGTGGCAGTCAAGTGTGACGTAGCCCAGTCAGTGGTGGGGTCAATCAATCACCATTCCACGGCTCATTAATATTTATTAGTGGCCCGGAGTCACCTCCTCGGCACCTGGACCTGGGCCGGACACAGAGGAGACGAGCCTCTTCAGGTTAATATTCATGAAACTGCAGGGAGAAACAAGACACATATGCAATCCTCAGGTACCAGAAGTACTTCCTGAGCGATATCATGCATATACGTGCCTGTGTGTGTGTGTGTGTGTGTGTGTGTGTATGTGTGTGTGCTATGCAAGCAGAGGGACAAAGGGTAGCCTAGGCATTCGAATCATGTGCTCAGGGATCGCAGATCAATACCACATTGTCCTTGGAAACAAACATTGGGCCTTCTCATTTGTGAACCTGCTCAAGCACATCATTAATCCAGGTGCACTTTTTTTTCCCCTTCTCCATCTTCTCTCCACACATACACACACATTAACACACACGCGCACGCACCCTCCTCCACTCACCTACATGTGTCAACAGAAACTGTCACTCACAGCAGCACTTTGTGCCAGCACTAGAACTGTGGGATTTTTTGGTGGAGGAAAAAGGTTGTGGGAATGAACATCTGCATAACAATGTCAGCGTCTGGTTTGTCTGCTCACAATGTCAGCCATTCATACATAGCCTGAGAGAAGATTTGTGAATTATTAAAAGGTTCTTCTCTGGGATGCTTGAAGAAGTTTCCAACCATGGACTGAATTACTGCTCAGCTTATCAACTTCTACTTTGCACATTTGGAGTTAAATGGACATGGGTAGAGAGCTGGGGGAGAGAATTCACATTTCTAAAATGTGAGAGAAAGACAAGGAGCGGTAATGTGGGAACAGAAGGAAGCTTGACTATATAATGTAATATGACTCCACATAAAAGTGTTTAATTGTCTACCGTGCAGTAAATGGTAAGAAGAGGAAAGCATATGTCTGTTTGATATCCTCCTCTTCATTCTTACAACAGTCCTACTTAACCCAACAGAGACGAAAAGTGAAGAGGAGAGGATGAGAAGGAGGCGGAGGAGGAGGAGAAAAGTAAATAAAAAAGATGAGTGAACAGGCGGGAGGTTAAGATGACAGGATTATTTACCTAGTATACCTGGTCAGAGATGGAGCTGGATATTGTGCTCCGGCTCCTCAAATCCTTCTCTAATGAACAAAGCCATGAGCGGCTTTAACCTGTAAAGCTTGACCAAACCCACAATATACACTCATCTCCCGCTGCTGCTTCTCCGGGCCCTATTCATCTGTATATTCACACAAAGGGAGGACAAAAGGATATTCCATCTCAGCGCGGATGTCGTCCAGGCGATGGGAGAGCTCGATAGAGTCCTCCTCCTTGTTCTCATTGAACACCTTCAGCTGGATGTCGAGCTCCTCTGTCTCTTTTAGCTCCTGCAGTGAGTTAGACATACAGTAGATAGCTGTGAAGTTATACAAAAGGTCATCCTGCAATGCAGATTGTGACAAACAGCCGTAGTACCTGCGAGATATAATTTAGATATAGCTTGAAGCAATTTATTACTCTATTACTGCGTATTGTTCAGTCTTCTGACACTTTAATATGTCACTGTTAATCAGGCCGATTGTAAAAACTGTAATAGTAGGATATTAGTTTCCCTGTTCCAGCTGTACAAAGAACTGAGACATCCTGAACCCTCTCACTAGGTATTCCAGACAGTACCTATTCCTGCACACCTGTTCCAGCCACGAGGGGCTAAAGCAGTGCTCTTTACCACTTCTCTATGAATCACCGGCAGCGGAGTTTACAGACGGAGACAGGGCCAAATGTAACCCAATTTCTGCAGGTATCAATCACCCTGCACTGTTTTTTGGGTGCACCATCTGTCTTGAGCAACACTGGTTCGGAGGGAGGTGCACAATGCCACAAAAAAGGGGAGGGGGGGGGGAAGAGAGGAGGAGGGCCAAATACATGTGTCAAGGACTATAAGAACAAAACAAATTGTGCTTTCTTTTTTCAGTGGAGTTCACTTTTTCTTTGCCAACAGCTACGCTGACTCCTGAGCATAACTCATAATTAGATGAAAGAGTGTCAGTTTGAATGTCGGCATTAAAAAGCGGTGAACGTGGCATTCATAAATGACTGTACACTGAGACTCTTTCATATCAGGGGGCAGAATTGAAGATAATTAAAGTAATGACAGTAATAATCAACAGGAGCAGCTGGGATGACTTATTAACAACTGGCTCTGTGACACGTTCACCCCACTCGCTACAAATGAGAGCTTGAGTGATGAGTTGGAGCTCATTTGCCTTCGCCTCATGTGAAGATGTGTGGGCTTGCCGATAATGATGCCAAGATGACCTGCGTGATGAGGCGTCACACTTGACACAAGCTACAACTAGTTATACCACTACTTTAACGAATACTACTCGTACTGTTGCGTCATAAATTAATAATAAAATCTATATTTATGTCATTTGTGCCATGTGCCAGTTACGTGTTTCTGATATCTTGTGAAGAGAATTTAATTATATGCCCTTGTTTGTTTTGCATGCCTGATCAATTAATCTTAACACAATTATATAAAATCTAATCACATGCATTCTGAAGTTATCTTATTTATAGTTAACTAATACTTGACTTATTACTCCACCCAAGGACTTTGTGTTTTAATAAAGATGCATTAAGACAAGATAGGTGAATTACCAAGGCAATACTGTACGTGTGTTGATGACCCGGAGTTTGACTGAACTAACATTTAACAAGTATATACTGTATTTGTGCAACAAAGTCTGAACTTGTGCTGTCTGATACTCACAGGTAGGATCTTCTTGAGGCCACATCTTAAAAACTCGTTGCGTAAATGTATCCGGAAGTCCAGGTCATCGGGCGAGGTGACCAGGGCATTGATCAACTGCATGCAGGCAACCTGTGGAGTGGAGAGAAGAAATGACAGACAGAGAAAGTGGGGGAAAAAGAAATGAGAAACGAGACACAAAAAAAAGATTTCTTGCAAAAAATGTCAATATATTCTGTGTCTGGTCTCTGTAATATTAATATACTGTATGTTTTGGAGAGCTTATTTGATCTTAATATTTCATTTCCAAAACCAAAACTACAGAAAAGAGACTGCAAGGACGATGGGAGAAAAGGTGTATAGAGAGACAGACCAGCAGAGAGAAAGTACAGCTGGTGTGTCTATTGACTAGATGTGCATTATTAATGGATTTATTGGTCAAGAAAAAGCCTCAAAGTGTGTGTGTGTATGCTTGTGTGTGTGTGTGTTGGGTGGAGGAGGGGGGTTAAGAGGAAATCGCTGATGAATTATAATGAGCAGTAAGGTGTTTCAGGGGAGCAAGCGATGGATAAGACAGTTTTCCTTGGACAGACAATCAATAGCAGGCTGAAGGATTCCCATGGACGATGTGAAACAATGTCTTCTCAAACCTTGACCCTGGACTCTTGTCTTGAATGTGTTATTAACAAGAGCAACAACAATGCTGATTCTGCGTGCTTTCTGGGTTTAGGTTTTCATTCTTACGCAAATCTGCATATATGCAAATTTTCCGTCAATGTCTTGATTTACCCACTAAAGACTTGTCCACACTTTTGCTCCATTAACTCAATTTTGTGCTACCATCAAATGTATCCCTTTTAAAGTGTGAAATGCAGAACAAAAGCTACCTAAAATGAACGGCACTTGCTCATTTTTCTGTTGTAGTAAAGTTGTAGTAGCAGTGCAACAAACAAGTTTGATAGCCAGGTGATGGGGGTGCATGTTGGTATGCGATACAGATATAAGATATCGTATATTCCCTTGGGAAAAACCCAAGCTTGTTGCAGCCACTGGGTATGTGGCACCAGAAACACGGCAGACTTCTCCATGTTCCTGAAAATCTTGAGGGCCTCTAAGCAAGATCTGTGCATTGACACCTGACATTTTACTGCATCCACCAGAGGCCGGATACATAAAAGAACCTCCACAAAATCTTCACAGAATTTATGTGAGTGAAGAGAGCCACGGAGCTCATGAAAAATTCCTTCTCTTCTCCTGCATACAGATTGATACTTACATCAACCACCTCAAACATACCTCAGTCATGTTTTGTGGAGTGGGAAGCAGCCGTGTCGGGGACGGGGACGGGGGGGAGGCATTATCTGTGCTGGGTTTAGAGAGCTGATGTGTTGCCATAGGGTGGCTCCAAACATCGTAATTAAAAGTGGCACTGCTGGGACAATTTTAAAGTTGAAATGCAGAGTTTTCTCTCATGCTCAGCAGACACGCATAGCCTGAACTACGGCAAAACA
Source organism: Haemulon aurolineatum (assembly GCA_038406115.1). Classification (NCBI taxonomy): domain Eukaryota; kingdom Metazoa; phylum Chordata; class Actinopteri; order Lutjaniformes; family Haemulidae; genus Haemulon; species Haemulon aurolineatum. Next base: position 8,157,195 of record JBCAUF010000790.1, on the reverse strand, counting down.
CATTTTAATCACATTAGCAAAGTCTAGTTCTACAGCCCATCACAGGTTTTGGATAAAAAGTCTATTAATTTCCTTGAACCCCCTGCATCAGCAAAGCATTTTAATTTACTTCACAATTAGCAGAGCTCCATTTCATTAATGGCAAAATTTAAAGGAAAAACAACAGCCCCCTAATAAAAGAATATCTACTTTCGCTTCCACCACCCGCCTCATCAGTTTCCTTCATGACTTTTCCTTCATGACTTCACAATCCCTGCAGTTAAAAAGGGTAATTCCTTAAGTAATTCCCTGCTTTTGGTTTCACAAAAACATGTTTTAAGCGGTGTTTTTATTGCTGCTGTATAGTTTTTTCCCGGCTGCTGAAGAATGGTAGTGAAAATTAAGAGAGGTACGGTGCTTTAGTTGCCCTTCCACGAGTCCTCTGAGACCCAACTTGACAGCAGCACCGCGGAAAAAAAAAAAAGCAAGGGGAAGTATTTGTAAGATGTGAGAAAAATGAGCAAGGTACCAAGAGGAGGAAAAAAATGTGAGGAAGAGAGGAGGAAGACAAAAAGCTTAGAGGAACTCAACGACTCTGCTTTTTTATCATGATTTTCCTTGTGCTCACAAAAAGAATGGGGTGGTTCAGTAGAAGCAGGTGTTTTTGATTAAAGCAGCGGCGATGGCGCTCTGGGTGCATTTCAATGGCTCGGCGATCACATCCCATCATGTGCAAGAGGTGCAGTGAGGTTGACAAGTGAACCAAAGACAGGAAGGAGGAGAGGCGGGGAAAAACACATGTATGAAGACAGCTGCGGCTGAGGTACAACGGGCCCCAAAGTGACACGACTGTCAATTATAGTCTTGCGTGGCATCCAGCGTGGTCTTCATGACAAAACAGGATTTTTGTGAATGCCACTCGAGTGGGTCAAGGTTTCTACCCACCATATTATAGCAAAACTCCTGCTTTTGCTAATAAGCTGCCTGCCTCTTTTGAAGCTCTTGTGGTGCAGTATGAATCACTGTATACGACTATTCAAGGCATTCTGAAATGCATACTGTATCACAGAATAATACAGCATTCAAAACAGCCCTGTAGACTAAAAGTGGTTCATGCGTTGGCCATGAACCATGGAAATTCTAAATGTTTGTCTTTCAAAGGACATAATCTAATAAAAAGGCAGTGATGAATGCACGATGAATATAAGACAGCGATGATAGCTGCTCTTTAGGTGCGCGATTCCTGACCTGGAGCTGCTGGGCTTCGTGGTTCTCCAGGCCTTCCACGATTGAAGCAAATCTCTCTTTATTGTTCCTCTCTGCGGCAATTGTCATGGCAGCCAGAATCTTATCCAGGCTGGAAGAAAACAGAGGAGAGAGAGAGCAGGCACAACATAAAAGTCAACAAACACTTTTATCACCTCACTGACAGGACATTTACTCACAATTTTCAGCTCAAACACCATGTATCTTATCTTCCCCTGTGTGTTGGTGTGGACATTTGCTCGGCCAGTCTCTGGTCACCCTGACAAATGCTACTGCTTTCCATCTCTTTGTACGGAATCTGGTCTATTATTGCAGCAGCATCCAATTTTGACTTGATCGTGCTTGTTACTAAGGTGATGCTTGACAAAAACAGGGTTTTACTGCAAATGTGCTGCAAATGTTCAGTTGTCAGAGCAATTGTGGTTGAGTGTATTTGGCTAGGTGGGAAAAGGGTGCAAATTATTGCAGGGACTGCCAGACTAATGTGCAAATACACCTATTGAGAAGGTAAGCAAATTAGAGTGCTTGCAAGGGGCTCAAGGCAGCTCAGCTAAATAGGGCATTGGACAATTTCAGCCTCTAAATTGTGAATGAAAGAGACATTCTGTGCTGAACACACACACACACACAGAGGAGTGCAATAAAACTAAATTGATGTCCTCTGAGCACCTACGTAAATAGTGATTTACAATATGCGTACGAAATAATTGGTAACGGGTGGTCTCTCTGTCACTGCAAGGCCATATTTGCGATTTTGCTTTCATCAATTGAGAAACTGTGCGGCTTAAACTCCCCTGTCCTCAACCTCCTTACTCCCGTAGATAGAAAAGAGCTCTCAGCCTGATATACAAGTTCCCCTCACTGTTCCAATAATTGCGTTAAGAATTAAATAAATAGTCACACTAGGCCAAATGTCAGCTGTAGAGAACAGCCAATTTATGCATTTGAGAACATGTGTACTCGCTTGGCTTGCCGTCGCCATTTTCATTACCTCATATCAATCCAAAACACTTTAAGAGTGACAAAATAGAAGCACAGTTGCGCCGCGCATGAGGGAGATCGCGTGTCTGACCAGTAGGACTGTAAGTGTCGAGGGAAGTCTGACACAGAGATAAATGGAACGGCCATGCTCTGTGATAGGGGTTACAAAGTCACAGACAAGCATGGGGAGCTGCATACTGAGTAGCTTTAAAGCCGGTTCAGACGGTGCTTCAAAACGGGCGAGATAGATCTGCTTAACTTGTCGTGTTCTCTTTTGATGCTGTCAGCTGAAGTGGGTGTTGAACATGAGCCAGCGTCACAACATTGCTTGGCAGAGAAGTTTCTGAGGAAGAAAGTGATGCCTCAGCTCCTTTGGCTGTCATCTCTGCAGGATACGTACATTTTAATGCGGGTCTATGATCATGGCAAAGATTTCCATGTTTACTTCAACCTATTCTTGAATACTTTGAGAATGAAGAGGGAGAGACAGAGAGTGAGACTCAGAGGAAGGTATTTTTTATTATCTATACACCCAGTGCCTGGTTAAATATAGTTGCGTGTGTTTGCATGCAAGCAGCAGAAGTCGGTGTCTGAGATTCTGTGGGCTGACTGTATGAGACAACATTCGTATGGGTTTAATTACTCATTCACTGCATCGATTACATAAAGATTCAACTGCATAAATTGAATTGAGCTGACAAATCAATAATCTATTTTAAAATGCACTTTGAATAAAGCTGATTGCGATTGGCTGTTGGTATTTTGGTTTCCCAGAGAGTGATCGACAATTTGGTCAAACTTGTTCATTGTGAATTCAAAACCAAAACCAGAATTCAGTACATCCACAACACCATTACAGAAATCAAGATAAAGCAGCATTTCCATTCGTTCCAACATTGGAGGATGCAGCCGGTAGAGGCATTATTAACCTGTTTGATGCAAAATAAGGAGACAACACCTTCTGCCATGATGGAAAGCATCATAACATGTAAAGATGTATTTGCATAACTGTATGCTCTTATCTAAAATGTCTGACTCCCATATACTGCACCAAATATTGCAAACCATACTGCAATATTGTCTAACATAACTGTCAGAAACATTTTTTTAAATAAAAAACTGCTAAATATGTAGTTCACTTGTGTTATGCTAAAGGTCTGGTGAATGGATTGACATTTTTAGGAGCTGAATATAATTGTGATTTTAAGTAATTATGAATTGATTCAATATAAACTGTAATAGAAACTATGCTCTTGAAGCTAATGAAAATATAAAATGACTTGGATTGAGTTAATGTTAAGCTCAGGTCTCTCACTTCTTGATGTTCTACAATTCAACATTCATCATAACACTTATCTTATCACTTCGGAAAACACAACACACTCAGAGAACCACAAGCATAAAGGCCTATTTGGATGGTCAGAGATGTGAGACACTCTGCTGAACTCAGCTTCTCCAACAGAATTTGTGGGTTTGTTTATTTCCACCACTGCATACAGACTGACTTTGAAGTGCCATTGTTATTCTAGTCTGGCCCTGTGGGAAACAATAAAAAACACTCCCCTAAATCCAATTTATAAGCTGTCAGCCAGGTTGTGTATCCATGGCAAACTACACTGAGTAGTTCAACACATTAAAGAGACTGAACTGCATCATCTGACCATGTGACCCAAAAAGATTTCTATACGGTCTGAGGTCATCTGTAAATGCAGCATATGCTCACAGTGGGTAAATATGTATGCATGTGGTCCAATCTCTGTCTGAGTTCATGCCACCAAGTGGGAGACGGCTGAGGAAATTGTAATATTCCAGTGTTTACAAGTAGCAGCCGCCTCCTTCCCTCTTGTTGCTTCAGACATATTACAGAGCATGTAAACATAGCAGAGATTGACCACATCTCTTTCATCTGTGCTTTTTTTTTTTTCTTTAAGAAACTGTGATTTACTGAGAAAGACAGGGAAATATGTCCCTCGCTCAACTTTGAATACAGAAAAGTTGCTTGCAACTCTGAAAGAAAGTTGAGGGAAAGTAATTAAAGGCTCAGTCCGTCTACTTATTTCTCTTTTCCCACTTTCCCACTTACCTTAGTGCAGGGGGAAAAAAGAAATGCAAATAGTTTTTGTTGATGAGATATTTTTAAAAATCTATGCAAATAAACTAAAGCAATCAATATTGATACCTGGCCCTTGAACTTACATAATTCACTTAAATGTAAGTGTTTGAAAATATGATGCGTCCCTTAAATGGTCCGCAAGAGCAAAAAGTTAGAACAAATCTGACCCATTATTCGTCAACTTACATGTTTTCCTCTCCTATGATACAGAAAGCCGAAAGAATTTTGACAATCTCCGTCATCATGTTGGTCTGTTTGGGGTCAATCGCTCGCGCCAGCAGCAACAGGCTCCGCTCATCTCCCAGGATCCTTTGCAATCCATACTGTGAGACATAGAGGGGAGGGGGGTAGAATGGAGAAAAGGTCCAGTGGGTATAAATAATGAGAGCATTTGCATTCACTTCAAGTAAAAAATGAATTATACAAAGAAGCGCTAATGTACGTAAATTATAGTTAGCCTTAATTTTCTTTTAAGGAGGGACAACGAGGCCATGGGAAAAAATGGAGAGGATGATGAATTAATTCAATTCAGGACAGGACTATAGGGACAAATACTTATAGTCTCCTGTACCTTTTAGTCTCCCCACAACTGAAGGAATGGGCAGAGATGACCACGTGTGGGGATTAACTCTAGGAGAAGTAATATCAATAGTTCATCTATCCTTGAAATGTGTGCCACTTTTGAGAAATGAGCCAGACCTTCCCAAAAAGGATAATTAAAAGATCTGAGACTGTGGGCCTGAAATGGTAAAATTAGCTTCACTTTACAGTCTCATTATCCCAGGCTTGTCAGAGTCCAGATTCAAATCAGGCTTAGAATCCTGGCCACCTGAGCTATTATTAGAAGTATGGCTAAAATGTTGAATATACGTGTATAGCGACTGCCCCCTACTCCTGTTTGTGCTTTTTTCACTTATTGGTACAGAATACTAGACATAACCTTTACCCTTTAACGAGTCATCTGTTATATGGTTAAAATTTCAGGGCCACTTAAATCATCAGGCAATCATTTCAAACCGTCACTTCGTCATCAACTCAAACAAACCTTATTGTTCATGAACGCTTTCAAGCACTGGATGAGTTTATGCTGGTTCCGTTTATCAATGCTCTCTTGCCTGAAAAAAAAAAAAACACACATTGAAAAGATTACATGAACAGAGGAAATGCAAAAATTGAATTAAAGAGAGATGGGATGTCATGAGAGATCACTCACTGTTTCTTGTCAAGCAGCTTCTCCAAAGCATCCAAAAGGAGACCGAGACCCTCATGACCGAAGTTATTAACCCAACTAGAAAGAAGGCGCGGACAAACAAAGAAAAATCAGTTATCCAATATTCATTCCAAATTGTTATTGCCCTGCTGGTTTATTGTAAGCCATGTTGATTCGCAGAGGGAAGCAAACACAAACAATATTGCATTAACCTCAGAGGAAATCAGTCATTCAGACTAATATCAAAGGTCTTACACTCACTTGGATAAATTGACTGTTGTAGTTTTTAATTCCTAACAATAAGAGCTGCAAATCAAAAACCACCCTGCACTCCCTGATACGGAATACACTCTGAATGAGTTTGGATTTAAACTGTACCCATCTACAAACAAATGAACACCCATCCATCTTAACTAGTGTTCCCATCACTGAGCAGTTTGTATCCAGGCCCCCTGTGAGCTGCTATGTTCCTGTGCCAAAAGATTAAGCAATGCAAGAAAGATAACACAGTAATCGATAATGGATCGCGAGAGATAATTGGCTATAAACCACAGCGTATCAGGAGACGGCAAATGATCCAGTACAGATGAGCCCGTTTGTCTAAGCTGGAGGAAGAAGAGAGGCGGGGGGAAGGTGGGAGGGACAGTGTGGTCACAGCCAGATTATGTCATTAGCATTACTTGTTTTCAGGGCCCCAACTGTCAATAACGCAAAATGCATGGAGCAATTTTCTGACATTAACGGGGCATAAGTCAATGATTTATCCCGCCTTTTTGACAATGATTTGAAATAATAATGGTTTGAGTATTAAAGTCATTTGTATTGACTCAGTGAGTCGGAAGAGACCCTCAATTAGAGATGAGATGCATTAGCCTGAGGCAACTCGCAAAGTTGGGGTGAGGTATTTCTTTGATCTGTGACAAAATTAGCACAAGCTACAACCTCCGCACCTACCATCACTCAAATTTCATTAGCAGACAAGCAAAACCAATTTATAAGTTATTGATATTTACTGTGGTGTCTACTGACGATCTGTTTTCCTAATGAAAACAGAACATCGTGATGTTGTAAATTTATAAACGTCTGTTTACAATGAGCCTTCCACTTTGGATGTTTCCCTCCAGCATGCGCTGTGCACGTATTTAAGGCCAAAATAGAAGAAAGGACAGACCAGCCCAGTTTACTGCGGAATAACAATGCAGTTGTATGTACTTGTGATACAGGGGTGGTAGGAGTAAATGAGAGACTGGAACAACAAAGAGGGAGAGGAGGCGACATGGCTGAGGGAGCACAATTCAGTAAATCCACAGTCTTTGTTTATGCTCCTTAGTAATGATGGTAATGTCAGTCTTCAGAGAGCTGGAAATGGAACCAATATTTGTGAAGAGAAATTCTATTTATTACACAGCGTAACTGCTATATGAGATTTTGGGAATGCTGTGTGACCTCAACAATGTGTGTTTGAGAACAGCGCTGGAAAAAAAAAAAAAAAAAAAAAAAGCTTTGTCCTCTGCAACAAGGACAAGTGGAAGTTCAACATAATTATCATGTCATGCTTTGCAAGCAAGTCGGTTATCACGGCATAAATGTATGGTATGTATGCACAGCATGTTTCTCTCTGCCTTCAAAAAAAGAGTGCATTTATGCTTTAATTAAACTTCTAATCATTTTATGAACTAAAATGATTGCCTTTTCACAAATATCTTCTTATCTATTAATGTACAAATCGTGACTAAATGCTCATTCTCTTTTGGGAGAATTCCTTTGTCTCTGCCTCCGCTGTGTGCTTTGCAGGGGTACAACAATACAACCAGCTCAATATGTGGTCCAATTTACAATACAGAGCTCCCATTTGATAAACTCGAAACACTTCATTTAGATTTGTTATTATTAGCTATTCCTAACAAATAAAAGTTTGGTCTGCTTTTGTTGTTTTCTTTTTCTTTCGTATGTCTCTATTTTCTTTGTCAAATGCTACTTATGGACTTATTAAACAACACATTCAGTAAGTAAATCAGATTTGCTTCACAGGTACACATAAAACTTAATACTTAGGATAAAAAAATAAATAAATCAAATAAACAAAGATTGGAATGTCTTCATGATGATTCTCATGATGACCCAAACAGAACAGAAGGGAGGCTCTGGAGGAAAGTAAGACAAACTGAACATCTGGTATGATTGGAAATGAGATTTCAAACATACACACAAACAGCTGCTGTCACACAACAACCAGACAGGGAAGCCATCCATTGACTGACTGTGACCAATAGACTGAAAAACCGCTCCAGTGGTCGGAGCAAGCCAAAATTTCGCTTCACTATGTGACTACACTAATTTTGTTTGACACTAACGCTCCACCTTCAAAAAAAGCATTTTGTTACACCCTTGTTTGCTTTTCAGGTACCCACAGACGAGAACTGGCACATTTTGACTTTCAAAATGTTTTACTGAACATCATTATATGAACTGAGAGCTAGAATCCTGGCTGAAGATTAGAAAACACAACTTGCAGGAAAACATCACAAGAACCAGCTATTCACAGAACCAAGTCAGAAAGTTTTTTATTAATAAATACCTTCTACAGAGCAGTTTCACTAATTAAAACAGAATGTAAATTGGAAATTTTGCAACAGATGTTGGTGGAAAACGTCTGCTGTCTGCTCCATGTTTACCTCCTCTCTATTGTTGTTGGACTGAAACTGAATAGACAGATTGGGAGGATTGTCCGTGCAGAGTATTTTTCATCAAAAATGTATGTCTTGCTGCAGGTTGCAACATAATGCGGTCCTCCTCAAGGTTTTTAAGGCACTAAATGTTTCGGCTCCTCCCTCCATCCCAGACTGTCTATCATTTTCTGTCCCCTCACGTATACCCTTAGGTCCTCTGCAGCTTGCCTTCTAAATGTCCCCAAAGTTACCACAAAGAAAATGAGAGATGGTACTTCTACAGTGTTTGTCCTGAGGCTATGAAATCCCTTATCTCTGCTCATCACAGAAACTGCCTCAGTGGACAACACACTATTCCAACTATTAACACAAATAGCAATACTAATAGTGACAACAGTAATACTATGACTCTTACTTGCAAATAATAGCAACGTTACAACCCACTCTAACAGGCTGCTGGCCTACCATTAGTATCAATAAAGGCTGCAAGCTTGCAAAATTACCAGTGGGTTTCCTAATCAGATAACCCTTTGCTGCTCAGGAGCTAGAGTAGCAAAACTTGCGTAGCACAGGTGGTTAAAGCCCACGTTTGGTCAAAAATAATGTACTTGCTCCTCTGGGCCAATGTGGCAATTGAACATTAAAGGAACAAGAGATCGAATCCGTTCCTTATCAGTCTCTTCTCCTAATGTGGGCATACATCCAAGGATTTCATTAACTTGGGGGAGAACTTGTTCATCTAATATTGATGGCTATAATCCTCTAGTTAAGTGCCACCAAATTGTGTTACTTTCTGCAATCATGTAAATCCCGCAGGCAAAATGAAAAATTCATGGTCGGTCTTAGGGAAGCAATTTCTTATTTTATATTTTGTGTTATTCCTACTGGCTTGATGCAATTACGTTGTAGTTATGCTAAATGGTATGAAATGTATGCATCGCAAATCTCACAATTTAGGCCAGAAACAAGTGTTTGGATATAAATAAGATGTTTACTGGCAAGATGTATGTAACAGAATACTTCAGCCTTGTCAAGACTTCATTATGCTGCGGACTTGCTGTTAACTTAATATAACAGTCAACATATCTTGCAGCGAGATGTCAATCTGTCTTTGAGTCGAATGACATTTGTTCCCCAAAAGATCAGCAGACATTATTGATTTTCTGACATGTGCTGATGTAACAAATGTAGTTATGCATGAGCAAATATTCATCCATCCATCCAGCCATCCAGCCATCCAATTTCTATGCTGCTTATCCTGTTCAGGGCCACGGGGGACTGGAATCTATCCCATCATGCATTTCTTGAGAGGCAGGGTACACAATGGACAGGTCGCCAGTCTATCACACATAGAGTTTACATAGATGGATATCAAGGGAGAAAATCTGAAGAAAATCCAGAACATGTAAACTCCACAATGCCATCTTAACATTAAGGTGACAGAAGCCATGATAAAATGTATAGCAACGTGTGTACCATATCTAACTTTATTTACGTATTTACAATATTGTCAAGGTTAACTCTGGAGAGCCTTTGCGGCTGCTTTGAATCAAAACTGTGGCATTCAATCAATCACCTCTTCACTCCATCATTTCATTCAGACAGTCTTGTCACAGCTCCTTGTTCTTCAAGGTTCTTCACATGAGCAAAAAAAAAAAAAAGCTGCAATAGCACTTGAGTTGCCTTATAGTCTCATCACATGTTTCATTTCACTTCCTCTGCCACACACATACAGCACAGGACAGGATACACACATCTTGCCAGAGTGGACAGAGTGCCACTCCAGGCTTTGTTCTGCGTCATGGTCAAGGGAATACTAGTAGTGACATAGTAGTGTATACGGTACTGTGTATTTCTAGAAGTGCGGCCAGAATATTATAGCAAAGAGAGTGGAAAACAAAGTGTACAGCGTGTTCTGCAAATACTTGGCAAGGGAAATGTTAGTACATGATGAAAAGATTACTGCGCATCACCAGCCACAGTAAGTGACTCAACAGCGAGAGAAACGGAGAGAGGCAGACACTCTCTCGCCCTTTCTGTTTGACTGATCGCTGGTCTCGTGTTTAGATGGCTTGTACGCGCATTGATTTCAGTCTATAGACCAGTTTTATTATTCTATCATGGCTAGGTGGGGAGCTTTGTTATTGAAAGCTTCTGTGCAAGTGCAATATCTTTCATATTGTATTACAGGCAAAGCCATACAACTGTCCCTCTGTGGGACTTCTGACCTATTCAGTGCTACAATATTCAGACTGAGGCCCAAACTCTGTGCAACAAATAGCTCTGAACATTATAGCTTGAAACCAAGCACCACCAGTGTCTGCTTAGTGATTTACCATGCCAAACATGGCGCTACATTATACTCTGATCAATTTAATAGCCTGCTGAAATAACTATAATGCACAGGGCATATCACATGACATTATGTGATATTAAATATAAAAATATGAAATGCACTTTTCTGTTCATCATATCTCAAAAAATAAGAAATTTCAAAAATAGTTATTTCTAGCCATTGGCAACTGGCCAAAGGCAGCTATTTAAAGCAAAGTTTTTTCTGGTGTGTCCTTTATAGCTTTGGTTTATTTGATTGTCCACTAACAATTTTAGCGTTAAGGGTTGTGATTATTGTCCACTCCGATAAAAAGAAAATGTAAGAAAATCGCAGGATATTACACTTCAGACTCTCAGTTCACTGCTTTCTAATGTGGTTAAAGGTTAAAGTACTGTTTTATGTGTGTCTCAAGTAAGAAAATCAATGTAAATACATGCTTTCTCCCTCCAGAGATTGCTTGATTCTTAACAGTATGATAACTCTTACATTTACCATATGTCAAACACCATGAAAACTGCAATTAATTTCAGCGATTTACACAAAATACAGGAATAAAACCTAATGGTGAGCAAAAATAAGGATGTAGGTTTTCAGATATGCCAAAGGTAAATAATGAAGATTCTTCCCCCTCATGTGCTGATTGACTGTACTGTTTGTAATGCTTGGAGCATGGAGCGTAATGCCACCATTAGCATGGTGCATGCATACAGTTGTGGTATGCACTAACATCTAAAATGAATTAACAAAACCGATGAACATGCACTGAACGATTAGACTGTGATGTGCACCATTGCAAAAGCAGATACACACGGTTATGACTATGACTAAAGGAGCATGAATTACAAAACCACTTTTTTTCTCACAAAATCTATCACAGATTTCTGCATAAAGGATCCACAAAAATGTGAACAATGTTTGCCCTGTTGTTTTGGTGACCCTTATTCACACAAACCTTCACCCTCAAGGGATCATCAGTGCATACAGTAGAACCATGGTAAAATTGGGTAACCCAAAAAATGCCAAAAATGCTCTGAATATAACAAAAAAAGCCTGTGCTGCCAGCATTTACACACAGGCAGGCACACACACACGCCAAAATTACTGACCTGTGCTGTCCTTGAAAGAGAACAACCAGCAGCTGATATCCTTCACATGTAACTCCAGGTAACATGCGCTCTCTTCATCCAAGTGACAGGTGCAATGTCACTCTACTTAGCTGTCCTGATAATATCTCAGGCCTCTGGCTGGCACAGTTCTCAGATACAATGCATCACAGCAGAGAACACTTTGAGGCTGGACAAAGCAAAAACATTTGTAACGTAACTAATCTGCTTTTTTCTCTATAGATAAACTATTTGGGATCTTATCAAATAACATTTCATAAATAAAAACTTGATTGAGCCACTGCAAAGGAAGTGATCATAGAAACAGGAGCATTTCTGAAATTTGATATTGGTTCTAAGGCTTGTGACACAGTCTGAGGACAATATTCCTCAGTCAGCGCTCCAAGAATGTGATTGCCGGTACAGCCAAGCGAGCATAGGAACGGCAGCAGTGCGGTACTCAAAAGGAGCACTTTGAACTTCTAATGGTATTTGATTCTCAGCTTGATTCCAATCCTCTAACAAAGACTGAATCTCAGGCCTACGACATAAATGTCCGCCTTTTCCCTGCTGGAACTGAAGGTGTCTATGTGTGTGTGTGGATGCGCACGCAAGGATGCAAAATAAAACTCAATGAAGGTAGCAGCAGTGTGCGTCCGTATGTGCACGAGAGGAGCGTGTGAGACTGGGGGGAGTGCACATCTCCATCAGAATTGAATCAACTGGTAAGTGCAGACGGTTGACAGCACACCATGCTCCCCCAGTCACTTTGAAATGACCCCCCGCAGAGTGCAAAACACTCCTGAAATTTCTAATTATCCCCCGAACGACACCAAAGATTCCTACACAACAATCCTCACTGCTAGGTGGAGGAAGACAGAAATCAGCAGAACTACTGGCAGATTGCCGGTTGATTAGACCAATTAATTTAATTGTTCTGCATATTGTAAATCTGTATGTGTTGTGGAAGATCAGAGTAAGGATCATCAGGTTTGATGTGATGTATGTGTACATTCCTCAGGCTTCTGCAGGGATGAGTTTCATCTTTCGAGGAGGAGAGGGAAATGCAGTGGCAAGCACTTCTTTGAAGGAACGGATTCTATTTTCAAAGCCATAAAGTTGCCATTTTGTTCAAGCTTTTGTTGCTGTCACCTTATCCGGGAGATGTATAAAACCCTCGGCAAAGTGTCAGCGAGCACCTCCAAGAATGTGTGCGTATGTTTGTGCTATTATTTGATATCTGCTGGGAACGACTAAAACATTAGGGACAGCTCTGCAGCTCTTCTAAGCCCCGGAGCAGACAAGATGACTTTCGCAGGTTGGGAAAGTTGATAAACGCGTTTTATTCCTCAGCTTAAAAGTGGGAACAAATATGCGTCACTCTGTCAATTTGGACCAGATGGGACAGATTTCTGGCTCAGATGTTTGTTAAATTTGGGCTCAGGTCACATGGGAGTCTGGGTTATGCCCCACATAACAGAAAACATGAGAATATTTCTTGAAGTTTGCATCTATTTTTGAGGATATAATGACTGTGTACAACAGGGATTTTGTCAAGCTGTACTGATCATATATCTTAACACTCAAGAATGCGTTACATCACACATTGTTTTGTGTGCACAGGCATCACATCCTCCAAAATATAAACCAAGGCCAAATTTAGAAACAGATATTTCTGAATTATGTATGTATCACTTCGGGGCCGTAACAGATATGGGTATCTTGGAGGTTAACAGATGGTGTCATAAAATGAAATAGGCATCACTCTTAAAATATACCCAGACACTGAGGACATTTATGTCTCCAAAATCGTTTTCACTGCCTCCGAGGAAGAAGGGCGAACGTCAACTGTGAAGTCAGCCGCAAGGGTAAAAACTAGTTAACTTGCTCATTTCTGACTGCTCGTCACGTCTGTTGAAGACAGTGTCATAACATTCGTGCCAAATTTAACAGTCAAATAAAACCCTTTGAACGCAATAAAACAAGACTGATTGTACCATCCTGACAAAAAATAAATGTGGATTTGCTGATGAGTGAATTACTTCTTTTACTTTTGAAAAAAACAGGAAGAAAGAAACCGCTAAATTATTGTGTTATTTCCAAATATCTCATGTCTTGTTTCTCCTTGACAAGTGACAGAGGTCTGTAATAACACTGGGAGCCTAGAGAGTAGAGTCCCACAGTATAGTGCAAAGAAAATTACCCCACTGGAAAGCTTCCACCCCCACTTTACTTCTCTGGGGTCATATTTTACGGCCCTGACAGGTTTCTGGATATCTCATGTCTCTCCTGCTTCCTTCCTCATCCCTTCCTGGAGGATGTTAAATCTTGATCGTCATGGTAGGAAAAATCAAATTGCTATTTTTCCATTACTCTACAAAGTGATGGGATGGGAAGAGATGGAGCTTGATCCAGAAATTTCAAAGGCATCAGACTGTCACGTGTCCTGAGGTAGCCTGTCCCCCCTGAACCCCACTAAGGACATCTGGTTTTTTAATGCTATATTTAAAATTTTCAAATTGACATGGAGCCTGATTGAGCTTACAAAAGCACTGTCCAGGATTACAAAGTGAATACAGAGGATCAATTATGGATGATTCACTGAGATAGGGAGCTATTTCCACATCAAAAATGACAGAGTTGAAACAGTTATTCATCCCTGTGAAGAATCTATGTCAGACAGAGCTGGGCCCATTGATGTCTACTGTACCTAAATCCTCACACAAGTATCATTCATCAGTGCGGTGTTAACTCGCTGCAGTTGTATTGAGAGCCACTACTCACACTTTGTGCCTGTGCCAGACAAGATTTCTGGCCTGAGCTGTCAAGGGGGTACATAAAGCCTGTGAGACGTTTAGATGCTCATATTTGCTCCAACAGCCACAGTAAGCAGATGGACAAATGAATATGCTCCTGAATATGCTGGTGTTGATTGGCTGCTATGCACACAGCGGACAGAAGAGACCAAGGGAGCAGGAGTGCCGGTCAGTGCTACTTCTAAAAAAAAAAAAAAAATGTGCCAAGGGAGTAGCTTTTTTGACACCTTCCAATTGTCTTGATTAAAGTGTGCGATACATATAAAATGCAATAACAATCAAGATCAAGTACAAAATCTTTACAACTTCCAGTGGGCGTTTCACTATTTAAATCACAAAGTATGATTACAGTGTAATTCAGTGGTCTTGAAATAATATTTCTGGTCATATAAGCGTTCATTTCACTGTTACGGTCATAGATTATGAGACGGGGGAACGAGGGAATTTGAGTTCTTTGAAGGTTTTTTGCTTTAATCATTATACGGAGAGTGCTACCACTGCACTTGGCAGAAATGGCAGTGTTTCTCCCGATCTTGTTCAATGCTTTATGAAACTGGGCATTAGGACAGACAGTCAATAGGACGAGCAGCTTTATGTTTGCAGGCATAGTGACTTCAAAGCTCGTAAAAAGCCCATTACTAGTGTTCCAAGCAACCCTCGGTGCTCAGCTACAAGCATTCAACTGAGAAAAGCTGGTGAGACTGATTCAGACTCAGAGACACCCTGTGTGGCAGAGCAGCAAGATCATCACAACAACCCACACCTTGAGTACCCAGACACAGAGAGAAACTCTGGTGTCAGCAAATGCCTTCCCGCCTCCACAAAAAGACCCCACAAGAAAATGCCCCCGAGAAAATGTCTGACTTGTACCGTGAAGATTTCACATAATGAAAAGTTAGGAGCCCAGTTCAATTTTGCTTAAATATGTCTTAGGGATCAGAGAGCTGGCAGATCTAATATGGAAGTCACTGTCGGGATTTGACAGAGTCATAGTGTAATGCTGAGGGCTAAACATAGGGAACTCAAAAACTGGGGCCACGGCTGTGTGCTCTGCTGCCCAAAACCACTAAAACCACTCTCCTATTTCTATATTGGAAAGTCTATTGATGGAGCAGCAGCTGAGTTAGATCAGAGGAAGTGAGCTTTAACCCTACTGCTTCAAAGCTAAAAGTAATCTGACTGAAATGATCAAATAATGTGTAAAAGTAGGGTATGGCCAATCATGTAAAGGAAAAAAAAATCAAACACAAAGTTTTGCTTTAGTGACTGTGAAGAAAACATAATTTTTTGCCTATTGAGACATTAAAATCCTTGACATATTTTTACATGGATCTTATCGCAGTTTTCACATGAGCGAGACAGATAATATACTGCAAAATGAGTGTGAAATAAAATGCCGGACTGAAACACAGCAGGATTTCTCTCCCGCTAAATGAAAAAATAAGAGGGCTGTAATTTTCTGTAAGTTGGCATCTCACTCACGTCTGTTGATTAAGAAATTAATGAAAAGTGGCTAGTCAATCTGACACTTCTAAATTAAGAAAAGAGTATCCAAATGACAAAATTAAAAGGGGGAGAATGAAGTAGAGGATAAATAATTGGCTGGGGAAATTTTGACAGAAAGAGAAGTGGAAAACATGGCAGCTGAGGAGAAGAGAGTGGAAACAGAGTAAGCAGCGGGCGCTCCAGGCGATGCCATCTGTGGGTGGATCTGCAAAGGCTGCATGCCACACACCTGTGTGGAACTGCCTGGGAGATAAGGCCCTCAGCACAATGGCCCTGTGGCCACCTGTGCTGCCAAACAGGTGCACAGCCTAGCCAATTAAACTATTAGACAAACACAGGCCTCTGGGAGCAAATTAGCAGGCTGCCCAAACATCACAGGAAAAACAAAAAGCAATGGTAAGCACTCACTGTGAAGAACAACAACACTTTGATGGTGAGACTTTTATTCCGGTCTATAGGCTAAGTTTAATGTTTCACAAAACAAAGTACTGGTTTTGATTGAAATCGAGATAATAAGTGAAGGTGTAAGTATCTCTGCTTTAATTTAATCATGAACATTTTTCATTGCGCTAGATATTTTCTGCATGAGAATCCAAAGGAGTATACATTTTCAGAGATGTTTAACCTTGAAGAATAAAAGCAATTAAGTTCTGCACATCATAATATTTGTACCCAGCCTCTCAAGCTCTTCAGCTATCTTACAGTACTCCTACACAAATTTTCTACAGACTGATTTATTATATAACTCTTTAATTGATAGGTCAAGAAAACTGATTAAGTGATATTTTAGTTTCCCTCTCAGGCAATAACAGTTCCAGTCCAGCTGAGAATTTCAACTCATTTAGGGCTGATTCTTGCAGCACCAAAATAGTTGATAAATACAGACCCTAACATTAAATTCTGTTCTTTACCACAGGCGTGACAATCTCAGACAAAGTTTGCTTAACCTTTTCCACTGTGAGAAAACGAGAAAGTAATCAACTCTGGGCAACATAACAGCTTTTCTGTTGGAATGTGAGTTTGATTCTGCAATGAGAAATATTGTTCACCGCTTGACACTATGAGGCACAAGTAGAAAAGTGAAATAAATAGTAGCATATAATGCACAAATGACCATTATATCCATACACGTATACAGGTCCACAAAATATCAATATTCAAATGCAGGGCAGTTGATCATTATTCTAAAGTGTAAATCAAAACAAGCATGAATGCTCTGCTCTGCTGTCTCCTTCACGGTTATTTTCAGTATATGATAACATACCATACAAAGGTTACATTAACATAGTGGAGTCAGAACAGCAGCAAACCAAATGTGGATTTCCTGTGTGTTGTGATCCATGACAATTAAGTGCATTCATATTAATTAGGTGTAACCTTATCCATGCTTCAAGAAAACAATCAGTCCCCTTTCCCCTGGAGAGAAATAATGAGAAGCGTTAAGATGAGCAACGGACTGGCGCTAGTCGACAGTCGCGCACGCCCAAAGGTGACTTTCTCCCTGGATGGACCTGGCAAGCAGTGGGAGGCGACTCCTCCATTAATGCACTGGTCCCTTGCAAGCCGGTCAACGGTTCAGCCGTTGGAAAACACCCAGAGGGCGAGCCTGGCCTCACTTGCATCCCCACGGCACCCGTTGGCCTTTCTGTGTGGATAAGATGACTCGACTCCCCGCAGCTTGCTGGAGACTGTGAGACTTCACAGCTCTGCAATTACTCGAGGGATAATTGCTTAGGTACTCAGCTATTCATTATACTATAAAAAATACTTTATATAAAATGTGCAGTTGTGTTGGTGGTGGCTCCCTTGTGTATGTATCAGTAGCAAATGTTAACCTTGTTAGCCAACTGAATATCTCCGCAAACCTGTCATGGTTTCAAACCGACATGTGGATCGCCTTGGTTGGATCACTTCCTCTCCTGATTTTGATATGGAGGAAGATCGTGCTCTGAATGAAAACGTCCACTGTATCCATTTTCCATTTGTGAATGGGTGTGTTGACCATCTGCTGTTGGAGTGAATGTGCAGTATTTTAGCGAGAGCACACAAAACAAAGCGGGGAATGCGGCGGCAGTGCCGGTCGGAGCACGCGCAGATTAAATAAAAGCACCTCTGGGGCCGTGCTGGCGGGTCCTTTGTCTGTGTCCAGGGTGAACATAAAAAAGTATTCCACTTATCCGATGACCATTTAATATGCACCATTCATTGATTCACATTAAGAAACATCTCCTCGACAGTGGGCTGGTAAATAATTTAAAAGATCCGCTCTCACTAAGGTTTCCGTTGTACTAGTGGGGCCAAATTAAAATTGAAGATCCCATTTATAGGAGAGAAGGTCGAGAATTCTGGTAACAAGTTGAGACGAGGCTTGCAAAATCAGTGGGGCCTCGTAATGAATGACTCAAGAACCAATCGAGCCTCAAAAGGTAAGAGCTGAGGAAAAAAAAAAAATGTCTGACTACAGTTTTATAACAGATTAAAGAAAAGAAGAAATGGAGGCACTGGCCATTTTTAGTTTGGCAGATTGGAGGCAGGTTGTACACATGACACAGAGCCACGTGCTTATTAAGGTCTCAGAACGGCTGGCTTTCTGATGTGGAAAACTAGAGTTCCTATCTATTAGAGCGTAATGGACAGAGAGGTCTGGAATGACTCCCAGTGACTGTAAGCTTGTGCTCGTTTGGTCAGCTACACCACTCTCTGCGCCGGTTTGAAAGTTGATGCTGTCCGCCTTTCTTGTCTAACCTTGCTGATCAATCCACATGGAGGAGGCCCAACTCGTTCCTTTACATACATCCAATTAGAAACAGTACTTTGCTGGAAGATAGCCTCCTCGCTCTGATAAATGTGCATGAGAATAAATCCATCCCCGGTTCTGTTTTTGCCACAACCTCTTCAGAGAGGTGTTGACTCATTTGGAGGCTGAGGCTTGTGGTGCTGTTAAATTGTTTTGTCTTATATGAAGAGCCTGTTCCACCATTAAGCCCACCCTCACTGATAAATGGTGGACAAAATAATAGAGGCACCTGTCACCAATACAATTAAACTGCACCACCAACTGCAGCCTCCCAACAGATCATAAAGTTAAATCAACACTTCACTTTGTGGATGTAGTGTTCATTGCAGGACTGTGGCATTAGACTGCATTAGATTTAGCTATGTGCACCTAATGAACCGGCAACTGAGTGAATATCTGAGGCATATTTTAATCTTAATAACCTTAATAATCTCCCCATTCAGATATTCCCAATTTGTGTGCAGATCCCATTGATTAGCACATCAGTCAACACTTTGCATTTAAATGTCTTCTATAAAAATGCTGCCTGACTGTAAAAGAACAACAACACACATCTGAGCTCAAACATACAGTTCGATAACATGCATAAAAACTGTTTGTATGTCTTGTGCTTGTCCTTGAACTTTTACCTTGCAATCTGAGCTGTGATCTATTCAAGCACTGCGAGGTGATTCTTCTGTGCAATGAGGATGGTATATAATACACAATACACTACCATTATATTCTGCATACTACATACAAGTGTTTATGATTCATTCACTTACAGTGCATTTACAGCTGTCTGTTTGGGATCATGTCACATAAGACACATTTCAGTACTCCATGGTTTTTTTTTGGAGTGTGGCCAGTACCACGGAGAAAAGTTTCCATTTTACTGATCTTCCACAGCAAACTCTGCATCATGACACTTCACAGTATTTTCTTTTTTTTACATTTGTGAGCAAAAAAAAAAAAAGGAGCAGTTCAACATGAGGTCTCTGTAGATTTAGACGAACCTTCTATCGTTGTGTCAATAATAAGATCCGTAGACTCAAAAGTGCTTTGAGCTGTGGTATTTACGAACATCATTCAAAATACTCCCAGGTATAAGGCACAGTTTGCAGTGAGTGGAAAAAAGGCTCGAGTCACTAACCTGACGGGGTTACTCGTGAGAGACACTCTGAGGGACTCCAGGCAATTGAGCAGTTTTTCTTCTGTGATGCCAGAACGCAGCTCATGGACATATTCCTGGGATGAAAGTGTGCACTCATGCTTGCTGTTTCTTAGTCCTCCCTGAAAAAAAAATATCAACACGACACTTATTAGATTACCATCACACACTATGACCTCAACACTAATGGTAATGTGATAAAAAAAAAAGAAGTAATACAGTAGTAATCAATGAGAAGAGAAACAAAGGGCATCCATGTACTATTTGCATTATACATCTCTATACTGTAAGTACACAATGAGGAAAGGTTAATGACAAACATTTTCTGTCACATTAAATCAAACCGGAACAGACTCAACAATACTGTGAGGAGGACTTTATATTGCGGAGTGAGCATCTTGTGTTCTCAGTCGGTGTTGTTGTTGAGACTTGTTTTGACTTCAAATTTGGATTCGCACAAAGGTACCAGTGATAAGAGCTGATAAAAACTTCTGTGCTTTAGAAAAAAGGATGAGCGGGTGTCTAGAGATGTGTCGGCCAATTTCTCCTTTTTCTCAATCTGCCAACACTCTAATGACGGACCGCACTCAACGGAGAGCCAAACACAGGCTCTACATGCTATCTGAGGCGGCTCCTGCTTGAAGTAAATGGGTTATTGTGTATAATCTCCACAGAGGGCTCCAGGGACATGTTGCTACACTGATGCTTGCACAATGAGACTACCTATTGGCAGCAACACACACACTTGCACCACAGCAGGAAAACACACATTTGCACACTCACTCTCCAAGCTCACAGTGAAGTCAACATCCAACGTTACACTGAGCTAAGGTTTGATTCCAAAGTTGTGGAGTGATTCAATCTATTGCGGGTCTGACATCCAGCAAACATGCTGCACATTTTGAGGAACAAGCAAAAAAAGCTTTGCATGCAAACGGATAGCTTTTACAACACTGTCTCAACTCTCAGTGCAAGCACCAAGGACAAATCTGTGTTAAATTAGTCATTTTCACGTTCTGTTGTCAAAAAAAAAGCCGCATTTCAGGTGGGGGCTTGAGTAAAGGTGCCATACGAAACAAAATTAGAAAACATGCTGCAGAAACAGCGTCGCATATGCCTGAACCAGACTGCTAGACAAAATCATCTTCACTGTGTTCATCCCCGGACTGCTGGTCCCCCACAAAGTGAGCTGTGCTAATAGGCAGTTTGGGAAGTAATAAGCTAGCTCATTTATCTGGAGAAAAGAGAGGCCTGCTGCTCTCCTACAGCGCACAGTCAACATGAAAGAACCCTTTTTTTTTTTCTCCTTCTTCTTTTTTTGGGAGGGTGGGGGGTGGTGGGGGTGAAGGAAACAGCTACGATCTAAAAACAGCAAGTTACCAATAAGTTTGTGCTTTAGGTGTTAACTGGATTCACAGTTTGATTGGCTCAATCATGCCAAAAAGTCTTAATTTGACAGAAGCTGAACCTAAAATCATATTGCTCAACCTACAGAGGGTACTGAAGTTCTTGTATTTAATTATTCAAAGTGAAAAAGTAAGCACACACAGCCCAGTACCTTTCTTAGATGAGCCACTTTTTCTTTTTTCTATTATCATTCTCTGCAGTGGCTTTAAATATTTTCATCTCTTCTGCAATTGTGACACTAGCGCTTGTAAAAAAAAAAAAAAAAAAAGACATAATAATAATTTAAAAAAAAACAATTTCAAAGAAAGTTAAACCTGAGAGTGTACTTTCACACAATTGTCTACTTTCCCAAACTATACTTTGATTTTGTAAGAAATCCATTTTTTGTGCTTCAGTCTTTTCTTGCTTTCTCACCTTGATCTATACAAACACTTTTGCTGTTCATCTTTTTCTCAAGCACCGTTGGGTGAATGTGGAGGAGTGACTGGCTTAGCTTTTATCTGACTGAAGGTAGTTATTAGGCCACAGGGAGAGGCAAGAATCCTTCTCATTACTATCTAGATTTTTCAACTATTACCTACCACGGGACCCTTTGTTGCACATTCCTGACGAACACAATTTTTACTTGCTTTTTTTGTGATTGACTATGAACAGTGGGACTAAAAATAAAAAATAATAAAAATGATAAAATCAGATCAACAGTGTGTGAGAGCTCAATTATACAGACGAGAAAAACAGATACTCCAGACACTTAACAAAACCCCAAGGCAAAATGCTGGGACTTAGACAGTGATATAGCACTGTCTTTAAGGGAGCTACAACCATTATAATTACATCCCTGATTGGTGGAGCTTACTTTTTGAAACAGTGTCTTTAAATCAGCGCTCTCTAAGAAAAGTTCATGTCATTCCTGTTTGACTCGCTTTTGAAAAATGTTTATAGGAATTTTATCTGATATAGTCAATGAACTGCAACTCTATGTGTCTGTGTGTGTGTGTGTGCATTTCTAATTTCATGCTGTCTCACTAAGAAGGGCTCTCAAACAGGGTTTGTGCAATGAAACTATACCTCCGAGGCTTACTTGTAAAGATATCTAAAAAAAGACGTACGAAAACATTCTGAATTAATGTCATGACAGAATAATAAGCCAGCCCAGCATGATGGCATAACTGTTTAGGCTCAGCAGTTAGCTACAGTTGATATCTAAGTGGATATAAAAAGGCAAATTTTCATTTGTTGTCTCTGGACAGATGTTAAAAAGGCAACCTTAAAATAGATCTATGCAGGTCTGTTTTAACATCTGTCCAATGAAACAACAAATGAAAGTTTCATTTACTAGAAATATCTGTTGATGGCATTCAAAGAAACAAAGGATACTACAGCCAATCTTTATTTAAATTGTGGTACCCACTGTCAATATAAAAACAGTATGCAGTAAAAACCCTGGTCCAGACTCTGACCTTGTACCTGAACTGTATCTGGACCATTAGGCAGCTGCACAGATGTGTCCATCTGCATAAAAGTGCTCATTAATTTAAAACACTTTTAGTACAATGGGCCTGTAGATCCTCAAGGGGGGATCCTTCCCTATTGAGGAAGAGACTGACACAGTTTTCATTATCCAATAGGGCAGATACTCCCTGGACAGGGACCTACTAAAGACCTGGGACCAGAACCATTTGACAGCAGACTGGTACAGCGTGTCGCGTTACGATCCAGTCATACCAGGAATGCAGGAGCAACGTACAGTGCATGTACAGTAAGCGTTCCTTGTCCTCCAAAATGCAGGAGGAAAAACACGAACAACAGTTGGTATTTACAGTATTTTTGCAGGCTGAGCATTGTTGGGAAACAGTGTAATATGCTGCTTGTCGCCTGGAAATATCATTCTACATTGTTGCACTCACCACAGCAGCGAAATCACCGGCCTCTTTTTGCCGTGGAGAAGGCCAAGGTTTCAAAACACACTGCTGTCTGCAGTGGATCGGTTCAGATGAATAACAAATGCTCAAACAACCGGGTTGGGTAGACAGTGGAGAGGCGATATGTCAGCACTGTGCTGACTAAAGCTTGAAAGATAATGGCAGGTGAGATGTATTAAAGCCACAGCGGTGAGTTTCATGCAAGTCTGAAGACCAATCGCCTGCCATTTGGCTGAGGCTCGTCTGCGTGGTGGTGTGGGAGCCTAATGAAATGCACTCTGAGGCTTTGTCAAGGACAGGGTGCGAGACTGAGTGAGAACTTGTGTTTAAAATTAACTAAAACTTAGACAGCGCTGATAGAGCTTGAGCATTCAACAGCAAACATTCGCACTTTTGGCAAAGAAATCAGCCCTAAATAAGACAGAGAATATTTTTTTGTATGAGGAAAAAAAAAAGTATTCACAGTTGTGTAAACACGCTTCGAACATCACTGTGATTAAATTTTCGGACGTGGCTGATTAGGCGACTGCATTGTCAGAACATTAGCTCCTCAGTAATGCACAGGGCAGTGGGAGGGGAGCGCTTTACCCACTTTTTTATTTATCTCCTCGCCTCTCAGTAGTTCCCAGCAGGCATACCACTATGTCCAGAAAAGCTAGAGCTCTGGTTTCACCGCACGCTCTGACCTCTGGAAACCAAAGACACTGACCATAAACTGCTTTTTCATGACCCTAGCCCAAATCAATGGAATCCTTTGGGATAATATCAACATTACACCACCACACTGGCAGCAGAGAAACAATCCGAGGATTAGGAGGAGGGGGCATTACCTGCTGGCTACTGGGTAATAGAGTTTTCCCCCTTCAGGCCCACGAAAAAATGGTCAACGGGAGAAAATGGTCAAAAAAAGAGACCCTAGAGAAAGGGAGCAAGGGGAGAACGGAGGGATGGGAGGGAGAGAGATGCAGCGTGGGGTAGTGTGTGATGAGGTGGTAAGACGTAAAGCGCGAAGGAAGCAGAGGGAGATGAAAAAGTAAAGGGGGTGGGGGGGTCGGAAAAGGACACAAAAGGAAAGACACAGAAGACGGGGGAGAAAAGGGCGGTGTAGAGATAGAGCATCAGGAGACACTGCAACCTCAACAGTAGAGGACAGACACAGCCTTTTGACCACAGCCCGGAGCCTCATCTCCTGCCGCTTATTGAATCCCCTATTTGTCGATAACAGTATTTCCTGCCAAAGAAAATAGTGCTGGGAGCAATTACTTCAGCGAGCCCTGTCAATTTCATTTTGGGGGGTTAGGGGAGCATTGAGGCTCATTCCCTCCTCCTCTATCACCTCTGTCTCCCTTCCTCCGTGCCACGGGGAGTGACAGAGTGCTGCGCCTTCTATCGAGGGCAGGGCAGGGAGACAATGCCAAGGCGGCTGCACCTCCACATGTCATCTTCACCTGTAATGAGCCTATAACAAGCTGGCAGCTTACTCAGTGCCCAGTGCTCGGCACACTCGGGCAGACTGATAGATACATTATTCAGCTTCTTTGTCAGCTTACTGGAAAACCACATGGCGGCAACATGTCTGGCCTGGAAGCCCGAGCCGGGAGATGGCTGATTGCCGCCACATTCGGTCTGCCTCGCTGCCTCTGCCTTCGCTCAGACGCACGCATGCACGTACTGTACAGCACGTACAACGCGCACAATCTCCCCAACGCCGTTTTCCTCCGACTCTCTCTTATCTCTTACAGTGTTGTGTGATGAAGAGGTGCAATTAGCGAGCGACGCCAAGAACAGAGGCGGAAAAAAGCACCGCGCTCAGTTCTCTGTAATTCATCGCAGCGTGAGCTAAGCGCGTGACAATGATTTTTTTCAGATGGCCGGCATTAAAGTAATCCAGAGCTTTGTGTCTGGCTGTGTGCTTCACTCGTGGCAAAACCATGACACGAGCGAATTCGTTTGAATGACGTGACTCTTTGCGGCGCCGCAGGATATTCGAACAAGGGCACAGAAGTTACAATCAGCTTATTCTGAAGCTGCATTTTAAGGAGAATCAAAAACGTACCAACCAAGACTGTAGTAAAAATCCCCACAGCTCCATCTAACTACTGAGTTGATGATTATTAATGTGACATTAAGTTTTCAAGTTGCTCTGACAGTGATGACGTTAAAGCGCTGCTTAGCTTACTGTTGTGAACGAAACGATTTGGTGCCTCAGCCACAAGCAGGACGACGGCTCGTGGGCCGAAACGAGTGATCCGCAAGAGCACGTTCCCAGTACCTGACGGCGTGGTTACGGCAGAGCGGCGGGCTCGAAGGGCCACTCTTGAGGGACCACCGCGGTGAATTCAGCCTTTTCATGATGTGCCCACAACACTGTACTCGGGAGGTGGTGGATCAAAACATATTAAGACACAAACCCCCAGCCCCTGCCGCACACTCCCTAAAAAGTCATAGACAAAAAAGTTATGGAGTAATGAAAAATCTAATTACTCCTTCTTTGTGTGTAATTAATGAAGATTACTAGAGCACCCTACTGCTCTTTGTGAAAATAATACAGATACAATCTGAGCAATTAGTGCACATCATGCAGTATGATAGCCACGTTACAACTTAATTTCCTGCTCATTAGGGGCTGGTAGATTAGTTGCGGGGAAAGATACCGAAAGAGTGGCTAAAAGACAGACAGGTAGATCCAAATGTCACACGTCTCGCTCGCTCCCTACCCCCCCACCCCCCGTGACCTATGAGCAACAGCACGACGGCGCGAGGAAATAAGGTCCGCCGCGCCGCAAAACACGCGCGTTGTGTGAGAAGACGCCGCATAAACGAGCCACCTCACATTTAACACAATCTAAAGTTTGGCACGTGTCGGTGGGCGGCGGTGGGAAAGGTCAAAGGGAACACGGATCAGTTGAGATGCTGGTTGGCTGGACAATGCGTTTTTTCCCTAGCCCTACTTAAAGGACAGAGTCCTGCCGCCGACAGATAAGACATTTCATCTAGCCACCGGGGCGCAGGGCTCCCAGCTCAGTGGGGGGATTTCCCACCAGACCATGTGGCCAAGCATTTCACCCCTCTCCCTCCAATTCGGTCTCTTTACTCCTCCTTTTTTTTCCTCATTCTTTTTCCCTATCTGTCTGCCGCCGTCTCTCACTCTGTCCATAGTGCGGTGTTTTTAAACCCTGGGTGACAGCTATGAAAAAATATGTGTATATCTGTGCGCTCCGGGGGCTTTTTCTTCTTTCTGTATTTATTTTCTTCCTCTATCTTCTGCCTGTTGTGGTCACAAAACAACAACTAGAGACAGATTTATTATTTTGTGTCTGTGCGACTACGACTCGCTGATAACACAGACACAATTAGGCCTAAAACAGTCTCTCAATGATCAGGCTACTGGCATTACGTCTTGTGTCCAGACGAGACAAGCTCGCCACAGCAGAGAGCCAGACAGAGAAGAAAACGCAGAGAGAAACAATGAGGTATTAGGCTGGAAACAGCTTGAAAATAACACTGCCGGGTCGACTTTGTAAGAAACACTGAGCAGTGGCCAAGGCATCATGGTGTTCGTGTGCCTGTGCGCGTGTGTGTTGATCCCCAAGGTCTAAAGGAAGAGCAACCAGAGACAACAGCAACCACAAAACCTTAGGATATTAAAAACTTCCGTTCCCGTTTTATTTCAACACAAAAAATGTCCACAATAGTTTGTAAAAGTAATTTAAATACAAGTGGGAGTATGCTGCTCCTGTATTTATGTGGTCAGTGGATGTGTGTGTACACAAAAATACATTGAAAGGTCAGATATAAAAAAAATATGGGGCAGCTCAACCATGGGGCGGGCTGGATATGAGATTTATTCATTCCGAACTAGAATTTATACAGGAATATGTTTTTATTAAACAAAGGCCATGTTCTTATAAATGGGTTTTAAACTTTCAAACAAAACAGAAAGGAACACACGCTCTCTTTTTTCATCTCGAATTTACTTGTCATGCAGTCATGAATAAAGGATGCTTCTGTGCTTACAGACAAGAAGCCTTAAATGTGACTTTAGACAACAACACATTCGATGACAATAATGAACAAAGAACAACAATGCATTCCTTCAGCCCTATCAGCGATAACTGTATCTGGACAGCTGAATAAAAAGGCATTTGATTTCTGTCGGCATTTGCATCACAGATAATAACAATGTTTAACAGTATGTCCTTATGAATTGTATGTTTTTCACGGTGCAAGAGACAACCTTCAAATTTCAAAAACATTCAAAGTGTTTATTACAACTGTTCAACAAATAAAACCCCTGACTGCGTTGTGCTGTATGGCCTCCGCTAACAATACGGATAAAAAATATTTTTCTTTTCACTGCGGCACTTTTGTTGCAACCTTTCACCACTTAAATCCCGCCAAAGTCAAAGTGGAAAGTCAGTTCAAGGTTAACCTGTTTGTGATACTTCCACCTTGACCCTTAGCAGCCAGACAACAAGGGTGATTGTTTTCACCGCTCTGAAATGGCCCACCACGTCCTTTCTCTTTCACACTTTTAACTTTAGTCTGACCCACGCCAGACAGTTCAGGCTTTGAGGAAAACATAAACACATACAGTCACACACACACACACACATACACACAAAAACACACCACAGTAAAAGTCCGTCCTACTGGCTCTGCCCCAGATCTGGACAAGAGGAGAGCTGGCCAACAGGCATTGTCGGCAAACTCACTTGGCTTTAATCCCACTGAAAGTTGACCCGCAATATACCATCGTAAGTGTTTCAAATAGCGGCTGAAAGATGTCCACAGTGATAAAAAATTCAGTCAAGGGGAGCTGGATTTCTTATCATCGCATGACCCAAGCAGTCACCATCAGTAAAGCAAGAGTAAAATCAAAACCAAAGCCTGCTTCCCGGCTAAGTGAAACTGAAACACTGAAGTCTATACAAATAAAGCAAAGCAGCTGAACCGCTGTGACCCCTTTAAACGCGCGGAGCCTGTAAGATGGATATGAAAAGCTAGAGTGTCAAAAAGAAAATAATATCAATGGCACACGATCTTAAAAGTACTGAAGGACACCATCCAGAAGAAAAGAAGAATTTACGCCAACCTACGATTTAAGGTTGATAATCAAATATAATAAAAAAGAAAATCACAGGTGTATGGACAGGAGAGTGAGGGATGGTGGGGAGCCATCTCCACTGTATTGATAGAGATAAATTACTGCTGCATGAACCAATCCTGTTAAAGGAGTTACCATGCATCATTAGTGCATCTACAGATGTCAATATATATCTGTCTATTCGTTTTGATGGTATAAGGGTATTGTCCATTAATTATAACTCCTCCTCTGTAACTCCTCTGTTCTTCTTTTATAGTTTTGTATCGTTTCCATGAGCTTTCAAGATCAAGACTCGCTGACATTGTTTTCTTTTTTGACACGCAAGCATTAAAAATCTATCTCTCAGTCTTTTCATTTTAAAGAGCTTTTCAAAATGCAGCTGCTCGAGTATATTTGCAATAAGAGAGTGGGTGTTAAGAGTTTCAGTTTCCCACAGCCGGGAAGCGGGCTAAAGTTTGGTTTTGATGCTTCATTCGCTGAATAAAGCATGGCGCGCTGCACTGGAGCGGAGTTGTGCTATGTGCTTTAATTTTGATGGAATTGCGTTGAAGCTCACACCCGAACCCAGCTCGCTGTGTGTGCGCTCTCAAAAGGAAGAAATTGGCATAAGGGTATTGGAAAAATGTTCAATCTATTGCTTGTTTTGGTCTAGCATGTACTTTAACTAGAGTGATGTGTGTCATAAGTGCATGTCATTTGAGTTGATTGTTGAAGTGGGGTGTTCACAAACGTACTCGTGGTCATAGTAACTAATGGACAGGTTTTTGAGCTCCTACATGATCTGCTGCTTTAAGAGGGAAGAATTTAGGATGTGGTACCTTCCTGTCTGTAGCAACTGGGGTCATAACTTTGGCCTTGCCCTATTGATTCTTACAGAGCTGTAGCAACTTGGACAGCGCTCAAAACACATTTTTCGCATCCCAATGCAAGTAACACTTGCAAGTAACACACCCTGAAGCGCACACACATACAGTGTACAGTATACACTCAGCCACACACACTGTAGTGTGACATATTGTTAAAAAATGTACCCGAATCTTACTCAATTAACTTCATTTCTCTTTTTTTTTAATAATGTGATGCATTTTGGTGTATAACTAAAGGCCATTAATGCCATAGCTAATTAATGCCTGACAAGAGGAAATGCTGTTAAGCTTGAAACACACATTTTCAGCATTTTGTGTATGTGCCTTTGTGTGTGTGTGTAAGAGAGAGTGTGTATATGGACATATATTAATATGGCTTTACTCACACATTTGTATGTGCGCGCTCGGCTTGTGTGTGTGCCCGTGTTCGTACATGAGCTTTTTTTTTTTTTCTTTTTGTGAGGTTATGTTTGCGTGTGGTGCAGAATATTCCTCTAAGCAGTTCTCCCTGTGCTTTGCAGGACTCATGTCTGCACTGAATTTCAATGACACCTCTATAAAGATAGGAGCAGATGTCAGCCAGCTCGCTGAAAGTCAGGTAGAAGAGAGTGAGAAAAGTAGAGTGAGTAAAATTGAGTGCACACTAGCTGCAGAAAGAAGCCTTAAGTTGTGTGGCTATTTTCAGCGGTGTAATACCAGAAATGACTATGATTTACTGTCAAGAAAAAAAAACAGGAGAGAAAATACGGCTTTTTACATGAAAAACAAGAAAAATTGACATATATACTGATTGATATATTTTTGGGAGCTCATGTACCAACAACGAGATCATTACAGGCACTTGTTTTTCTTTTTTCCCCTCCACTAATTCACCCTAAAAATAAGGCCTTGCACCGACTCGCCCACACTTTCACGCTTTCAAGATAATGCTCTACACTCCAACCACTCACCAATCAATTCAAGGTCAGCAGGTGGCTCGATATCGTCCCGAAAGTTCCCCCAGAAAGCACAAAGACACGGGGTACTTTACATGTAGATGAGACGAGAAAGTACTCAAATTTCCGCAGTTATATCAAAGTGACAAATAATGACAGAGGAAAACTTCAAAGGTACGTCGAGCCATCTTGGCACTTCTTTCCCCCTTATGTTCTCCCAATATCATGGCAGAGGGGAGGGGGGGGGGGTTATCAAGTGAGCTGTTAAGCAGGTAAAGTCACACAGGATCTAATTTAGGTTTTCACTGAGGTCTCAGCTGCATTGATTGCAATGTGAAGGCCTAATGAACTCGGTGCTCTTGTTTCCAGCTCTGGGAGCTCGGGGTATGGAGCCAAAAGCTGCAACTGTCGAAAAGTTGGGGGGAAAAAAAGGTTTGAAGATGGGGATGCAATGCTGAAACAATGAATAAATGAGCAGGAATACTGATGTTGGTTTTCTAATCTGTCTGTTTCATGCTCCAACCTTCTCCGTAAGGGACCAACCTTGATAAATCATACATAGGGCAAACACACTATGGGGGCAAAAGGTCCAGGTTAGTCTTACATTCTTCCTTTTCTGCTTTGTTTCCCCTGTGACTCAGATGAATAACAACCCCAGTACCTGTGATAAACAACACTTCAATTGCTTTTTGTTGACTTAAAAAAAAGTTGCCAGAGATTACGCGTGGACCTCAATCACTGAGAGTGGTGGGTTTCAGCTTTTCTTGCCGTTTTGAGGATGCATGAATAAGCCTGAAAGCTAATAGAGTGCTACAGAGGGACTGAGAGTGATAAGAACAAGAGATATTGCATAGCGGGGTGTGTTTCCTCGGATGCTTCAGATTTTTCTGAACAGTTTACACACAGACAGACAGCAAAAAAATGCACTCACGTGATAAATGAACTCAAACTCGCACAGTCAGTTAGTTTTACATAAGGTCTCTCTGTGGTCCAGTTTGTAGTTTTGTTTTGGGTGTTCAGGGTGGTGTAGTGTTATTTCTCACAGACAAAGGCTTCCATTAGGCTCTTTAGACTTGCCTGCTTAGCTCTGTGGAACAACACACTAAAATTCATTGGTTCGTCAAATCAGAAACACACTCAGCAACCCCCCGAAAAAGGCTTCATAAGCAGCTGTCTTTATTTTAGCGACTTAATGAGAAAAGGTATGGGAGGTTAAAGACTGGCTTTGTCTTCCCTTCTTGTCCTTCTGTGTCACCGTGATGGCAGGTTATTCTGTCTTCAACATCTATATAGAGCACGCTGCGACACACATTCAGGACAGCAAAAGTCTCTCGCCAAAGTTTACAGCACCGTCTGGGTCTCACCTGACAACATCGAGATGGAGGAGTCGACTGCCGTGCTGCACTTGCTCAGTAACAACAGTCACTCTGGTCTTATTCTGAGGTCAATCAGGCTCTGTGGGCTTAGCCTTGGCCCTATGCCCTTAGTACAGAAGGGTGCTAGCCAAACCCTTGCATGTCCAAAGGTCAAAGTCTTGTTGTTTTATTGGTGCCGAAGGGGGAAGCATCTTGCTTCACCTATACACCCTGTTAAAGGAGGAAACCTGTGTGAGATATACCACAGGTCACACACTGTAACCTTAATTCTATAAGTGCACGCGGAGATCTCTGACTTTCTCTGTCACTTTTTGGCTCGCTGACCTTGTGGATGCAGAATTCGAGTATTCCCGTCACCCCTGATTCACTAACCCTAGCATGCAAATTTCGATGCCCAATCCCACAGCTTCAACAGGCAAGTCTCGACAGCCGGATAAAATGTGTGCAAAGTGTGCGCTCACAGAATAAAAACAACCTTTCTTACTGAACCTCTGCTCCAGAAAGAGCGTGCAATCTTATCAGAACGACACACAAAACCCACTACCCATCATCATCATCTTGGTCATCCTCTCTAACCTGAGAAACAAACTGCCAAGAATGTGCAATAAATAACAAAGAGGGAAAAAAATAGGCAGGACAAAAACTGGGCTCAGGTAAACATGATTTGGCAGGGACATTAATGATGTCCAATCCCTGCACAGGTTCTGTGGGCAGATTCTGATGGAGGGGACAAGCATGATTTACGACAATGGTAGCCCTGAGAGAATAGTGATGGGCCTCGCCAGAAGCAGAATGGCCGGTATGTGAGTGTGTTTGTATCTGTGTTCATGTTTGTGTTTACAGTGCTGACCCTCAACTTGGACAGGATTGTAAATGGGAGTAGACTCAGCTCGGACCAGGTAAAAACACACACACACACACAAATGCCGACACGCACACGCGCGCACCAGTACGAACTCGAGCAAGAAAAAGGCTCTGCATT
>JBCAUF010000790.1:8110166-8120490 GCA_038406115.1 Haemulon aurolineatum | reverse complement strand
GAGGCGTCAGAGTGAGTAATCGCATTGCATCTGCAGTTTTAGTGAACTTGTAATTTCTCCAAAACCGATTCTGTGTCAGAATACATGACAGCTTTTCTCTAATGCAATAAAGACACAGCAGATGCAGGGGCATTTCACCAGGTGAGTGCTCTTCAGCGTGGCACAGACTCACCCACACAGACACTTAAACAAACACATGGGAACACAAGGTGTGCACACATAGGCTATACATTTACACTCCCAAGTATCTCACCGATGGAAAGATGGGCTTCTCAGGAGACTGTGCTGTCTGAGCAGTACAAAGCTGCAAATATTCTTCAAAGTGCTGCTACACAACCAGCCAAAACTGGGTTATTACCTTTTCCAGCACCACATTCAACCGATGAATGTTTTTGCTGGTCGATGACATGCAATTAGTTGGGCAGAATCAGCATTATAACCACTTCCAGTTCACAATCTTTCTCTAATATGTCTAATTATACGCTAAAATGTTTTTGCAAACATTTTACAAGAGATGTAGTAGAAAAAAAAAAAAAAAGTGGTCCACTGCCTAGATTTGACAGTTTGATCTCAGTTTGATGAGCGGCCCCTCTCCATCCCTTTAAGCACATGGAATCGTGATCTGCAGAAATACTGAATTTCAGCACCATTTTTTTCACTTTGTACGCGAGCTGTCTGATTTAGTGGCATGTGAGGGGAGAGAGGTAGACATGAAATTTCCAGTGATGTACCTTGCAACACACACACACACACACTTGCATCTCTTTTAACAAAACATTCCAGATGAGCAGCACTGGCTACAGGTATCTGACTTTGAATCATGCCCGTTTGTAATAGCATATGAACATATTACTTGCCCCAGAATCACTCAGCGTTTCATCTCATTCCATTTAGTTTAGCTGACCGTAACTCTGTCTGGTTCCACTGCCACTGCCAGCCACCACAGGCTGATATGCCTGCTCCAAGAGACTGATGAGTAGGCAAAGACTGCTCAAACTTCTGCTCAGTAGGGCTACTCTCAGCCAGACAGCCAGCAACCCAAGCCAGCCAAGTTAAAAGATTTATAATTTGATCTGAAAATTAGTTATCTAAATTTGCCTCGTGACAGGGGAAGGATTTTATGATTTTTCCATACAGACAGTTTTCTGGGCTGCCTGAAGACTGACAAGGAAATAAGTGAAATGAAGGAGTCTGCCAAGATGCCAACCATAAAATTCCATCAGCCAGAGGACTTTACTGCTCCGGGCCCTTGCCCAATGGGCAACAGGACACAAAGAGAGAGACACAGAGAGCGAGAGCTATGAAGAGGAAACAGATGGGAGAAGGAAGAGGATTTACGACGGGTGACGGTCTCCTTTTAACCCCAATATTTGCTAAGAGGAAAAAGGATGGTGAAATTACATTACGGGGGCCGCGATCAATAACCACAAATATTAAATAGCCCCTGAGTCCTTCTGCCTATACACACGGCTTTATGTGGAGCAATGCCACTTAGAGCTGGAATTAGCCGTTGTAGTAATGACAGACGTGTTCCTGACGCAATCAGGTGCTACCGAGCGCCGTGGCCTTGCCTTAACTCCATCTTTCACGGGTCACTAGCAAGATACTATAAAACCAAAGCACAGAGTCAATACTAATGAGAGGAGACATATTCCAAGTGGAGCTGGTGACAGTGAGTGTATCAGCAGCCTTCCCCACCACTATCTGCCTATCAGTGGGTGAGCAAGGCCATGCTGGAGATTAGGTTTCAAGAGAAATGCGGTGAGTGAGTATGACTTGCCTGTCACTGCATCTACAAACACCTCAGAGAGTTGTCACAATAATGGAATTTTTTGTTTGGAGGGATGGTGGTGGCAGTGGGAACAGAGCACCGAGATAAACAAGAATATAGGCTCAGCTGTCAGTGCAGATGTGAACACTAGATTATCAAATCTAACTCTACATCAGTAGGAAAACATCAGTACTACAATTTGTTCTGGATATCATGATCAGCAGATGATTATGCAGCTTTAATATTCCAGGTTTTTCTTTCAGCTAAACCTCACAGAACACATTTCTGTTTAACCCCACTCTGAACACGTCTGCCATAAAACCAATATCACAATCAATTTGTCACCACTCAACATGCACGACCAGAAACAAGGGCTCGAAGCAGCTGTTCTAACCTCTGAGCTGTGTCTATTTTCACTGCCTTATCCATATTTAATTTTAACTTATGCAAGACTTCATATTGATTCTGTTTAATCACTTCACAACAAAATCCACAGAAATATAGATTGGCTGATTTTTTTTTCTTTTCTTTTCACGGTGTGCCTCTCTGAAAGCACTATAGCTTTGCTTTTAATTTTCAAGTTCCTCGCCAAAGTATTTTCTCCTTGTAACACAAGTGCAAGACTCGGATGATTAACATGCAAAAAGGTGCATTCAACTTGCCATGCACCAGTGACAGCAATAATGTCCCGCCGTGGACGCAAAATCCCTGGGGTTTAATCACCTCAATACAAAGACTCTAAAGGAAGAGTGCATCCTCATTCTGAGCAGGAGTAACATTAGCTCAGTCAGGCTAAGACAAGCATCACATTCATGGACTAACAATGGAACCAAGCGCTGTGGTAAATTGGCCTGTATAAGCCCCATAAACCATTTCAGATAATGCGCAACTGGTTAGTGGGCAGACATAATGAGGTTTATCGCATTGTAAATGCACACAATTGGCCCTGTTTGGTAAAATACGACAAATGCACATGAGCACTGGGGTGTGAACTACTTTAAGCGTCTCCAAGAATTATGGGAGTGAGGATGTCAATGTATTCTTTCGCTAAAAAGCTATCATTATCGAACATGCAAGATGATTTAAAAAGCTTAAGTAATTTATCGTCGAGTGCATACCTCAATCAAATGTCGAGGACCCTGCCATCCTCCCTCTGCTCTTTGTGCTTGGTATCGACAAAATTTGGCAATTTTAATGAAGACTTTCTTGAATCCCTAGGATCTAAGAGAGATTTACTCCATTTCCCCTGGTGAGGGCTCAGTGCCGGCATGAGTGAAGTGAATGCTGCTTCCCCGGTGGTGCCATGAGAACGCACCTGGACTCCTTAATGGAGACACCCATACTGGAACAATGAAGTAATTGACAACTATCCTCAGGAATTTTTTTCAGTTTTTCAGCTATTTGAGTGTGATGACAATAACAACCAGAGGAAAAAAAAGACTACAATGGCAGATAAACAAGTGTGTGAATATTAATGTCGCACTTAGCATGATCTCTGCCCTGGACAACACTATCAGAAACATCCAGGCCAATTAATTAGAGAACGGGATTTGACCTTCAAGGTGCACCCACTGCAGTTGTTTGTTGATAGGAAACAAGGACAGATTTGCTCATTTGAGATTAGAGGGGTGGGGGGTAGAATTAATGGCTGTTTAATATTGGATGACATTAGGATGCATTTGTTCAATGCTGGGCAAAAAACAGAAGAATGAGCCGGATGGCTGCCACAGAGGAACCAGACTGAAATTTTTTGAAACAGGCAAGCGAATAAAGCTTCAGTTCAGACACCCTTCAAGTGGCATATTACTCAAGCAACAGCGTAAAGAAAATACACCATACTAACACATACACATACAAAAGACATAATGTCCAATCAGGTGTTTAAAAAAGCCAGTCACTGTTGATGTCATGTAACTTTTGTAGCAAATATTAAATATAGAAGAACTTCCATTTACATTAATTATTACAGATATCTTACTGAAGTGTTTCTCTGGGGGTTTAGCTGGCCCCCCCGAAAAAGCCGTAAACCCAGGGTGGTTAACCGATCACAGCATACAAACTCACAATGGGCTCACATGTCAGTTATCTACAGGCCAACATTTATGACAAATAAATAAATATTCAGGTCTTAGAAATCAGAAAATAAAATCTACTACTATTGAAAAAATAAGTCCAGTATAAAATGGCTAAATCAAAATCAAAGCCCTAAAAAGCCAATCAGAGCGTCTCTCCAGTGATTTTACTCGTGTGCAGTACTGCCAAACATACTTAGCAAAAAAATGTAATCAGACATTACCTTACCGTTGGAGGAAAAATGCAAACAACCCTGTGATTTGGTGGCACTTAAGTCATCAACAGATGATCATCAACTTCGGCATCAGATTTTAAAAAAATCATAAATACAGAGCATCAACCCAATACAGCACATGAATACAAACAGATTTTCTAGTTTTCTCTTCAAGTAAAAATTAAAATGTAATAATTTTTTTTAAAAAGAAAAACAATTTTCTCTATCATTGCATTAATTCAACATCTGCTTAATTTCTTTGTTTCAAGGTAGGAGTAGCTCACTGACGGTGTCAAACATCAGGAGAAAGTTTAGTTTATTAGCTAAATTGTGACATCAGGGCTAAAAAGCGACTGGAAAAATGAACGTTTTCATGCAATTTGATTAAGCTTGATACATCTTAAATACACATTTTTATCAGCCACTGATTTTTCTGCCGGTATAGAGTTAAAATTAAACCTTCAAATGTCTGCACGTTAATAAGAAGGTTCAATCTGTTGCATCCCCTGTGCTCAGCTATTCTGGATGTTTGAACAAATTCATGGACACCGAAAAGTAAATCAATATTTCTTGACACGTGAATGGATGTAGCACATTCCAGCTTTTAGTCACCACTATTTACTCCATAGCCACACCATACTGTTCACACTCTACGTCACGAAGAGAAAACAGCCCCCGTCTGTTGGCTGTATTATTCTCCTACACATCCAGGTTTCCACTTGTGTGTGCTGTGCGTGTGTGTGTGTGCGTGCGTGCGTGATCTTGCACACATTCAGATTTCTGTTCACAAGTGTGGTTATGTGCACTGTATGCATTTGAAAAGATGACAGGTGGTGGGAGGGTAGTAGATCTTTTGAGACTTGTCACAGTGTTCCGGTTTATGAGCCAATGACAGGAGACACACACCCATCCACATCAAAGTTTATTACAGTTCATCACCTCCCCACCTGCAGTGTAATGACATTTAGCCAATCCTATAAAAATCCCAGGAAACCTGTGGGTATAAATCAATGCCTTTCCCCCTTTCCAGCTGCTGCTCACATCCATTATTAAAGCTTCCGCATCATATTCGATAGAGTGTGAGAGTGCTATTATGACAAGCATGTGTACAGGTATGTATTTATGCCCGTCTTCCCCCAAATCTGGCTCGCGAGACCAAATAAATAGACATTAATACACAGACACTGAGCAGCACCTACAGCCACACACACAAACAACACACCACACACTGCAGCAACTCCCCGATCCCCCCCACCCCCCAGCCCCGTGGAAAAAAGGATCAGTGTGTATCTCAGCTGACAAGCAGTTTACATAAAATCCCATTCGTTTCATCTAGCCAACCCTGGTAAGTGTATGGTTTGTTGCAAACTGGCAGAGGGCTGTACCAGCTCCACCTGTCTGGGACTGGGGGTTTATCTGGTTTAAAAATAAAAAAATAAAAAATCGTCCACATCTGGCAATTTCCATTCCTCTCTCACGTACCTTGCGCCTAATCAGATACAGATGTAATGCTTAGATTGAGTCCAAACTATGGTGTAATGACAGAGGCAGTTCGGTTTCTGTGCTACGGCGTGAGCGCGTGCAAGCTTGCTCGTGCACCTGTGTGCGTGCGCGAATATGTAACCTTGTGTGTGCATGAAATGAGGGTTTTGGTGTGCGGTTCTTAATGCAGTCAGTGACTACCCTCTGCAGGCGGGCTGAGAGAACGTCAGGCTGGAAGAGCAATGGAGGCAGCGAGACGGGAGAGGAAAGATTATTTGAAACAAGCACAGTACAGTAGGGATTTAAATGTTGATGTACAACCATTTTCCAAATAGGAAAAAAAAAAAACATTTGGCATATGATTGCTTTCAGTTTATTTTTGATTATTAAGAGTCATTTATCAACAGCATTTACTGCGATGCCTGATGGCTGCTTGTATTATTTTCCAAAGGACACATTTTAAGAACCATTAACACAATTGATGTTCTTTGCGCTGCTTTTTGACTACTTACCGAAAACCATTATTTAAAATGAGCCATCAGAGAAGACAAGCACATTATCAAAGGGGAAATATGTTTTCATTGTAGTTGTATTGTACACATTTATGTTGTTAAAGGGAAAAATGTTTTCTTGTGGCAATCGGTGTCTCAAGTACAGCTCATTTAGGACATTTTTCACATTCTGGTGTAAATGTTAGCGCCTTCCAAACACAATATAAATCTGATATATGAAATGATGATATCCTTCATTATAATCAATTCTGAACTACTGAATGACATGGGTTCAATTGCGGTTATGATGGTTTTGATAATAACATAATCAAAATGTGAAGGGCCAAATCAAGTGACATAAAAAAAAAAAAATTCAGTCTTCTTTCTTATGGGAACGTGAATCAGAGCCGTCTTGGTGTGATATTACTCAATATGACTATTTCAGAACACCATGCATGTCTTTCAGCTCAAACTATTGCGGGAACGGGTCAATTTAATACAGAACTACGTGGAAAAATATGAGCAACACCAACGAACAAGAAAGCTAACCTATCAATACCATTGAAAAGATATGTGCGCATCCACACTGATTTCATTTCCATCTCTGTGAAGACGGGAGGTACATCAAGCTCTATTCCCCATAGGTTAAACAATAGCAGTTGAAGTACCTCATTGCTACACATCAAAAAACAATGCACCACATGAGTCTTTGAATGAGCTGTTGAAAGAAAACAGCCAGTTTCCTGTCAAGGTGAGCCTCCCGAAATTATTAGCATTATTTACCGAACTGACATGCTGCAGAGAAGAGTGAGGCGAAGAACAATAAAGTACTTGAAGATTGCATTTAGAGGGTGTAAATATATTGCCTGGCATGTTGCGGAGCTGCATCTTGATTTCCTCTGTTGGCGCAAACTGTACAGGGAAAATTGTTTTTTTCGGCGAGAGGTGTGCAAAACATGATCATTCAAAGGGACGTGGTACATCCTACAGTATGAGGACATCTTTTAATTTCTTCCCTCTCTCTCTCACACACACACACACACACACACGCTCTTCCCTTCCCTCCCTTTTCTCAAAGCCCGACTTTCTAGTCCACTGCCCTGGCTTTTAACACATGTTAAGTACGGAGGTCAGCTGGATGCTTGGGGGTCTCTCTGTTCCGTTAAAAAGAAGAATCAGCTTATTAAAAAGTGAGCACTAGCGGAGGCATGCATGTTCCACCTCCCACTGCACACCACCACTTTACCAAGCTAATTAGCTACTCGGGCCAGTAGCTGGTGTCAATGGGGGAAACAACATATTTCACCCTGTCAGCTTCTACCGGTGACCTCAGCTGAACTTTTGATACACTATTAAAGCAGATGCCCGGGAATGTCAATGCTGCCCCTGTGAAATCAGCTCATCTTTATAAATAACTACAAGCGAGTGTCATCAATTAGCCTATAGGTCTCCGATCCTCCAAAATAAGGTCAACTTTTTATCTCGTATAGTCATGACTGTGTACAAAGTTATGTTTTCTCGCGTGCTGCCATGAACTCCGCCACCGCTTGTGTTTCTGACTGTGGCGTGTGCTTCGCCGTACCATAAATCGCGCAAAATCTTCCCACGATCCAGTCATATCAGGAGGATCACACGTTAACACATGTGTGTGCACTGATTTGACATGTGAAGAGCAATTACTGTAGATTCATTTCAATTGACACTAAACAGCCGTGGCTTTTCATCCACCTCGCTCGCTGTAATCACAGTTGAGGATCATGTCTTTGCTAGAACCAAAGTAGCGGCAGCAAGAAAGACTCAGAAGGTTGCTGGATATTTTCAGTGTGTCTCCGTTAACGATCACTTACTGATTGCTTCCCGGCGCTGCCTTCTGGCACGGCAGCCTGGATCTTTGATTAGAAGAGACTCCCCCATAATCACAAGTGTATGATTATGGCATTAGGCCGGATTCTTCACATCAGAATTTGCAATCAAGAAATTGGCGTCGGGGATCGATACAGTGCAGCACCTCATCTGATGGCGGGGAGGGGGAGTGGAGGTTGTGTGCGGGGAGGAGGAGGCTTAGGATCAATTAGGAAGCGACTGCCACATCCAGACATTACTTTTAATCTTCTAATGCATCGGCATGGAGGCGCGGGGCCCGGCGTTTGTCGGCTTCTAAGGAGGGAGGAATCGATCCTTTCCGCACATCTTGACGCCAGTCCGTCCTGGGCCGTTTCAACAGCATTCAAGACAAATTGAAAGGAGAGAGCCTAAATCCGCTTACCCTCCCCTAAGTGAAGAAACTGTATTTGATGTCACACTTTAGGTGAGGCTGAAGCATTTTAATCCTTTGAAATAGTTTCTAATACATCTGAATACCTGGTTAATCTCTCAGATGTACTACAGTCTAGTGTGGTGCTGGAGGCTTGCCTACTGTGTTGACA
The DNA here is from genome assembly GCA_038406115.1 of Haemulon aurolineatum. NCBI lineage: Eukaryota > Metazoa > Chordata > Actinopteri > Lutjaniformes > Haemulidae > Haemulon > Haemulon aurolineatum. Next base: position 8,112,033 of record JBCAUF010000790.1, on the reverse strand, counting down.
TCCTGTTTCATCATGCTGATATGTCAAGCATATAAAAGAGAAGTAAGAGGTCTTGATTGACCTGCAGAGACACACAACCGACAGTCTCGGAAAAACACGAACAGATGTGGAAGTTTTTCTGCGGTTTCTTTACAGTGAGGCCAATTACCGAACTCAGAATTGAGAACCTATGACACACTGACAAACTATTGCACTGTGGGCAATATTGTTTTATTGGCTAATCTTAACTGTCTTGAACAGATTCATGCCGCAATTGTGGCGAAAATGATCCAGGAGACTCGGTGTGTTGTATGGAGTCCTTATCAGTGTAGTCAATGCAGAGTGTGTGGCTCATTCAATTAATCAGGCATCATTTAAACCAGCAGGCTTTGTGACAGGGGACCCAATCACTGGTGGAAAAAAGCCATTCCCGACATTCCCACTCCGTGTCCCCTGCACTAATGCACTGTGGCAACCTTCTAACTATCCAATTCCAGACCCAGACCCCCGCGGTTTACACAGTCCCTCAGCTTCTTCCCAGTCCCCATCGCTTCGCTTTCATTAGACCCCACACCTCTATCAAAGGGAGAACGGAGGGAAGCCGCGGCTCCAGCCTCTGAGGCGCGGGGAGACGTGGGGGAAAGAGCGCACTGATGGGGAGAGAAAAGAGAGAAGGGGGGGAGAGAGAACGAGGGATGAGGGAGAAGGAATAGCCTCCCTGAGCAGTGCAATACTGAGGGAGTTTAGCCAGAGCAGAAAATGATCATTTTGTGTGTGGGTGCATGTGTAATGTGCATGGCAGGTGTGCAAGTGTGCATGCGCTGAATGTGCACATCTTTGTACACGGATGGCCAAAATATACACTGCACCAAAAAGGGATATTAACATTTAGGAAACTAAAGCACGACTACGCCGGAACATCGCGGTAATGAATGTGGATTACCGCCGCATGTCGACAGCTTCAAAAGGTCTGATAATCACAACTTTAATATGTGCTTTTTGAAGCAACGTGAGGCAAAAAAAGTCATTACCTGAACCGCAGGCTCACACGCATCAGTCATACGCGCAGAAAAAAAACTTGAAATGTGGCGAGCAAATCTGTCTTGAAAGTCACGGCAGTATGCTGTATGTGGAGAGCTGTCAGCTGCACTCGCATGATGAAACAGCCAACAGCACAACAAAACAGCAGCTTTTGCAATGAACTTACAATAAATTAACAAGGTGTGCGTTTAGTAAAGCTTAGGGATGCTTCCCAGCCAGATAGTCCATCAACAACAGTCATACCTGGTACGATATGCTATGCAAAAATGCTCTATAATGAGGGGCAAATGGAAATTATTTTGTTCATCAGTTAACTTGTTGGTTCTGTCCCACCAACAGTCCAAAACCCAAAGATACACAATTTGTATTGATCTAAAACATGGTATCTTTGCTTTGTCGTTTAATCTTTTGATCAACTTCTCAATTAATTCGTTATTTTATCATTACCACGGTGTTGTAGGCAGCACGTTTTGGTAAAAGTCAAGGCCACTGATCAGAATATTTCAAAATGACACTAACAACTAAATTCAAGGGTGAACTAACAAAAACCAACATGAAACCCAGCACCCTGCACAGTCTACCTAATGACAAGAAAAATTGTTAAATGAAAGGTTCTAGTTTGCAGATTACCAATCATAGTTGAAAAAAAAGTACCTTTCTTATTTATTCCAAAGTTGTCCCGCTTTCCATCTCAAAACAGCTCAGGAAGTGAGTGACAGCACTACAAGAAAAACTTCTCGAAAGAAATAATGTGCCCCTACGCCTTAATAGCCATAGATATTCTTATACTGTCGGGTGTTTGTTATGTTCTCCACAGTCTGTGTGTGTGTGTGTGTGTGTGTGTGTG
>JBCAUF010000790.1:8090826-8102632 GCA_038406115.1 Haemulon aurolineatum | reverse complement strand
ACACACACACACACACACCGCGGCACGGGCATGGAGGCACAAACGAAACACACAAATGCCACAGCCGGCTTGCCATCTCTCTGCGGACAGGAGGAACACTCCCGCCACATCATCTCAGAGTGCTTTTCATCACAGTGTGACAACATGTCAGCTCCAGTCCCCGTCACTACGCCACACTGCATTGATATTCACCAACTGTGCAGCAGCCTGGGACACAACACAACCATGCCAAAAATATGACACTGGAAGAATAACTCTCCTGCATTTACTAGCTTACACACACACACACACACACATACAGTACATGCACATGTGTGTGCATATGCTGCGAATGCATGAAAACAGCAAGCAACTCTCCACACACACACACACGCAAAGGCAGTGATGTAAACTGGTCTGTCATCCAGATGCTACTGGTCACATGTACACACTTCAACTCATTTACATCCCCCCCGTCGTTTTTTTTTTTTTTGCTTTTGTGCCCGGCCTGTGAAGAGAAGCCCCGAATGCCTTCCGGCACGTGCTATCAGGGACCCGCCCTCGACCACCTGTCACCTAGGATGACAGACTGATTTATTGACTGACTGACAGAGCCAATTCTGCATATATTCACTCAAAACCTCACCCCAAAAGCTACACTCAGAAATTACTATTCAGCACCCACTCACATTTACACCCCTGAGGCAAAGAACAGGAGGACTTGGGGTGTGATGGGAGAATGCATATGTAGATATATGTGTATACAGTACACATATATATATGTGTGTGTGTGTGTGTGTGCACGGGCGCGTGTGTGGGATTGCACTGAAACACCATGTTGCGATTTAATTACTGTAATCTTTATCTGTCATTTGCTAAAGAAAAAAAAAAGAGAGAGAGAATGCAGCAATAAAACAATCATCCGAGGTTCCAGACAAAAACAATGACTGGTAAACAGTTTTATTACTTTGCCATAACATGAAGATATTAGGATTTTTATGAATGCATTTACATTGCAGGGAGCTGCAGTATAAAGTATGAATCATTGATGATCTCCCTTGACGTGGAGGGGATATGAAATTGATGAGGAATCAAATAGGCAGCCAAGTCAATCTGCTCAACAAATATTGCCTGCACTGGAACACCAGGTAAGCATGTAATGAAATTTCCAGTGTAGTCTGAAAATACTGCACAAGAGTGTGATTATGCATCCTCTCTTTTTGACTGCTCTGTATCTCTCGCACAAACACAGCCCTGAGTGTGAATACAAACACATTGGCTGGGGAGATGCATTCAGTGGAGCAATTAAACGTCCCTGTGCGTCTGCATACAAACTATCAGCCAAATCAGACTCTACAGGTATCCTCTGTGGAGGGGAGGTAGTGTGGATTAATCCACCCCTGCGTGTCGGAGCTGCATGGCTGCTCCACCAGCCAGGACTACTGGGCTTGTTAAAGTTGATTTATTAGGCCTCTGTTTACTCTGGCTTTCCCAGGCAAGGCAAGGTCAACAATAATGGTCCTCTGAATGGGAATAAATCTCGACCTGGCTACATGGCCCATACTGCTTTTCCCCGGCAACCTTTCATGGCATACAAGATCAAATCACCCCCACCCCACCCCAATCAAGCTCTTATACCAACACCCACGCAGTTTCTATCCCTTAGTAACCAAAGCATCACATGGGAACACTCTAAATTGGCGCCCCTTCTGTGAATACTTTTTTTTTTTTTTCTTACTGTACGCTCCACACCCCCAACCGTTCTTCAAGCGCGGCGTGATGCTTCATCGGTTCACGCATGTGGGAGTGAACAACCGTTAAATCAATTAAGGCGCTCTTTTTTTTTAACGTAGCCTGAGGTAGGAGGGAAAGCAAGGGAGACAAAAGAGTCAACATGCCTTCTATGAACCCAGCCTGATAACAAGGTGCATGTGCACACTCGCTAGCTGATGAAACGCCGCATCACTTACACATGAAAAGTTGTCAAAACTTCTCTCTCGCCCTCCCTCGCGCGTTCTCCCTGATAGGAGGCTGACAAGACAAGGTATTTGTGCAACTCATGACTCCCCTGAACAAGGGTAGAGGCGGAAAACAACTTTGTTTCTTTATCTATTATTAATTTTTTTTCCCAACCCTATCCCTCAATCTGTTCTGGGCAGGACACAAAGTGAAGGACTCTGGTGAAGGTCCGGACAAAAATGGAGCACTTAAAAATCTGCTCAATTTGTCCCGCAAAATGAAATAGGCACGCTAATGGACGAATGAAACAGGCCGTGTCTCGGCTCCCATGCATGTCGACATGTTTGTGTCAACAAAATATTAAGCTTGTATCAACAAACACTTCACATCTTTTTGTGCATCTGCCTCACTTCACTTTGCAGGAGAGCATTAAAGAAGGTGGAGATGGAGGTGGAGGCGGTGGGTGTGCTATTTCCAGGCCTTTTAACATTAAAAAGCAAAGGATCTGTGAAGAAAATATTATGAATATTTCAATGCTCAGACTACTCTGCATGGTCAGTAAAGAAAGAAATAAGGATGGTTTCCCAGAGCTGCTCTATTTACAGATGTAGCCATTAAAGAAACCGTTTTAGGGCCTTTTTCCATTTCGTAGAGGCTGCAACAAACTGCAGCAGCGGTGCTATACTGTGGGAAACCATGAACCTCTGAAACCATAACACAGTTCAACGAGCCAGCATTGGGGCTGGCTCATATATTCGTGCCGAACTGTCACGTCACAGAGGACTCAGTCCAGTGCATGCAGATTGCGCGTTAAAGTGACTGATGCACACAAAGTTCACAGGCGTGGGTCCCACCAGAAAACTTTAAGCCGTACGCCGTTAGCAACAATGTGCTGAGGTGAGTATATAACAAACTGACTTGCACTCCAGTCAGTCACACAATGGCAAGCACAAGTTAAATGCAAGAGACGAGCCAGTGTCCTTTACATAAAACCAATTCAAAGTTGTTTGGGAAAAATTCGGGTTGTCAGTCAGTTATAACAGCAATAGAGATGAGAGTCGTGAATAAGGCAAGGACAGTGTGTGGGCATTGCACCAATTGTGTAGTGCATAAATGTGGTGCGCTTGTGTGAATGTTTAAACACAGCCAAGGTGGAACTAATTGAAACACGCCTCCTAATGCACATGTTAACCTTTTTAATTATTCTATTTAGCTTGCATTTTCAATTTCATAGCGCAAGAAATTATTTTTCGCTTTCATAGCGTGCTGTGACCTGTTGCATTTTTGGAAAGAGTTTTAAATGTTCCCAATTTCTATCACAAAAAAGAAACTAGAACAAAGTTGCCAGAGGACAAAATATTACCTCCTCTAGCAAAATGTGTCTTTGAAGAGAGGCATCCTTATCATTTGTGTTTTCTTTCCCACTTTGCCGAACTCACACAGAGCCTGACCTGAGCTAAACTGGGTTAACCAGCATACGTGTGTTTTCCCACGCCAGCCTTGAATCTACAAAGACAACGGGGCAGCAAATGCAATGAGAACCTAAAAGAACAACAGGGAAAAGAGAACAAGCGTGGGCGTGCCTCTGCTTCTGGCTCGTAAAAAGTGTCTCACCTTTTAAAAGGTATCTCACCTTGTGCTAAGCCACCTTTCATTCACTGCTGCCAGGGGAGAAATTATAATGGAGGAATAAAGGTCGTCATTTGAGCTCTGCCATTAATTCTCATCTTCAGCTGCCCCCGCGCGAAGGCTTGGACCATGTCATTAGGCCACGTGCCATGTGTCGCCATCTCCAAGGCAGCGCATGAGGCAGAGACCGTCTTACTTTTAAAGACTTCATAGTTCCAAGTGGACTTTCAAGTTAGAGAGCGGCCATTTCACATAGTTCAAACTTAATATGGCGACTTTATGTGCTGTATAAGCACATCAGAAGAATACTGAACCTTTAAAACACTGGTGGCTATAAAGCAGCACACCTTAAGTTCCCACTTCGGTGTCTATTGATAATATATTACAACAAGAATTGATCTGAGGAAATCTGCAGCATTCAAAAGGCTCCGTGAATTAGGGTGTGAATTACACGTGCGCCGCTGCGGGTGCGAGAGTAGTTCGCAACCTTTATCAAATGTCATCCTCCTTTTCCCTCCTAACATTTGTCATTTTTTTTGTACTGTGGCTAATGAAGCAGAAGCACCACAAAGTAAAAAAAAAAAAAAAAAACAGAAAAAAGAAAAAAGAAAAAACGAAAAATGTATCCTGTGTGATTTGTCAAGATTCTGACATGTTGGTGCAGCGCTCGGCTCAAAGCTCTTTGATATAGTCATTACCCTCTCTGTGAGGTTGATAGCAAAAACTTAAAGCAACTTCAGCAGAACCACCCCCCCCACACCCCTCCACAACCCCTGCAAATCCACCCAATGTTCCTCCATCATACAGCAAAGTAATCCAGTTAATAACAAACAACCAGCTATTTAATATTCCCCCACAAGCACTGAGAAAATTCTGTAATGCCTCAGAGACATACTGGTCAGATTACCATAAACCTCTGTACCAATATGCTTAGTTTGATTTTAAGAAATTAACTCCTGCCTGCAGCATTCCTCCGAGCTCAAATGAACTGCATGTCAATGCGTAGCCACCGGTGGTAGCTCATTCAGCAGCAGCACGTTGTGCTGCTATCTAAAAGCTTACTGTGTATTTAAATGCTCCTCAGAGGAGGTGGCAGCAAATGTAATAATACAATTTTTGCAATCACTTCATTTTCTCCCGTGAAACATTTAAATGTAAAACAGACAAAGGTTTTGGTGCACATTAATTATCTTTAAGGACTGATCAATAATGGGAAGGACGGGTGCATAAATGTCAGGCACAAATGTGGTTTCAAGGCCTACTGGGATTTCAATAAAAGACTGGGCAAGCACAGGGAGCATCCACTGACGAGACTGCACAATGTAAGAATGATAAAGCATTGCGTCGTCCACTCCGCTGCTCGCGTTATACGTCCTCTTTACTTTCAGTGGCGATCTAAAACCTCATCTCAATTAACACAATCACACAACCTGACAGCGTTGCATTCCTTGCGCCCACATAAAAAGAGTAGAGGGTTGAAAAAGACGGTGCTTAACTGTGACGCGATTAATAACTTAGTCCTCACAGTGAAGAGGCCATTAACAAGAGTTGCAAGGCTGCTTCCTCTCCTCGTCAGAGTTACGGGCACGTCAGCGGCGGCCCTCGAGAGTTTTATTCACAACTCCTGCACGACTACCGCACTTTCGCCCTCACGTTTACCTTGCCCACTAGAATCAAAGCGCACACATGCACACGTGCGCTACGCGTGCACTCCTCTCTGCCTCATTTGAAGCAGTCTTCCGCATGAATCAACCATTTTTATTCCGGCAACTAATGTGAAGTGTTTTCTCTATCTTGAGAGGCTGCGACGACTTTGAGTGAGCATCATTCCAGTCATTAGATCATGCTAAACCACAGCTCTCGAAGCGCTTGAACACCCCATAAATGCACCACTCAGTCTACGGCTTTGATGAGGCCTTTGATATGCCTTCACTCCATTAGGCAGTCAAAGGGAATATACCAGCATATAAAGAAGAAATAGAGTCGACTTAATTTCATCCATACAATATTCTCAAATCAAAGAAAGCCTTCAAGACATGGTGCCTGGCAGGATGTATGCAGTCATTTCCCCCTCTCAGGTAGTAAGATGTCTGAAAATTAGAAAGCCAAAATTGACTAGACTTTACTAGAACGTTCTGCCACTTAGTCGAGAGGCTTTCTCGGTTCAAATGAGCTCACATGAAAAATCAAGAGGCAGTCACATGAGTGGAGGTGTGTATTGGTGTGAAGCCGTCGGCGTGAAATGTTGCAAAATTGGCGTTGTCCTCGTGTTGATGCCTTTTGCTCCAGACAGCGAATTGCAAATGACACGTCTGAGTGCCGGCGCTTTAGATTTCCCCCCTCGAACCAGATCGGACTACTCTCATTTCGCGTTTGAGCGGATGATGTAAAGTTAGAAAAAAAATAAAAAGAAGAGGTTAGAGGCCTTGATGAGGGCTGCTTCAATACTAGCCCCCAGTTTTCATGTAGGGACACTGTATGGACCACCACATCTAATCACGGTGGTCTACACCAAGCATAGAGCTCATACTGTACGTTTGAGGCGTCGCTGAATCTATAAAAGTCAACATAAGCCCAGAGAAACAGCCATTTTCAGCTTTTCACAAATATATACATAAAAATATTGAGATGTTGTTCATGAGCCACATCACCCTGCTCTACAACAACTCCTTACACTCTTGATTTCAATCATAATCTTCAGACTAAAATGTTGAATATGAAAATAAGTGGATATATTCTACCATTATTAATTAAAAACAGATAATTAAAAATGATCTGTGATTATCAGTATCAACTGATCTGACATATTTCATTGTGATAAGATTTTCAGCCACATTCAGATGCATCTTTTCAAACTTAGATAGTCAAGCAACTAATGAGGCCCCGCACTTGATAAACAACATGTAGGTCAACACAAAGCTCCCTCTCTCTTGAAGAGAAACTGATTCCGCGCATGATTTACCGATAGTCTGCCACCAGTGATGCCCCCCTTGGGATCATCTCACAATCGAAAAAACGAGATAAACGTTGATGAACAGGGCCTTTAGTGGTACAAGGTACTTTGCCTGAAGCGAAAAAGACAAAAGCGACGGACAGGAAATGAGGGGAGCGACACGAGGCCGGGAGTGGGACGGGAGAGATAAAGGCAGCGAGAAGAAAGAGACGTGGAGAGGGGGGAAAATTGAGATGAAAAAGATTAAGTTCACGTGAAAGGGGGCCGGAGAAATATACAGAGAGAGGATTGCTGTACATAAAAAGAAAATGACAGGAATAAAGAGACCCATTTCAGCCGCGGCAACCGGCATAATTGTGTAATTGGAGCATACACAACGGCGATGTATCTGTTAATCAGCTTTCTTCAATGGAGTGTTCAGTGCCTCTCATGGAACAATTCAGTGCAGTTCAGCACTAAAGAGGGAGCACTGTTATTTTCTACCAACCCTTAATAAGTTACATTTAATGGGTTTATCTCCGGTGACTGCTTGTGATTGATACGTGGCTTTTTAAGTCTGCTTCAGTCTCTGTGAGAGAATCTTATAAATACAGGTCAAGCATTTTTTCCCCATCAACCCCACCTGACCCCCCCGACTAATCCTCTGACACTTGTCTAATAGGATTGGCGGTGGCTGCTGTTAATTGTATTGCTGCACGCATGAAGCACTTTAATTCCTCTGCTTATCCTGCACATCTCTCCACCGATGAATGACCCCCACCCCCCCCTTTCCTTCTCCCCAAACTCTGTTCCTCATTTCTTTATTCATTCTCTGTTTGTAAAAACCTTTCAGTCAAATTGAACAAGCCTTTGGAGTGAAGCTCTCTACAGTGCGATGATGACGTGGCTGGCAGATGTGCCCGTGTGCGTGACAGCTCCCTCGCAGGATCAATGTAGTGTCAGTTTAGCGCGCTGAAAAGAGATATGACTGTATGCAGGAAGAAAAATAATTAAATTTAAAGTTTGATTAAAACTCAGACAGAAATAAGTTCATGCAAATAGGTCAGATTCAGAAATAATATTCTTCAGGAAAATAATTTTCTGGTCGCAGCATCGTATATCACTAATGGGTTAAACTTCAAATGTGCAGGCCTTGGTGGGTGAAATATGGTGGCAGTTAGGGGAGAGATCTGTTTCCTGACCAGCTGCAGGTAAACACAGGTTTCACAGTAACCAGGTCATCGCACTGTAGTGTAGGAGTGAGGAGCTGCTTCATCAAGATGATTTTGTAATCCCGCTTTATAAGACAAGCACAAGTTATTGGCTACCAGGAGATCTGACCCTCTGACTGCCGGTGCCAATAAATTTATCAGGCCCTTCTGTGGGGATTGGATAGCGTCCCAACACAACACACTGAGAGGTTCACTGATGATGCCATGCCCCAAAGAAGTCAAGCCACGGTGACTGCAAGAGGCAAATCACACAAGATACTGAAGAACTGCAGGAGAGCTTTAATTTAATTGTCACATTTGTGATTGTTTTCTAGATAATGTTTAGTGTTTTATGTCTTTATTGTTCCTATTCAGATAGTCAAAGATGAAATGACAGCACTAATGTTGCATTGTTTTCTACTTTCAGCAAATCATAAGCTTGTCTGCAATACAAATAAACTATAACGCAGCCCACACATTTACGACACTCATATTCACATAATGTATCTGAAATATCTTCACAAAATGAAACAATTAAACTACATCTCTTTGACTTTCAGTGCCTAATTTAGGATTACGACCAGGTGGCCACTACCCAATACTCTCACAAAAAAAAACTAAGCTCTCCTGGTTCTCTGTAAATAATTAGTAGATTTTCTGCCGCACTGATTCTCACTCTGATCCGCAGTTAAAACAAAGGCCCATTTCATCCCTGGAACCATCAAGACATAATCTATTTTAGAAAAGATGAAAAGAGATGTGATTCTTATTATCTAATTAATCCTGCCCATGCCCCGAGGTTATTTAATTTGTTGAAAGACCATTAAAAACCCTGCATCCAGCAAATAAAATAATGAGGATCTTAATTTGTTCTAATTCGGGAGAGCAGTGCCATAAACAAGAGCTGGCAATATCAGACCCTACAGACAGGCCAAGCTACTCACAAAATTAGGCAAATGCGACTAACAGAGAACTTTTGGAAATTTAATACCTCTGACAGCAGCGACAATAATTTACTCATTGTGCCCACATGACGCCCCATAAACAGGAAAACAAAGCATTAACTTGTCAGAGGGAAATGATGTCTATTTAACTGACTCAATTGTGGTGCAGGGAAAACTGTTTTTTTTTGTTCAAGAACTTGATGTGTCTATTACGGCACGGGGAAAAGACAAACTAATTCATCAAAGAGAGATTAAGGGTGTTCAAAAGCGTGGTTTGTCAGTTATAGCACATGAAAGGACCAAAGAGAACCCATCAATGACAGATTACGAGGGAAAAAAGAAATGTTTCAAGAAGAGTATAGTTTAATAACAAGTTTAACTGCAGGGGTGAGAATCAAGGAAATGACAATGAGCGACAGAGGCACTCTCTCCTGTCTGATATACAAAATGATGGCATACAATATGGCATCATTTTAGGAGGAACCATTATTCAAAGTACTCTGAATCTAATTTGTGAAAGGACCCATTGAATTCATTTCCATGATACAATAGAGTTTAGCCAAGTGACAAGCTCAGAGGAGAAAACAAAAATGGCTCCAGCCAACTTCGAAGAACAAAACTTTTGTCCTAACCTACCCATCCATGAGGGCCTGAATATTTTTACAACCATCCTTTTAACATCCATCATATCCAAGTAGATGTGGCACCAGAGAGGCAGCACAAAATGTGTTATCTTAAAAATCGATCTGCAGCTTTAATTAATTCTTTCGTTTTCTGAAACCAGCACCCGATCAATAAGGACAAGGCGCTACTTGAAGAATGTCACAGATACGACTATGATAATTTTGAATATTAAGCTCCACTTTATCTGCAAATGCCATCCAAAATGCAGCTACCATCAATATTCCTTAGGCATCCTAGTGACAAGATTCATGTTTTCTAATAAAAGCGTGATTCCCCAGCCCTGGTCTGGCTTGATGCCTAAGAATAATGTCATTCAAGGAAGTGTTTATTGAACCCAGAGAAAGATGGCACTGGGCCATTGGTCACAGAACAAAACAAAAAGCAACAGACAATAATCATAAAAGAGAAAAACACTACTCCGTCTTCTTCTGAGGAATAACTAAATTCATAGGGGCAGAAAATCCCGAGCCAAATTTTGAGCTGCTTTGCTTACTCCTCTGTGTCTATTTCCTCCAAAGCTCAAATGGCCAGAAGCAGCCTGTCTGACCAGCATATTAAAAAAGCCTCATTTAATGTTAGTATTACTCCAGGGAATAATAAATTCACTTGATAATGAAGTAAAGCTTTCCAGAATGGAATGTTTTTCAAGTCCCAGCCTTACTTTTTTCCCCCCTTTTCCCCTCTCTATCCGCGCTCTCTTACTCGACCAGCAGAAATCCTATTTTGTCTGTGTGCATTGCGCACATACTGATCTCAGCGTGGCATGAACTGCATTCCTAGGGCTTTCTTTAGCTTTGTGAGAAAAAACTAATAAATCTAAAATGCCTGCCCTTCTCTCCCCATGCTGGGGATTAGGCCTCGATAGGAGCCATGGTTTTACATGGGGAGAGGATAATACCATGGAAATGGAACCCTGCTTCTGCAACATCGAGACCGACTACGAAGGAAACGGTGCTGAAAGGCCACTAGAGCCACTGATGTCTCTTTAGGTGAGGGCTAGATACTAAAACTCAGGGGGAAAATGGTTCCAGGGGACTTTTGTTCCTGGCATGATCTGTTATTAAGGCCTTTGCACACGGAGTCGTTTTTTTGGGGGGGTTTTGTCCGAAATTGCTGCACTTTAAAAAAAAAAAAATCGACCTCATGCTGTGTTAATTGCGGTTATACACTGACTCCGAAACTTTCGTCCGTCATAAAAATATTCGGAACAGGTTCGATTTCCTGCGTTTTCCACATCCGTGAAAAGCCTTTCTGACCACTCACAGCCACCATATAAACAAATCACATTTATCAACAACAATAGCTGTGCCCCGGTGCGCACTTTTCCAATTTCACTGAAAGTTGGGTTGGATAATGTGTGTGTTCAAATGAAACACACTAATTAGGCTAGGTCTGGAAAAAAATACAGTAAAGATCATGGTAGTTGTGGGTGGATGTGGGTGGTTGTGTGTGCCAGCCGCTGGTCAGGATCAATTGGATTGCCGAAATTAGTTGTTCTTTTTCTCTTTTTGTCTTGAAGTGAAAGGACCACAAAATCATCTCACCGCTTGACGACTCAGGAAATGACCGCTGATGCGGGATTCGAACCGGGGTCCATGCAGCGAGGATGATAGCCTCTGCTTATGGGGCGCCTGCTCTAACTACTACGCCACCGAGCCCCCCCCCCTTTCCAAAGTTTGGAACAGAATATAAAAACGCACGCGAATAAAACGCATCGGGCTCAGTGTGCAAGGTGCCTGTGCATAACGTTTGTTGTCGAATTATGGATACGAAAAACGCATACGAAAAAAACGGGCTCAGTGTGCAAAGGCCTTAACAATGAAGGAAAAGCTAATGTTTTATATTGTAACATCTGCCAAACCATATATTTACAGTACATTTGGAAAATTGTGCCAGGCCGTCTTGTTACATAGGAGAAACAACAGACCTTGGCATACGGTTGTCAAAGCCTCCCCCAGAGCACAAACGCACAAAGGACTTTTGCTGGTAATGTTTCGCCACGGTAGGCCACCAAGGCAAAAATCTTCACCGCCACAGCAGAAAGGAAAATTGCGCGATCATTCATCTGATTCACTTCCTGAATAAACACACAGTTGTTGTCACCGCGCAACATGCTTGTCACTCCACCAACGAGGCCCCATCCCCGTCCCCTCTCCCGCGAGGAGAAGAAGAGGGAGCGAGGCAGCGCCGAGATATGTTGAGAGACGTGACCCATGACCAGATAAGCGGAGTTCATAAAAATGCAGCCATTTCATTCACGAGACGTATATGACAGGGGCCTACAGATAAGCATTGGACCCGTGATGGACACCGACATCATAGGAGCCACCGGCTGTCACTCTGTCTGTTGGCAAGGAATCCATTTTGCAGTATAGTTCATACACTTCACTGATAAACCGGAGAACTGTAGAGTAACACTGGGCTCAGAAAAACTTTTTGTATCGCATTTACACTTCAGTCCACACTGG
>JBCAUF010000790.1:8068682-8088674 GCA_038406115.1 Haemulon aurolineatum | reverse complement strand
AGGCAGATATGGCATAGCTGCATTCAAAACATGAAAGAGATATCAAATATTTGCTAGTTTGCGCCCAGGGTATTAATTGCGAGCAATGGTCCTACTCATCAGTGCCTGGGAGAAAATGCCAGGGGAGTAATGATTAACAGTAATATAAACATAAGACCACCACTCCTGAAACCTGCAAAATCGATTTTGCTGGCCTGGGCTTGCATAGAAAATTGCTGCAGAACAATCAATCCCTCTTAAGTTTTGTGAATCCAGTCGGGTAGCTTAGCCAGGAGGAGACTAGACAGGGGCATCAATGTGGGCACAGGGGAGACCAAGGGAAGACAAAGCCTTGTCAATAGTACTTCGTTTTCCATCAACTCTGTTCCTTAATCACCCTGGTCTTAATGCGCCTTTCTATCCGACAGGCCCACTCCCATTCCAATATATCCACCATGAACTAGCCCTAAACAAACATCTACCTGCCTCTTGCTCACTCGCTCTCACCGAGCTGCCCTCATCCATCTAAGCCAATAGCAAAGGTCTTCATTACAGAGTGTGTGGCGAGAGGGCGAGAGGATGGGGGGTGGGGGGGGGGGGAAGTTTGTCCTTATTGATGGTGTCTCCATTGTCTTCTCCTCATTGAAAAAAAGCACTCCTCTCAGTAATTACCTTCTCTGCCTCCCTCCTTCATGGTCAAGTCACAGCTACTTTAAGTCCTTACAAATGCAATTAGCTCAACGGAAAGAAAAAAAAATCTCACTACAAGCTCCCCTCGAGTGAATAATAAGCAGCAATAAAGAAAGTAATATATTATCATAGAAATGCCAGAGACAAACTTGTGAGTGGTATTAAGGCGGCTGCAGCTAAATACGAGACAGAGCGTTACTCAACCCTCTGAGTCAGTTTTCTAACTGTATATAGTATCTGTAAATAGTTATTTGTATTTCAGTGAGCAAGGAGGTAATAAAAAAGCGAATGCAGTGAGCGAGGCGAATGCATAACGCAGCGTTCAAAGCAAAGAGTTAAGGCACGAGACACACCAGTGGGGGAGGAGAAAAAAGCCAAACTGGCAGTAAGCCAGCTAGGAGTGCAGGCACACCTGAGCACTGTTTAAGACAACTGTGGCAGAAACCTCATCTTCATTGAGTTAATTAGCAATACCCCACAGTCAGCATCTCGGGGTGTGGGTAGGAGGACCTGAGGGAGAGCAGGCTGTCTTTGTGTCGATTGGAGTAAATGACTGGCCTCCCTGATGAGCTCCCATCAGCCCTTGGAGCCTCCTGCCGTCACGTCCCACTTGATGGTAATTATTTGGAAGGCAAGCACTTGGCAAATGTCATTATTTAAATTTGGGGGTTGATTTACTAAGCCTACCGCAAATTACCATCATGGCCACGAAATTCTGCGTCACCGCATGTTTTCAATTTAGCGGGGTATTTAATACTGATGTTTTAAATGGGCATAGCCATAGTTTAGTTAATTTGAATGCGCTGACGCTAATTAAGACCTGATGCCGCGCTGTTGAAGGCAATTCTTGCGCAAATCAGCGAACATATTTAAGAACTGCAATTAGATTAGGAAAAACACATCTGAGGGAATATTAGAAAGAAATTGTCATAAGAATTGTTTATAAGAAGATGTTGGTTGTTGTATTTATCTATTTATTTCCAAGCACCTTGAGATTATGAATGGCTCCTTCAGTTATAATGCTATGGAAAAAAACCTCCTTTAAGTAGTGACGCGAAAAGAAATACATGGTCAAGTGAGAGCAAATGCAAGGATTAGGTACGAAGAACTGTGTGTTTGCACTACACAAGGTGAACATATATGTATAATATAATGCAGTGGTCACCTTTAGCAGTTCTGAGGTCATTTGTATGAATTTCTATTCCCTAATACAACACATCATTTTGGTGATGTCATTTTTTCCTGCCTTTAGCACAGCACTACAGTAGAAATGGCCAAATAGGATATACTTGGTAAATCAATCTAAAAATGAGAATCAAGAACATTGCGAGTAGCATGTATTCGTTCATTAGCAAAACACGTGAGACACTCTTAAATGCTGTTTGCGATACATCTGCACACCATATATAACGCCTAGCTGTCAACGCGTGTCAGGGGTGACAGACACCTCATGCAGCACTTACACTTACAACACAGGCCTTGGTTCCTCCGTCTGATTTTGTTAGCTTCTACTTAATTCAAAATGTAAAAATCATCATGTACCCTCAAACTGTCACACTGTGCAGTGACATGGTGTCGAAGCTTAATACCTGATGTTGTCTTGACTGTGAGTGACACTTACAAGTAAAAGCTGCCATTCTCTGCTTCTCACTCGCGTCTGCGCAGCCAATAAACAAGCAGGGAAATCTGAACAGAAGAAGCAGCACTTTCTGGCTTCCTGAAATGTTCGTGCTAGTTAGGTCGTTAATTTTATGCAACTCTCAAACGGTGCTGGAATCATTAGTCAGCTAGTCGATTAGTCGATAACAGATATATAATCCAAGAGATGTGCTTCAACGGTGAAAACTATGTGATTTGTTTCCATTTCATATCACTGCAGACACTTCTTCACTTCTGGCTGAAGAAAACAACTAATTTAAGACATCACCTAAAATCCTGTTAAATTCAGATGGACATTCTTCATTAATTACTATTCTAGTGAGGGTAAATACTACATGGCAATTGGTTCATCTAAAAAAAGAAGATGACTGCATAAGCAATATATCATTTTGTCATCATTATTAAGTCGTTCATTTAAGTGGCTTAAAACTAAAGATGAAAAAAATTAAATGAGGACGAGAGGTTCCATAAGACAGTATGCAATTACGCATTTCAATGGAGAGATGAAGAGTAAAACGAGATACAGCACAGCAATAACCATTTCTGAGTACTATACATGTGAGTGATCTGCGTCAAAGTGAATTATTTCTAAATAATAATGCTTCGTCCTAATAAGTCTGTTTGATAAATGTAAAGACAGACAAACAGAGTCACAGGGGGGAGTAGAGGAGAAAAGCAGGAGATAAAAATGAAGTGGAAAAAATGGGAGAAGAGTACAAAGCCCCTGAGGAATTGCGGCGCACAGAGACTTCTATTTATAGAGGCGGGACTAGAACAGAAGAATGACAGGCATCTACTCTGTACCTGGAGCACCACTGCGCTCACAGTAACACAAACAAACACACCCAAACATATGCATATTGATACACTTTTGGAACCAATTTCTCTCCTCCTTTTCTCAAGATTATTCTTGCTTTTCTTCAAAATTTTCTCACTTCCCCTCAACCATATAGACCTAAATGTATAGGGTCCACAAATCCTCCACAGCCAAAAAAAAAATGAACGAGAGCAAGAGGCTGAGGTAGCAAGAGAAAGAGAGAGATAACGGGGGCAGAGAGGTGTGGCTGTCTGTCGAGGGGAGCGTAGCCTGGCATATAATTTGACGAGCAAGACTCAATCTATATCTGTTAACAAAAGTCTAGTGCTAGGCAGAAGCTGTTGACAGCAAATAAACAACGTTGGATATACACCTTTTCTGAGCCGAGAGTGGAAGCATAGCAACGGATGACAACAAACATCTCCGTGCCTGTGTCGTAACTTATAAAGGCATTCATATGGAGCATCAATCTGTCCTGTGACACCTGTCACAACATCACAAGATGGTGCACTGCAATGTGGAGACAACTCTACCGCTTGTACCTTCACCTCCTGCTTAATGAATTCCCCGATACCTCCCCAAACTTGAAAGTGAAAATCATGGCGCTTGCACAACTTAAACCGCTTATTAACTAGAAGTTTGAGATCGCATACTCAGCCATCCAAGTTATCAATTATGCCTGACAACTGTTTGATATGGGTCCGAGGTGGGTTTTTTTTTTTTAGCTGCAGATGCATTAACGAAGAAGTCCTCTAACCTAATTTAGTACCAGTCAACTTGTGGCCAAGAGCCAAGCGACAGCAGCCTTTGGTCCTAATCGTATAATGTAAAACAATGATTAAGTTGAGTGTCATTTAACGGTTTTTAACACGTTAGTTTTGATGTTATTGCCACATGCTTTACAAGGCTGGCAGCTATCATGATCATCTTGCATGTTCACACTTTATTATACAGATGCACTGATGCTGTGTTTATATACAGTTTCTTTTGGCCTACAATCTTTGTTATGCCTCTATTACATATCAATT
The DNA here is from genome assembly GCA_038406115.1 of Haemulon aurolineatum. Taxonomy (NCBI): domain Eukaryota; kingdom Metazoa; phylum Chordata; class Actinopteri; order Lutjaniformes; family Haemulidae; genus Haemulon; species Haemulon aurolineatum. The sequence continues at coordinate 8,084,501 of JBCAUF010000790.1, read as the reverse complement.
TTAAATCTCAGGCCAAAGATTCTCCAAAACCACAAATCCTTGTGTTGAATGAGCAGCATATCCATTTTTAAAATCATCATTCATTGTGCTGAGGCACTGTTGTAATTGCTATCATTAACAAGCACAAAATCAAGGCAGGTGGACATGAAGTCAAAAACCACAAGGCGGTTTTTATTGATGAAGTATACAGTGTGGGCCATGCAACAACAATGAGCCATATTCTTTAGAGAAAAACAAGGTAGAACTTGGCATGCAAAAAGAGGAATATGTGGGAAAAGAAGCAGAGAGTGCTTTCAGTGCTCACTCAGTAGATTTTTTAAAACGCTCTCCATGGTGCTGAAAAAGTCTGCAACCAAAGACATTATATCCTTAATTTTTTAAAAAGGTGTCTTTGGCTTATATGAAATTCAAATTAGCTCATTTCTCATTATTCTGTGGTCTCGGGACTACCGCAAATGTTTTGGGTAACATGCAAATGCCCCTTAATGAAACTTAATGAAATATGCTTAATCATCACACAACTCCCTCAAGCTTTAATCCACTCAGACTCTGATGTTGATTAACATGTGGCTACCGGAATTACAGGTACCTCTGTTGTAGGACCTATGCTGCTTTACACACATTGTCAAGAAGGCAATGTGTGGTGTTATACCAGTTAGAGGATGCCAGTGAGGAACGAGTGAGTTAAGAGGCTTAGCACCACAGGCAGATCCACCTACCTGGGCCCTGCTGGCTGCCCCTGGGCCCACCCCATGCCCTCATTATCCTCCTGACTCCCTCCACTCATCCTCCTCCAGCAGTGGGACTAATCCTGACTGAGGGGGTAGGACCTAAACCTGGCAGAGGAAGTCTCGACTAAGGATAGTACCCCTGTACTGCACAGAAACATGCTCTGGTTTTGCAGCCATTGAGAGGACTAAACAGAAAACAATTTGTCAATTAGTGACAGAGCCATCTAACTGTAAAACTGCAATAGCTAGAAAACCCTCAGATTGTTCATTATCTTTGGTAACTGATGAACCCACTTGATGAAATTTCTATCCTCAAATGCAGTCCAATATTCCTATTCAAGCATAATTTATTTCAATATGCAACAGCAGACTGTTTATGCAGCCATTACTGAGTTATAACATACCCCAAAGTAGACCCAGACATGATCAATAAATGATCCCTGCCACATGGAATTTTTTGCTTTGATATCTTATTTTCTCATTCATTAATGGAACATAAAATATGTGGCTGGGGCAATGAGGTTGGGGAGTTTGGGGTGGGGGGCAGATTCTTATTTTGTGCATAGCTTGTTGTTCGTCAGTCGTATAATGGCCTGTGAGTTTTCTGTGCTTTTGGGAACTTGTATGGTTTTTCAAGTGAAAATGAAGCTGGAGGCTATTCCACAGTGTATCAATCAGTGTGACTGAGGTATGAGGATGCATGAAACAAACTGGTGGGTTGGGGAGTTGGAAGGGGAGACAGGGGGTGTAGTAGTTTTTCCCAGAGCAAAGGGGTCAGCAGAGTTGCAGTGCAATTCTCTTCCCTTGTTGCCATGCATAAAGCTTCTGTTAACAGACCTAGACCATCTGTCTTGTTATTTACCACATCCTTGTTTTTCCATAACCCAAAACTCCACTTCATGTTTTCAGTGAAGAGCTGCATTTATGAATACGATAAAGGGACCACCAGTAATTAAGAGGCATAGTCTAAATAACTATGCAGAGGAAAACTCATTGAAGCTTTCTGGACCTAAACACATTTGCATTTTTTTTTGCTTGAGTAAATAGAAAATTTAAATTATTTGTGTAAAAAAAGGGGGCTAGAAAAGGGGTAATTGGGGAAGACTTGTTATTTTGACTTACCAGGAGAAGAAGTTAATACATGTCAAAGCAAAAAAAGAAACTTTTCCAACATTTTACAGTCATTTTACAATGACTTTTGACAATGAAAGCGTTTTTCAGTCTGCACTAGTTTGGAACATTTTACTGTTATGTTATGCTACAAAACACATCACATTTATACTGAAGTATGCAACAAAACAGCATATGGCAGATCTGTATTTTTCCTTCCACAGTTAACTCAAGAACAACATACGACTACCAGTTTGTTCTCTTTTTATTCTCTAAATGAAATGGAAATATTCCTGTCTATTTGTGAGTTGAGAGATATTTGGCCTAAATTTCTTTAGGGTTTTTTTTTTTCTTTTTTTTAAATTTCTTATTTAAAAAGATTACTTTGTGGAGGTGCATGATATTTTCATTTGCATATAGTGAATGGAGGAAAAAAAAAAGAGAACTAAATGGGCGACAGCAAGCTTTTGGTCTTGCATACAAAATGACATGTCCGACTCAAAAGGAGGCACATACTTGGGACTGTCTGGTCCTCGAAGCAGGTAAGTCATGTGTACAGAGATTCATTTACATGCACGCGAAAGCTTCTCTTCCCACCTAAAAGCTTTCCAGAATTCAGCATTAAAAAATTGTGCACCATGTTCATCTGTCAGGGACAAGTCAGAGAGTTATGGAGGTGAGGGGAGCTAAAAATGAAAGAGGAATTAAAGTGATTAAACTAGTACACACAAAAAGACTCGTGCTAACCATGCATAGCGAATGGCTCTCACACCTAAAGTGAGGGCATCGTCTTTAATCAGAGGGTAATTTATTGACTCCCATTTACAAAGCCATAATACTAGTGATCAAGCCCTTCAACCGTAAAATGCAATAAACTAGGGAAGTGTTTTGTGAACAAAGGCAAATAACAAGGCCCCACACATCATTATGTTCCCTTCATATCCCATTAGATTAGTTCCAAATGGGTTCTAGGTTAAGGAAGCCACGCCACATACAGCCAGGGTCATGGGTAAAAATGTCAAATTATCATTACGCGTCCCCATTCTACTGTATGAATACTCAGCGTCCACCCTATTCCACTCGTACCCAACAGAGGCTAAACTGCATCAATCCGCTGCGACGCAATATTTTCATAGCTAAATGGGCTGGAGAAAGAAGCAATGGACAAATCTGTGAATGTCACGTTACATACAGCTGACTAGGCAAGAGTCCATCCATAACGTCCATCTATAGATTAAGCCATTATTGCAGCTGCCAACCATCATCTCTCCAAAAAACGCTTTGCAATTGATGAGCCAGTTGTTATAAGAAAGGCACACCTAGCTGGCCCAAGTAGAAAGACCTTACAAGAAATGGCACATACACATTACACTTTACCTGAAGCAGAAAATTGTCTGGCAGTAGATGGCGGGAAGATGAAGCTATGTTTTTTCCCATAGCATTTTCACGAGTTATTTCTCCCTCAACAGAGGCACAAATACTTGTCCATCAGGGAGAACAAAGCCATGTAATTGGCTGCTTCCCCACTTGAGCCCCTGATAGCACAATGTTAATAACAAACTGATGAGAAATTCATTAGGGCTCCAAATAAAAACAATCTCTCCTCGATAAGAGGCGAGTACATTATAATTAAACTGATGCCTCTCCGTTTTCATTAGGCCGTGGAGCCTGAAAACCTGAAGACTGAGCCACTGAGATGGATGCAATTAAGCATGATTGTTTTACTACACATTTGAGTCTAAGGTATAAAACCAAGGCGCCTAGTGAATACAATAGGTATACAAGGGGCAGGAAAAAGAGATCCAAGAGTCATGTCGGAGACTAGCCAACCACAGAGGCACATTGTGGTGTCGAAGGCAGGTTTACAGGGAAAGGGAGGCAGCCTGAGGGAATTGGTCAAGTCAAGATTAGTTACACTGCTGACTAGAGAGAGGGAGGGACATGGCTGGAGAGCGTAATAAGACATTTCGCCTCTCCCTGTCTTGAACTCTCTTCCCGTCACTTTGCCTGAATACTCCTTTCCTGAACGCTCCCCTCTCGTCTCCATCCTCAATCCTCCTGCTCTCAACCTTCCACCTTTCTCTCCATCACACTCTCTCTCCCTTCCTCTTTACCCCATCCTTAAGTTCTCTCTCTCCATATCAATGTGAAATGCCTCGATGGCTTCACAGAATTCGGAGATGGCCAGCTTCGAGCCCGGAGGAAAGGGGAAACAAAGGGATGAGACGCACGGATTTCTGTGTACTTCTGTGCTCTGTGCTTGTTGTGGCAGGGGAGGGAACTGCTTGCTTCTTAGCTGTCAGCGTTGCCCTGGCAAAGCCTTGTCTGTCCACAAAGCTACAAAGCAACCAAGACCAAAGTGTGAGATCAGGGCTCAAATGCTGCCCTCCGCCCCCCCCCCAACCCATCCTTCCTATCACAGTGCTAGCGCCGCATTCACACGAAAAAACAACAAGCACGGATGCACGCACATACACAACGCCACCCAAAAACAGGCACACACGCACACACACAAACCAACACATGTGCACATAATGAAAGCCTTGGGTGTAGAATAATATGAATGAGACCACTCAATATTACCAGTGACTCTGAATACTGAATCGTATTTCTATTAGATGTTTTTGAATATAAAAGCACACAACACCAAGTATCCTTGCTTCAGAAAACCTTGCACTCACAGACAAGGTAACTGGTAGACAAACTGATAGCCTTTACTCTCTCAAACTGGAACATACTGTAATGTGAAGCAAATAAAAACATGTACTTTTAAGCCCAGTCCACCCATTAATAAAGACAAGCCATTTGTGCGATGACACCGGGGCCAATTCGCAGACAGGGAACTGTGTACACTGAGCGTTAGGCCACTGACAAACACTTAGCATGCGCCAAATGTCCACAAATTATCTTGTTTGCAACTAGCATGCAGCACTCTTCTGAGTCATCCATTTGCTTGGCGGTCCACATACAAGCAACCACGTCTAGAGGCAATGGCCGCCATACTTAAACCGTCAACTGAACATATGGAAGGGTGAAGCTATTGTGGTTTGACCTCAGGGAAAGCGGGAGCAAGCGGGTCACACTAATGTGGACCAATAATCTCTCCCAGAGTCATTAGGATGATCAATGCCATTCTAATGAGATAACATCTGGAACAAAGGACCCTAATAGCAGACAGCTGCTGGGCAAAGTGAGCTAATTAGGAGAACATTCAGCGATGCTAACTCATGCTGCAGATATCGGGCCCAGGTTTTGGACCCCACCCTGTTAACATCGAAAATACAACATGTTGAATATTTCATACCTCCTCTAATAACTAATCACGGCACTGTAATATCAGTGGTAACGCATGAGAGGGAGAGGGGGAGGGAGAGAGACAGAAATACCACAACATCTCAGCTTGACATGAATGCTTATCGAGCGGCACTAAATTGGTCAATTAAGGAGAAAATCTGTTTTGAGGTAACCTTTCAGCTTATTAAATAAGCTATAAATCAATCTTTAGGGCAGAATGAGTGGCTGGCTTTTAATGAGTGAACGTGTCTAATCTCTCCCTTTTACTCTTTCCGTCTCTATTTTAGTGTGTGTGAGTGTGTGTGCACGTGTGTGCGTGTTAAGCTTATTACGGTTAAGTTATTCCCGTTCAGTATAGGAATCATTGTGCACTTCTGTAGCGCTCGCTACAGTTTCAAAGTATGCAACATGAAGTTGCAAACAGGTGAGTCAAGTGAGTGTTAGTGGCTCTATTGGAAGCCAAAAATGTGAAGAAAAGCGAACAAAAAGGTCCACCTCCAAACACTGGCCGCATGGAGGCAGGATCCAATTAGTCCTCTGCTTAGAAAAGAAAATAATGGAGAGCCAATGTCAAAGAGAAACTTCGTAATAGTGACTGTACAAGTCTTTGGTGATCACGAATAAATATAATTACTATGAACAAAGAACTCTGTGTGGTCGAACATGATTTTAAACGACATGCCATTGTGAGGCCACGAAGCATTAATTACATATAATAAGGAAAACGGGAAAGGATGAAAAACCTTTCAGAAATTCCAATCAGCATAGGCCCCGTATCCCCATGCATTCAGTTTGTCTACCTCCATACACAAAACACTTTTCTTTCTTTTATGCTCGTCTTTTTAATAAACTGCAGAGAATTAAAAGTCACGCAGAAAGGCTGTGATGTCATATTCATTATAAATATTTAAGGTGTCGCTAATGTCAACTATTTCTATTACATTTTGTAATCCTTTGAGCTTAGTTCTCTGGTCTAACCTCTTGATGGAAAACTGGTAAGGTTTATAGAATGATATAAATACACGATCTCCTCTTTTTTGACATAAAAGTTGAATTACAAACATCTATTAAATTAGACTTTATAAGATTTAGAAGGCTACAAAGACAAGTATAAATCATTATTGTTAGCTGTGCAATTTGCCCTTAAGTGTCAAGGAAACATAGTGTGTGCATTGTATTGTGTGCTTCTCGTGCTTTATTTTGAATTCCTTCATTCAAAGGCAGCCTTGGTTTTCCGAGTATTCAACCGATTACACTAAATGTTTTTCAACTAAATACACACCAAACAAATCCTTCACTGCTCTGATTCCTTCAAGTCTGCTTCATATGAACACTGTATGGAGGAGGTGCTGTATGGCAACACCAGAAAACTACATTAGTATGGGTGGTTAGGGAAATAGGAAGAAATACCATCAGGTTTGAGTGCAGTCGACACTGCAACAGCACTATTCCTCAGAGAGCATGACAACTGCGGTGAAAAAGCTCCCAACTAACAGTAATTGGTTTTAAAATAATAGAATTCATTACAGTTATGGCGCTTGTTCAGAAATGCAAACAGGGGAAGAAAAAACATTCACTAGAGACTTGGGCTGAACTGCTTCACTAAAAACCATGGGGAGATGAAAGGCATAATTCAAATGACAATTTTAGAACCCTTAGTTCATTTATATCAGAAGCTCAGAAGATGTTGCCGGCATAATAACATCAAGATTTTTTTTCTCTGTTCTTTTGTTCTACTTACAGGGCTTGGAAGGAACTTTTTTCCCTCTCAATTTCATTCTTTTGTGGGAGCAAATTCCTCCTCCTCACACAGAGACATGTGAGGTGACACACAAACAATCTAGCAAACAACACCCGTCGGCAGCAGAGAGACAGCCAACTGAAAGCTAACATGGGAAATCTTGACAGGAAAGAAGAAAAACACCTCACACATGACACCGAATTTGCTGCTTGTCTTATTAAATGACTGTGTAATTATGCACATCAGGGGTCTGCATTGTAAGGTCCTCACATCCGGTGGCAGACTATGTTTGATTTCGAGGCTCGCATCTCAGGTGTGAGGAAGACATTCACCCAATCGGCATTAAAAAAGATCATCTCTCCAGACCACTCAGGACATAAAGGGACAGGTCAGTCATCTCAACATGATTGGATGTCACCTCACACGCTGGGTCTATAGCCAACATCAAGGACATCACCATTTGGAACGCCATACATCTGCCATCAAATCAACCTCAGGCCAATATCTAGTAATTGGCCCCATTTTAAAGAAGTGCTTCATACATTTTGACCACCAATTGATAGAGCCAAAAACCGTTAAGACGTACTGTATGTGAAAATATCAGCAGCACTTTTTTTTTCTCATTTTTTTGCTTTATTTTACTCATATTTATTTGGCACAGTACCTGAAGAAAAACAAGACCACCATATGGCTGTGCATTAAAAATTGATGTGGTATGTTAGTGAGGGCACCTGAGCCGAATGACAAGGTGGAGGAAGTCGAAGTAGTGAGCACAGCATGTGCGGGGGAGCAAAGATGCACCTATCCGCCACTCCCTGTCTCAACGATGACTACACTGGAAAGCATCCTGGGCCGTAAATGAAAGCCATACCCAACCGAGGCCGCGTTTCAGCGGAACACATGTGGCCAAGAATCTGTGTCGCGTCAGGAGCTCGGGGTTGTCAATGAGCAAAGGATGGCTCGCGCGAAGAGGTGGAAAGAGATAGAGATTTGATGTTAAATCTCTGAGGGATGTGGTGTCAGTGTGCTGGCATAATACATAAGAGGGATATACGGAGAGAACCAGGGGGAAAGACAGTGCTATCAATGGTGTGGTTCTGTGAGCATAACTGATGTGTTGTTAGTAAGGGACTGCATCTGTTCATCAGTGTGGGGCTAGTCTAATAAATAATTCAGGTATGATTGCATAAAAGAGCAGTCAATACACCAGGTCCTGTCGATAGCAGGTCAGGTAAGACGTGCTTCCTTACAGGACCTGAGTGCAAGTGAAGCGTTGAAAGGGGGGAGGGAAAAAAAAAAAAAAAGTGGATCCAGCAGAGGTTGGCTGTCTTCCTCTGTCAGAAGCAGTCTCACTTCTGAATCTGCACACAGGAAAGATAATAATGATGAATCTGTTCTTTATTCTTCTTTTTCCACTCTCTGTCTACAGTGGGAGGGAAGGAGTATCGATCAGAGAAGACAGTCCAATTTGAATGCTGTTGATCCATTTCACAGTTATTCTCCCCTTTAAAGACCAGACCTCTAACAAATGGCATTAGTGGTACACATGGCGGTGTGTTACATGGGCTGAGAGAAACCCATTAGGTCAATTCCATAGCAACAATGTGGCTTTTCAGTCCCTATGCATTGCACCAGCTGGCCAATTCAATGGGCACCCACTGCCACCAAGTGCTGGCCTTCAGTACTACAATACGGCGCTGGATAACTGCAGCTGTTGCCGCATCTGTCTGAGTAGAGCCAGACCATGACCATGCATGACCAGCTACTGTGTGCGTGTGTGTGTGTGTGTGTGGCATTGAGAATGACACACTCACAGCAACAACAAACAGAGCCAACCAAAAACTAAGATCCAATGCCATCAGAGCTGTTGTGAAACATCCCCAAAGACCGACTCAATGCTATTCATTTCCTTTAATACGCAGCTACAAAGTTTGGCAGGGCACAACAGAAAGCAAAAGGAGAAAGGAAAGGAGAGGCCATGTAATTTGCGAAAAGCTGCGACTAGTTTGGCAGTTTATGGCCGTCATAGCCAGCATGCATGAAGCAGTGGCAGTGCCAGCTCAGTCAGGATAAAACCCTTATTCTCTGGCAAAGCTAACGCACGCTTTACCAACCAAGTTTAAAGAAAAGTCCACAGAGCTTTAGATCTAGCACATGGCTTGTTTATTTACACTCGGGCATTCGTTCATTTACTCAGGGCTAACCAACCAGCTGCGTGCCACTGGTAAACAGCTAGCAAGCGACACGGCTTGAAGGCTGACATTTCAAGACTGCGGCCGATCTCTCCTGAGCACCCTTAGAAGGGAAACTGCAAGCCAGACAATAACACAGCAAGTGATCTGGCCTTGATCATGTCACCAATCATTACAGCAGAGAGCTGTCTGGGGAATCGGGGGGGAACCTGGCTGTTGATGAGGCGATTATGTGGCTTTACTCTTGTGCGTCCAAGTATGACAGCACTATGAAAGCACTGTAGCTGATAGGCAGAGACTATACCTTGTTAGCACTCTGTTGTGCTGAGTGGACTAGTTGGCTGAGCAGTAAGGCACTCCCACAGGGCCTGGTGGGCTTACTGCAAGAGTAGGGGGGATTATAAACAGGCCATCAATGCGACTCTCTCCAAAACCCGACAGCTACAACAACTTTGGTTTCCACTCATGTTAACCACAGGTCCCTGTCAACAGCTGCCTCTTTTTGTCCTCCTTGTCCTCAAATGTTCTCGAATTGTTGTCAGTTGTGAAACAGAGACGCAACGAATCAGCGGGGTCTATGCATACGCTGTCGCGGACGGTGCCCACATTGGAATGCAAGTCCGCATATTGTCAGTGTGAAGCCTGCAAATCTGGAACGACTCGAAAACGCACAGGAGGAGAAGAGAGCCTGGCAAGGTTATGAACACAAGTGCATGATCACATCACCCACAATCAGCACTCTCCGTGATCACTACTGGAAAAAGCGGACAACTCCATCAACCCGCGATGAAAAAAGGAAAAAAAACTTACTAAATATACACAGATGCAGAGAAGGATATCAAAAAGCTAAAGAAGCAAATAAAGAAATCGGGAGTGACTGGAGGAGCAGGCAACCATAAAACATGGGGATACACGGAATTTCACAGCTGTGTGAACAGTTAAAGCAGATGCGATAGGATGTGATGGTGGATGCATACAGAGAGGCGGGTTGTAAAAATATGCTATAAAGTTTATGGAGCCTAATGCAGCCCTGCAGGAGCCTCCCGCCGAGCTGAGCATGCCGACAGTGCCGTTGAGTGTGTGACAGAGCTGTGGGGGAGAGATGTACAACTGAGAGCATAGCCAGTGCTCACAAGCTCCATCACCGGCGTGGGCATGTGCATGTGCATACATACAGTACATAAAATTCACAGACATGCAATCAGCAGAACCAAGAATTCTATTTTTTCCTACCTCTCTCTCTAAAATAAGGCGTGATACTCTGTCTCTCCTGCACAATATCTAAATTGTAACTGTGATATCCAATCCGATATCCATCTATTAGAACGGCGAGGACAGAAGCGGTGGTACTTACCACACGCGCAGACACGCATGTGCACACACCAATACCAATACAGCGAGGCTATAAAGCACTGCCATAGCCACTGTTCAATCCAATATCAGCATACTGTGACCACTTGAGCCTTTCATGTTCTCTTCAAAATAACAAGATCCAGCTCTCTCTTTCTGATTGAAGAGGAAGGATTGTTTCTGCCTTTGAAAAGACATATGTTGTATGGAGAGGAGTTGTGTGAGGGGAGAAGGAAGGAAGGAAGGATAAAAGGAAGCAAAAAAAGGAAAGGGCGAAAAGATTTTTTTTAAAAAGTAGAGGGGGGAGGGGGGGAGAAAAAGAAGACAAATGCTGATGGAAAAGTAACCTCTTTTTCTCATCCCCAGTGGGAGCTGGTGTTGACTTAATCCTTCCCACACAGCCCACCCTCTGTCACAGCTAAACCTTTGCTTCTTCCGTAGCCCGAAAAGGTCAATCCAACCATGAACGCCTGAAGACAAGCCATTCAGCAGAAACTCGCAACATTAATTGATAAATCGTATGTAGACCGTAAAGTTCAACAATACATGACGAATGCAGCCCGAGCGATTACGCTATTAACAACTAATTAACTGAGAGCACTGGTATATCTATCCTCCATCAAAGCGAACTTTGTCATTCCTTAAATTTCACGCACGTATAAAAGACCTTCAAGAGGGGATAAGACAGAGAAACAGAAGCTCAGGCACAATATGGCTTAATTCAATTGTGAAGTGCTATTATTCGAATTGCTTTCCTAAATCCAATGAGATCACAAAATATGTAGAGAGGGTTGTAATAATCCCATATAAAACTAACAAATCGACAATCTTAAGGTTGCGGGTGAAAACAAGCATTGTACATTTCTTTTTGTTGTCACCCTGGTTGAGCTCTGGGCAACTGTGGCGCGACTGATACACAACACAAAGAGCTACTCTGACGACAACGTGCAAGAGGTAAAATCACAAAACAAAAACATTTAATGCAAAAGGAGAATAATTTCAAAGTAACTAAACTACCTGGTCCCATCCACCACAGGACTACCTCTGGATTGGTTGTGTGTTCCAATAAAACATATGTGCATGACTTTCCATACTTTCCATACACTACATACCCGAAAGCAGATGTTGCAAATCTTATATGCAGTCATAATTTTTCATTTTTTTCTTCCCAGTGATGCAGAGAATTGCCATGTTAAAAAGTTTAAACACTGAGGACCTGACTGACCTGCCTCTTTTACTGCCAGTGAGAAAACAAGTGCACTTTAAACTTGACTCTCCGCTTCTCTTACAGACGTTGGAAGTGCAGACTTTGGCAAGACCGAAATCGACTGGGGCAAGGAGAGCGCGCCTTTCAAAAAAGCTGAAAGCTTTCCAAAAAACACTGACACAAGTCATATAACACATTTGTATCTGAGTCCGACCAAAATCTTGTGTTTCCAAATCTCTACAATGGAGGATGGAGAAAAAACGGTTAGTGGCAACCTGGGGACATCAGTGCTGTGATGTGCAGGTACCCACAATACTGGTATGCAGAGGATGGAGATACGGTCCAACACATGTGAGTAAATGAAGCAGCTGAGATTTGATATCAGATAAGCTATTCAACTGTAGTTTGTCAAATAAATCCTTCTTCATCTCACTCCCGGACAACTTTTTATGTCCATCAGATGAACTCTAAAAGATGCTTTCAGCCAATCAAAGAAACATCTTATTCAAACAGTCCCCTTCAGAGCATGTTTCCTTGATCTTAATTTAAGACAGAATCTATGGTGAACACTGGCTCAGGGCATGGGAGGCACACGCTATTGATTAATTTTTCATTGCCGTTCTTTTAAAGCACCAAGGACATGTGCCACATCAAACCTGCTCAACCCTGAACACCCAGTTTAATAGCTTGTTTGAAACAAAACAGTCTTTTGAGGCATGTGGTTTGAAAAGGTAAAGAGGGGAAAGAAGGAGGGAGGGTGCCTTGATTTCCTTTCAGACTCACCATATTTCTTTTTCGCAGTGTTTTTTTTTTTTTTAAAAAAAAGGTCCTTCGTAAGCACTCCTGGCACAGTGAACGAGCACTTGATTGGAGTTAAAGAGGAGCCAGATGTCTGCATGTCCTCATATTCATGCAACTCTCTCTTTCCATCTCCCTCGTTTCCCATCTGGACACTTTGCGATCCTCTGGCCTTATCTATAGTTTACTGGCTATCTTGCATTCAGTAAATCCTCAGCTGTACTAAATAGAGGAGAATAAGACCACAGGTAGTTCACCTTGGCTAAATACAAATCAACCTTCATTCAACAAAAACACATATCAAGGTCATTTGTTTCACCGGAAAAATTATGTTGCAGTTTCTCGCTCTTCTCTGACTCATACCTGAAATAACTTTGGGGTAAAATAAACAAAAAGTTCTCTTTTTTTTCCCTTGATGGGAATGTCATTTTGCCTAAACAGGTGATTCATCAAAACAATAATTGATACATAAGACATAACTAGTAGCTGTGCAACTACTATTACGCTAAAAGCAAAAAGAAATAGAAAAAAAATAAAGCAACAGAGAAACAAATACCTCAACCTCACTGGAGGCATTATTCATCTCTTGATAATTAAGAAAACATATCGAGGTTCAATGCTTGTCAAACTCTTTGCTTGAAAGACACACAAAAACATCTTTTAATTTGAAATGTTGTCAAATATAACTGTGGAGAGCACTTATGCTTGGATTAAATTAATTGAAATTAATGACCTTCAGTCATTCTAAACTACATTCAGTGATATAAACATGCTATTTGCTATGTTATTTGATAAATAATGTTTTTCTCAGTCCACATTTCAAATCTGAACTCCGTGTTTGTCGCACAACAGTTTTAAATTAAGAAGCATCACCATCCCTGAATCCATACACCCAAGAGAAAAGGTTGATGTTAAAAACATGGCCCCGGTGAAATGAAAAGACCGGCACTTTATAATTCTGCCAAAAAGTAAAACACTTGTTTTCAACGAGATCAGCTAGAGAAAACAACAACACAGCCTCGTCTGATCTTTTCTTTCAGGTCGCTTTGGTCAAATCCAGACACTGACTGCTGTACACAGAGACATACATGTTTACACAACAGCACTAACCATCTCCACCTGACATCTCAGAGCTGACCAGCATGTTACCATGGAAATCAGCAGTCATCTGTCCAGTCATACAGATATTGATCACCTCCCCGTGGTCTGGAGATTGCTACTTCTCAACGCAGGGAGCACACACCCTTTTTTTCCTCGTTCATGTGCTCCCTCGCTCTCATAGCCTCAGCAGCATACCATCTGAGCTGCCGAGCCTGTCAATGGCAGCGCGGAGAGACGGAAGTCTACTTTCTCAGGAACGCCGCAGGAGTCATTGATGGATTGTTACAACGTAGCCCCTGACTTGTGACGCAAATCAGGCCAATCTTTACAGAGACTGATGCTATAAAGCCGTCGGAGTGGTCAACACCTGCAGCGCACTGCAAAGGGAGAGGTGTCAGCCCCATCTGGACAGTTGGAGTCTACCTGCAGGCGTCCTGTTACCTGGGTGTGTGTGCTGCTCATATTTTCCTCAATCTTGCTTAAGGAGGTGGAGAGAGCATATGAGACTTAGCAGTGTTGCACACTTACACGCTGGTCGGACTGGATTAGAGCCAATTCACACAGTCCTTTATTCCCACCTCATTCTCTACTGGGAGAAGGGAAAATGCCAGAGAGATTTCATGCCTGAGACAGAGGAGTTACAGTTGCGTGTTTCCTATAGACGATCCTAACCAGCACTCTCCTTCCAGCACATCTGACAGCGCTCTAGCCCACTGACGCACGCTGACAGCGTGAAAATGGGAATCTGCCGGCAAAGCAGGGAACTAACTGTAGCCCCACAATCAGCTAACCGAGCTAAACACTCCCCATTTTTTTCAGTGGGGCTTTTAAGAATCACAACTAATAGCTTTTGCCACATCTGTAAGCCACCGCTGCAGGATTGACACAGAGGTTACAAGAGGTCAGGTCAAATGCCGCAGTATGCTCTCGAGTTTGGAGAAACTTCTTCATAACCAGGGTCTCTCAGGCATCTTTTTACGCGGTTTGCAGAACTTCTGAAAGTAAGGCCTCCACATCTCGGATGAGCAGTCATAATACAAGCTGGGGTAAATCTGTCATATTCCATTTACTGAACACAATGTGGTCATTGCTCCTGATCGAGAGCTACTCCAGCCACATCCATACAGCCAAGCCAAAAGCCCACTCTCACCACAGAAATAACCAAGCACAAAAGAACGGTTTGACAAAGAAGCAGAAAACGCAATCGATACAAAATGTCTCTGTAAAATGCCTCAAAGAGCGAGATTTGTCTGAGAGCATGGGCAGAGCAGAGGCCAGGTCACAATGTCCTGCTTTACCTTGCCTGTGTTCCTGTTAAGCTTTACAGTCCTCTTAATCCTTACGAAGCTCTCAAAAGGCAATGAAATACCACTTAAAGTGACAATTCAACACTTTCTAAACCAATAACAGAGCACTTCTTCTTTCTTTTTCTTTTTTTTTCTAAAGGCACCTAAAAAAAACATACTTGAGCCCATTCTTTAAAAAAGGTAACAGGATGCCACTTTATGGAATCTCGACAGAGAAAATAATAACAGCAATTGGCATACTACCAAATGGAGTGAAAGTTAAAGTATAACCAATATACTGATAGTGTACATTAAATTTGTCAAGATTATCTGCGAGACAACACCAACAAGAAAATAGTCATCTGCCTTAATTCCTCTCAGAGACACAATTGTTGACAGCAAATTCAAATATATAGGCATGAATACTTCCACTAAATAATGTAGTCCAATATTTCTGTTCAAGGCAGAAAAATGCTCTTGGTATCTTATCTGCAGTTCACAAGGCTCAGTGTGTGCATGTGTGTGTACAGTTTATTGTAAAACTTTATTAAGTGATATATATTCTCTGTTTGCGTTGTGTCTCAAAGACTTGCACACGGCTAAAACCATTTAGATGCAACATGTTCTGATAAACAGATTAGATTGCGGATGATGAGTGTTCGTGTAAAAGCTATCACTCTTTGTTGGTATCACAATATTCAAATGCTAATAGGTGTTACACTGCAATCTATTTCAAAAGAGAAACAGCAGAAACCAACAAAAGGCCTCCCAGTTCATTTTCAGGCAGTATAATTTCAAAATCCCTCATTTGAAAGTGCTACCATTTACATGCAGGAATTGTGCTGGCAATTTATAGCCTTTCCAAATTACAGCCCATTAGCAATATCAGGGCTGAAAATAAAAATCCAAGCCATAAAATTGACCTCACTTGCACAGTTTGGAACGTGCTCCTCAACATCTTTCCAAAAAGAAGACAGATGTGTGTGTGTGTGTGTGTGTGTGTGTGTGT
>JBCAUF010000790.1:8016842-8028525 GCA_038406115.1 Haemulon aurolineatum | reverse complement strand
TCTTTTGCCAGGAGGAATTTCTATACTTTTCCTTTATAGCATGCATCCATGTGTAGGTTAAGCCATTCCTATGTGCTGCTCTCTGCCCATGTTGTGTCAAATTCAACAGATTAAAGGCACAAGACTGATCTATTTTTAGATCTTCAAACAGAGTTACAGCAAACTCCACCTCTGCTTCTCCGGCGTGGAGAAGCGGCAAGCTGTGGGTTTTCACTGAGAGAGGAAGAGGGCAGCTCTGGGACAGGAAACACAAGCAGATTTCCCTGGTGGGAAGCCCTATTAGTCTGTCATAGATTTACAGAGGAAAAACACAATGGAGGCTGCCAACACACAGCTGAACTCCCCATTGGAGTGTCCCAAGTCTACAGTAATAATCTCTGTATTCATACCTAACATCCATGGATATTTAGCCTTCTGAAATCAGAATTTAGTAATTCCTAGTATTTTCATCAAACATTTCCACTGTTTTACTGAATAACATTCAGTAACATTCCTGTTTTTCTTATGAGTGACTTTGTAGTTTCAGGTACATACCGTATATATAATGTAAAGCAATGCAAGTTATTGATATAGCAAATTTCACACACAGTTCAAAGTGCTTCACAAAAAATAAGAGCCAACATCAAACATGTTGGAGGATTAAAAAGGAGGTGATCAATAGATAGATGGCAAAATCAAAGCAAGGGGTGAAGTGTGATTTTAGATTTGAACATGCTTATCAATGTAAAATCAGCTTTGGGGAAATGTCTCAACACTAAAACATTTAGCATCTTCACAGGTCAAAGGCGCCAACTAACCACTTTTTCACACAGATAGAGTCATCACGATTGACCAAATGAAGCACTAGCCAGATCGAACCAAGGCGACGAAATGTCTATTATGTCTCAGTCAACTCTCAGACCCTCCCTTTTCATATCGTCACTGCCAGTTTCCTCCAACATTCACCACACTTCCTGCGTACATACAGTACAATTCTGTACAAGCCTATCTGCCATGTCCAGTGGGACTACATGTGTGCAGTAAGACCGCCGGTTTTCAACAGATATCATGGCTCTGGCTATCTGATCTTACAGTGGGAGTGGAGCTCAGCTCATATCTGCAGTCATTTACTGCTGCTCCATTTCAATTATACAGTGCTGATTGGCTTTGCTAGCATGCTGTGGTCCCAGAGGGTTCTTCCGGGCAAACAAAGCACTGTTACAGAATAATATGACCTCAACTTTCTCATAGGGCTAAATCTGATGAGGGAAAAACAATGACTCATTCTGAAAACATTATCATATGCATCACTTATTAATAGCAATAATGCAAATAATGCTTCCCTTTCAGTGCAAGATATAGCATTTACTGCACTTTGTTGAATGAGGCGATCAGTCAACAAGGTATATAATATAACATTTCATTATGTTCGGATGTTTGGTAGCATTTTGATCTTGGGCGAAGAGAGAGAGTGAGAAAGATTGAGGAAAAAAGAAATTGAGGGAATATTTCAGACAGGCAGAGGACTGTGATACAGTACACGCAATTATCAGTGATCACTGTCTCTGAGATCCTTTAATCAGGCAGGGGAAAGTGAACACTCTAGGATGGATCATGGATAACAATCTCCAACAGAGTGTGGACACCACGGAGCATGATTTTCTCATTTCCATGGGATACCGTATTAAGATTAAGTGCTTTTCGGAATTACTGACTAATTGTCTGGGTACAAGATGGAGACAAAACAATCTATGATGCTACGTGAAAAGCCGTTTGAAGAACTGCGACTGAGGAGAATAGACTCTCCTGCCTGTTTGTGGTTTATATCATTTTCCCTCAAGGGCGAGACATAAGACCGCACACCTGAATTGTTTCATCTTAATTGCAGGTTCAGACTGTCAGCCAAATACCCATATCTTCTTTTGTTTAATTAGGAATAATTGCATTGAGCCACCATGTACCGTCAATTGTAATGTTTATTTATCTGGAGGGTGGTATTTTACAAGGAATAACAAAGAAAAATAAATATGATGCGAGCTGTGATGATCAGCACCATCTGCTGTTTTAGAAGTTGTGTGATCCATACAAACACCCTATTGAAGGCAACACACCAGTGGTTAACCAACAGTGACATCTAGAGGGTTGATATAAAACTTCATATCTCGTCATCTCAAAACAATGCCTTATTCCATTTGGATGAAAGCATTTTATAACTATACTGCATACAGTATTTATTAGTATAAAAGCTAAAAGGCACTTAACAGGGGAAAGCACGTATGTAAACCCATTTAAAAATAACACGAACACGGACAATCCAGTTGCATTAATTTCGCTCCTGGCTGTGGCCATCCAATTAGTCATGCACCACTGTAATATGGTGATCAGTGGGAGCTTGGAGGCAAGAAATAACAACATAGATGGCTTCATGAGGCACGACTCACCAAATGACAACATTTTACCATCAAATTACAGTGCTCTGCAAGGTCAACCGCTCTGTGTGGGGAGCTTTGGAAAGCACATTTTAAAGCTACTGAGCAATCACACAAACATAGTGCAGAGATATAAATGTAATTTGCTATGATCTAGACTGTGTAATACTTAATAGTTTTTGATACAATCAATTAATAAATGTAGGTAGAAATATTTCCTGAGGAACAAACGAGGGAGCAATAAATACATTAGACCTCAGCCACATTCTTTACAAATATAAACATACACCATGCTTCGCTATGACACACCAATGGTTTTCTGCAATGGGCAGGTTTAGCTGTTCACCCGCAAATCACATTTGACTGGATTAATATGTGTATGCCCTGGAGCTTTGACATGAACATAATTCTGATTCTGTCTTATTAAATGACTTGAATTCGAACCCAACTTTGTGAGGCTGTGGCTTCTTCTTAAAGTCTCAAACTTTTCACCCTCTGAATGCAACCCATTCATTCACTTTTCCCAATAGCCAGGTCAAGGATAGTACTCAACATTTGTTATCATCCATTTGGTGCAGGTGGGAGTGAGATTGGTGAATTGTGCTGGTCCCAGCAGGCAGATTGGTACTGTTTAAGGGGCACGCAGTACCCCCCAGCAACCCATTAGGATTAGACTGTTTGTGTCCCCTGTCAGCACTATCATGCCTGAGTTGAAATGCGTTCCTGAGAAAGTGAAGTCGTGGGCCCAGCAGTGGAAGGCCTTGCTCTAAAGACACACGAGATACACACACAAGCTCCAGCAGCACCCACACAGGTCTCCCCACACTCACCGGTCCCTTCCTCTTTTATCTCCCACCACTAACAAAACACTGTGCCTACCTTACTGCCATTCTGACTCCTCACCCCATATAGAATTTTACTGCTTTGGGGAAGCAAGCGAGAGGCCCTCAGTGTGAAATGGATGTGCAATCACAGCCCTTTCCTTGAAGGTTATTACCCACACTTCTTGGCTTTTCTTCACGGCCACCATGAAGCCGATGGGGGGAAATGACAATGGTCAGGTTTGTTGAGTCGGAGCATTAAGCCACAAGCAGGAGAAATAGCTTTGACACTACAGGCTCTTCAAATCACCACACTGAGCCACCTAAATGCCACAGCAATAAGCAAAGAGACAGGCTGCATTTTTCATCACAGAAGGGGAGCTCGTTTCAGAGCGAAGGAGGCTGGCGCATCTTGTTTGGCACTTTTCTTGGAACAGGGGATGTGAAGTGTCGTCAAGGAACAGCTTCACAGCGGTGGGACAAAGCTTTCATTAAGGCTCAAATTGAAGGACATCACTACAACCGAACATGTCTGGGGAGCTTTTAAGTTCAGGTAAAGCAGTGGTGAAAACAAATGGGCCACTTGAAAGCTCATTACAGTGCCAAAACATACGGTGTATTTAGGTAGCCGAAACAAACGATAGAAACAAACAAACAAAAAAAATTTAATTAAATTAAATAAAGAAACTCTGGTTTATTGGAATGGATGAGGGGTAGATAAAAAAATCCAACCGGTCCCATTTTAAGTTTCAACCACTGGGACTCTGTAGCTGAGCATTAGCCTTGCATCAGTCTCATAGTTACTGTAAGTGTGTAAACCAGAAGACTAAAGCAGGAAGAGTCTGCTTTGGGCCTCTGCTGCTTTTGAGATTCTATGTTTCAGAACACACGCATAATTAGCCTTTATTTTCCGGTCACCGTGCATAACTGTGCATTTGAAATTAGTCATTTATTGAAGCCCCTGTGACTCATCCACCCACTGTCTCAGAAGTCAGCTTGTATTGCATTGTAACTGATATACACTCTGTCGCATTCCAGCTATTATTATTCTCCACGAAGGCTACAGAAAAAGCACAGCTCTGACTTCCCAAAATACTGAACCCATTTTTTTTTCACCCTCCTAGGTTTGTCTTGCCGTCTCA
Organism: Haemulon aurolineatum; assembly: GCA_038406115.1. Lineage (NCBI taxonomy): Eukaryota > Metazoa > Chordata > Actinopteri > Lutjaniformes > Haemulidae > Haemulon > Haemulon aurolineatum. Next base: position 8,024,154 of record JBCAUF010000790.1, on the reverse strand, counting down.
TGAATCATTAAATTCCAGAATCAAAGTGATGGAGGCACCATCCTGAAATGATGAACGTCATCTCGCATCAAATGAAACAGATAGCATAAATTGCAGGGCGGAAAACTGTAGCTCAACATTGATGTTACCTAGCAGGCACACCCTCATTTTTACTCGGAGGAATCTTATAAATACAAGGGAGCATTTGAAATCTGCACACAGCTTCTTTGTTGAATAATTGATAAAGGGGGTGAAGCTATAAACACAGATTTACAGAAGTAACAACACACTGTAAAACTTTCCTGGAGTGTCAGAAAAGAGGGTCTGAACTTATTCACTGGTTGTATGTTTTGGGGTGTTATTTTTTTCCTTTCTGGTCCTCTCCTGTCCTGTTATCATCAAATTGTTGCAAAATGTACCATTGTTCTGCTGTTTTTTAGTGTGCCAACTTAGAGATGAGCCTGTACTGTAGCTGATTTTTAACCTTTTAGAAGATGGCAACTGCAAACAAATTGTTTTAATTGTACCTTAAAAGATTTATCAAAGACAAATATATCTTTGTCAAAACAGCAACATTGTTCTTTTTTTCAAATGTGGAATGAAGAATATGATCCATTTGCACAACAAAAATGCAAACTTAAATCATATAAATGCTCCAACCCAAATGTTTTTGTACTCAATCAATAATTGCCATCCTGCAGCACACACACACACAAGCTTATCTGAATGACACAATGTATACTCCATGAAGATAATAGATTATTACTGGCACCATTGCCTGCTCAATCCATCTCCACACCCAACACTTTTTCGACCACTCGGCACTGAGTTATTAAGCCCCAACAGCTCCCTTTGATCAGGAAACTTATTATGAGGCATCATGTTTTCATTATCATGAAGATGACATCTTGATCACACTATGATTTATTCTGCCTCGTTCAATTCGCTTAAGAACTCTGGAGGAACGGGGTGGAAACCCACACACGCGCGCAAACGCACGCACGCAGCACACTGGAGGGAGTGAATGAGGACGTTGTCGAAGAGTCACACATCCACTTTGGGGACAGAATCCATTATAACCCACCTGTCAGCCCTTCAGTTCGCTCCTGATGATTTCACCCACCAACCCATTTACTGAAAAAGATTAAATTTTCTGGAACACAATAACCCTGGCAATTAATTCAATGTTTTAATAGCACACATCTTTTGCCTGCGTCCCTGAAATACATTATTTACCACCCTCAGCTCTGCCTGACGGAGAGCTGTTTGGTGCAACTGTTGAATTTTAAAGGAATAATTCAACATTTCGGAAATGCTCATCTGCTTTCTCGCTCGCTAAGTTGTGGAGGCAATGTGTGCAGAGCATTTTCTTGGCTGCGCGACAGGACATCCAGGAGAAAATGAAAATATATAGAATGGTTTATGTGCACTTTCACCAGCCAATTGTACAAAACCTCTGGAATAATGACACGGGTTCAATTACAGGAAAGATGTTTGAAAAACTTGCAATGCTCCACGGACCAACAGTAGAATATTGGTGAAACTGTGTAGCCCTCAGGTATGAATGCATGACATGGAGCTGTAATAAAAGAATGCCCTGGATATGAATTAACAAGACGAGGTCAAAACATTTTATCTAAGCAGAATAACACTGCATATAAAAGGAATGCATTAAGTAGACTGCTACATTTAGCTGTTCTTGCTCATAAAGCTCTAGTGCCATAGGAAAATAATAGTCTATCGAGTCTCTGAACAGTGCACACAGCACGAGTGTGAGCCTTTAGATGGCATCCTTCACATAGCACACTGAACATGAAAACTGTACTTTCAAAACCCTGCACTTGATTCCATTTAAAAGTGGTAAATAAAATGTGCAGTACAATGAACTGAATAGATGAAAATATGTAATGCTACATTGAGGTGTTCCTGCTCATCAAGCTAATTCTATAAGAATAATAATAAAAAATATATATATATATAAAAGATCTTGTCTCTATCTAGCAGCGGCTGCATTTTCAAACCTTTTGAGGATTTCAAGTTTCAGTTTAGACTCTTTTGAGGTTGCTGAAGCTGCTCATCACTCGCAACAGAGGAACAGATTAGCAATGTTTAGTTAGCTAATCAATTTGTTTGTTGTGTTGTTTGTTTGTTTTACCACCGCTAATAATTATAACAATAGCAAAGTATATAGGCTAAGTAAATACAGACTGCACGTTTAATAAGTTGCTGACATAATGGAAAACGTTTATTTAGCTTACATTGTGAATTTCTTTGCTGTGGGATGAATAAAGATTTATCTTATCTTATCTTAACTTAATGGGAAACACAAACACCTGATCATCTGTAACTTTATCACTCAGCTACTCAGTAAGTCATGAACATCCACAATATTGTCCTAAACCACTGTTCAAGTATAATTTCAAATATCCTATTTTTCAAGGATAATCAGTCACTATATACCACTAAAAGCATGAAGGTTGGATGTATGAACAAAATACAGACCTAATGGTAAAAAATTCCTGAAAGGAAACAGCACAAATTGGCATGGGATGTGCACGGCCCAGGACAAGAAGGCTCTGCAGGGGATGTTTGAAACCGCCCAGAACATCATCAGTACCAATCTATTGAGCAAACTAAAAGACACTAAAAGACATCATTCACCCAAGCCACAGCACATTCACCCTTCTGCCGTCTGGGAAGCGATACAGAAGTATCCGCTATTGTACCACCAGACAACAGGGCAGCTTCATTACTCAGGCTGTGAGACTCCTCAGTTTCTCCTCTGCACTAATTTATTTTTCTGGCCTATTGTTTATATGTCCATTATGCCATTTTGGTTTTGTGGGTAGCATAAAGGGATTTGAACTAGCTTTTCATTTCGTTCCAGTTGCGTAGAATGATAAATAAATGAACCTTGTACCTCGTATCACTTCAGCAACTTTGTTGACAGATTTAAGAAACTTTAGTTTTGAATCATTAAATACTGTGTACCCTTGAAAACTCTGGCTGAGCTATGTGGAGAGCTGTTAACTTTTGATCCTTTGAAATGATTGCAACATAAGGATGCATTTGTTTTGAGCTGTGAGTTCTTAAGAGTGAAGTTTGTCTATTTGCTGTTAGGCATAAAGAAGGACACCTGATGTTTGGCATTCACTTGTTCTTGCTTGATGACTTTCTTTCAGACTAACAGCTTTATTTAACTGGCTAGGCACAAATGGACCCTTAAAACAACATTCTTCAGGGGAGTGAATCACTGAAGGTCAGAAAATAAGCACTGAAGAGGAGGAGAGGTAATGATTATTTCTGGTATCACAATGCCATCCTGTGGTAAATCTGTGTTATGGCTCATCTCTAACTCTCAACAATCCAAAACCTACTGTGTCTTGCCATTGCTCAGTATGAGGACTCACGTAAAAAATAAACATTATACTGCAAACCAAAGAGCAAAGAAAGGCTTTGTGGGACTGATTTTTTTTCAGTTAAGGCCACCTTAACTGCTGTAAAGTAAAAGTTACCACTACAAAGTAAAATATAACAGGGGCGCTCGACTGATTTTACACAGCAAGGTCAGTTCATTCATCATGAGTGCTACTCAGCCCGAATAAAGTGGTACAACGTTTTCTATGACTCTTGAGGAGCTTTACAAAGTCTGAGAAAATACATTGATTGAGATTAGAGACTACTAATTCATAATAGAAAGCCTGAGGTACAAACTGAGGTACGTAATGTGTTTGAAGGAATTGGACACTTACCATGAAAGGAGAGTCTAATTAAAGATGTACGTGTAACAGGAAAAGTAGCTTTTTTGGAGTTTGACTCATCCTTGGGACTTAAGGTCAATATTCCTGTTTTGATCTGTCCCCTGTGTGTCCCCTATCTAAATATGCAGTACTACACTCGTGTATAAATAAGTGTATCACATAACAGGTTCACATTCATCATTCTTGCCAAATCCTGGGAAAGGATAAGCAGAAAAAAAGAGAAAATGGACAATGACTTGACCAACTGGCCTTAAATCAAATAAACAAATAAACAAAGCCATCCTAATGTAGTGCTGACATTAAATTTGAGATTTAAAAGATACATTACAGCTGCCTGATTGATTGATGATGTAATGTGCATTTACTGTAATGCTTTCACCGCAATCTCACATTCAGACTATTTTCATTTTAGCTCTCAATATGCCTACACACAATGCAGAAATCAAGGTTTTTAGAGGACTACTCAATATACATTTCGATAGGTTATGTTTTGCTTTCTTTGAAGCATCTGACAATCTTTCTGAAATTCTTGGAGCATGAAAGCAAATCTCTGAATGTTTCAAAATATGTACTTTAGTTTGCCCTTCATCTGTAAACCTTGTTGTCTAGACTATAACACATTTACCAAACTGCAAACAGAGAGCAAGGGGAACGTTAATGTAACATTTCACCGCTCCAATTCTAATAAATTTCCAAGCCTTGTGATTAATGGGTTGGAAAATCATTAGAATATAAACAGTGGCAGTTGGTACACAGTCCTTAGGGGCCTGACAGTGTGACAAATATGACTAATTAACCCAATGAACTGACCCCTGACCCACTCAACTGCGTGACTCAAAAGAGAGTACACCAATCAAAACACAATAGCCCCTCTGCTGCCTGCTCGGTCATAGTAAAGTCACACACTTGATGAGAAGATGAAGCAAACACAGGGCAACCAGCAGATACAATGTGGTGTTTTAGCTCCTCTGCACAGAAATTTATAATAAGTAATTCACCAACTCACCATTTTATCAAGTCTGGTGTATAACTGAGTCATACAGAAGTATTTTCTTTAAAGATGATTTAAAAAATCAACAGTGCACTAAGACCATTGTAAAGACAACATGTTTCAATAATTGTTTAGAATTGTGTCTGTTTTGAAACAAACAAAGAAAAAGGGAGGTTGCTACACTAGAATCAAGGTAGAAGTGAACTTGCTTTTAAAACACACGCACACACACACACACAGCTGTTGCACTGGAAACGCTAAAACATCACTGGAAATATTTTTTGACCTATTTAAAGAAAATAACAATTTTAAAATGTAATTACAGACAAAAAATAAGGATAATTCAGTAAGGACAATAAGGATTTTTGCAGTGCAGTGTCCATGAACCTGCAAGAAGCTTCATCAGCAGGAATTTATGTTGTGTTCACATTTAGCGTTCAAATATACAGTTAATATTTTTTTAGATCATGAAATTCTTTTTGTCATAATGAAACTTCACAACAAATTGACTGTGTTTAAAAGCCAAGTTCACCACCAGAGGAGAGATTAAGGTGAAAGAGGAGTTGTCTATGAAAAGACAGTTTTTGAGTTACAGCAGAATAAGAACTGTGAATCTGTACTCTCGGCTGTAGTTGGAAGGTCATTTCACTTCTGGAGGAGAGGAAGTGAGACTGAGAAGAAAGATGACCATGATGCTACAGGGTTGGAGTTCTGCAAGACGACCTGTACAAGCTAGATTTACCTGACAGTGTAGGTGTGAAGCTCCCACAGTAGCCTTGTACCCCAGCAAAGGCACTGAATGTAATATGGTCAGCTACCTGTAGCCTGTGGAGGGAGTGTGGGAGGACAAAAATAACCCTCATGGATTGCTGAAAACATGAAACATTTACTGAGATGGCATCGATGGAAATGGATTTTGGCTCAGACAGGAACACAACACAATCACTTACTGCAAAGTAAAATATCACAGCCAACATCATATGTGCAAGAAGTTGTTTTCAACCGTCATCTTAGAGAAATAATTCATTAAATTAAAGCATGTTTATGATGTGATGTGATATAGTTTCATGTGTGCTGAATCTATAAACATTTCTGATGCTGTACATTCAAATGCAGTATTAAAGAGCACTTCAATAATGGAATGTGAAAAAAAAACATACTTTGAATGATGAAAAATATAACTGGTCAAGATTTAGCTTCACATATAATCAAACCTTGTTTTTTGTTTTACAAAAGTATATAATTTCAAGTAACAGGACGAACAGTCAACTTGAGACAGATCAATAATTATCCTCCTAATAAAATTATGATCATAATGGAGACATTATCAGTGCAGTTACAGAAAAGAGAGACCACTTCAAAGTGATCAGTTTCTCTGGTTTTATTGATTCAAATTATTTTTTATTTTATTCTTTCTCTCAAATTCAACACACTCTGGAATGGAATAGCTGCCATTGATGAGGAGATGCTGATTTAAGAAAAATCTGGAGTGGTCTCTTAATTGTATAGTCAGCATTCACTGCATTTTTCTTGCTTACCACTTGGGGGCAGGAAAAGCCTGCAAAAGCCTGCCCTAGTCCTGACTGTTCTCAAAACAAACACAATCTTAATCAAAGGTACACAACATAAGAAATAATGGTATTTTTTGATTATATAATGGAAAGAGGGGCTTAAGGTGATAGCTAAGGAAAATGTTAAACTTAAAGGGCAGTTTATTATTTTGCTACAGACACTGAGGCAAAGATGCATAGCTATTGTAGCATCCTCCTTGATAAAACTAAGAGATCTTTGGATAGGAAGACAGAAAGACACATACAAGCACAAGAAAGCCATATAACACTGGTGTTAACAGTGCGACAGCTACAGACGATAATTAGAAAGTTGTAGGAAAATATGCTGCTTTTTCAGTAAGACCTTTAATGGCACTATAAGAGAGAATACAGCCTTGAAAATAAACAAATTATAGAATAAAACAGAAATTTACAACACAACTGACATCTATGGGATTGGAAACTGTTGAGTACACATTTCTCATTGACCCTGCAAGCTTCACATCGCTCATGATTCATTCATGATGCAGTCATCCAGATACTAACTGCTGTACTGGACTATAATATAAAATGCTTGTTTCAAGAGAAAATGTTCACCATCATTAAAAGAAATATAGAAGTCTATTTTCACTTGCACAGACAGAAACTTTTACTGTTTTCATAAATGGAGGAATCAGCTGTTCAATATGAATATGGATATATGCATGGAACTTGGCACTGTTTGAACCCGTTGTGATAAGTGGTGTCTAATCGGTACCTGCTGCATCATTGGCAGAAAATCTTCCCGTGTTTTCCCTAAATTGTTAAATGGGGTTTTGGATGTAGGAATGACTGCGTTGACTGTCGCCTAAGCTGCGTGGCGTCCATCTGTGCCTGCTGTTAATGTATTCAGGGCTGAAAGTGGGGTCCCTCCACCTGTGAAATCGTGGCTACAAACAGCAGATGAAAAGCATTTTTACTGCCCTCCTGCTAGCTCAATCATTCTGCAGAGACATGAAATGGTGATGACCTGCAAAACACCTGTGGGGGGG
>JBCAUF010000790.1:7952118-7967814 GCA_038406115.1 Haemulon aurolineatum | reverse complement strand
GCAATTCTGATCCTAAATTCTGTACTGTGCTCTATCCAATACGGCCTGTAATCTCAGACAAAAACCTGTGAAAAGTGAAGATAGGCCTACACCGATGGAAGAGGACAGTTGTTGCCAAAGTCCTATCAAACCCAGACAGCTGAGATACAACCAAAGAGGATGGCACCTTAACCTTGTCTCCATGTACATTTCTCTAAACATTTTTGAGGATAATCACGTCTTTAGGCCATAAACAGCATGGGCCGCTGCACAAAGCTTTTTTGTATTCACCCAGACCAACAGCCATGCAGAACGTTATTTACTCTGCAGCTGAGGATAAGGAAGAGGTTAGGCCACAAACAGGCTACTCCAGCCACAGGTCAATCCCTCAGGGGAGGGCTCGAGATTGGGACTTTGTGCCAGGCTGAGCAGCCATTTCTCGGGGACTAAGGGGTTGAAAACCCTCTTTTTAACTTAGGTAGCACAAAAAAAACACTTTCACGGCAAATGTAAGAATGCTGAACATGATGACAACATAATGAATAACCGATAAATGGAGAATTACGCAGAACTTTTGGATATTTGCTCTCTATAGGGGTGTTTCTAGTCTAAATAGTGGTCTCAGTCCTTTCTTTCTATCTTTACACAACATGAGTAAAGAAACAAGACATTATGTCATCTCAAACACCATCTACTTAGGTTACTGTGTCGAAGGTCAAGTTTGGCATGTGTCCATGAATAAAACACAGGCATGGCTCATGGTTATATTAAGGTATGGTTGGCCAAAGGACACTTTCTGTTCTGAAAGGGAGAAAGGCCGGAGTGATCACCACAGCTGGAATCTGACCTTTTTCGTTGGAAAGGCACCCATTAATCTACAAAGCTGCGACCAGGGCAGGGTGAGAGGTTACAGGGTGACAGGCAAGATAAAAGGGTTGACATTTTCAGTATTCCCTTCACATTCACTTAGGTGGCTTATTAGTGGCTCGTTTTGTTTTTGCAGGGTTGATTATTTTTATGGTGCAACATTAAAAAAAAAAAAAAAGTGTACATAACAGTAAGTGGTGGGCTTTGTTGCGTAAGAGCAAATCATTAAATAACAATGAATTTATGTTTTGGACTGATTTACTGTCTGGATGTCACCTCAAAGGATGAGCCTCACGATATCCTATATTTCTCTTACTGTCAACAAATGCCATGAAAAGACCCAAACCTATAATGATTTGATCCTACTAACAAGTACTTCCTCAGAAGCCTGATATAGCTTTGATATAGGATCGACCTTCATTTGTGTCAAAAGGCGATAAAAACACATTAATGAGCCACTTGGTTGCCTTGGTTGACAGGTTCCTTCATAACTGGGAGTATGGGCACTACAATTTATTCCAAGTCAACTCCACTTAGACCAACCTTCTTCCTAAAATACTCACAAATGGGCTAAATCTGCTTTAATCCATTTTTTACTCTTCTTTGACTAACTTTTGATAATAACAGTGCTCTGCTGTTTAAATTACAGAGTTGCTGGTTTTAGCTGCAACAAAACAGACAAGCTGCTACAAAAAAGAGAACTCGCCATCATCGTTCAATTTCCTCCGTTGCTCCACGCTCGTCTCCACATCTTCTCCACCCGTCACCACCTTCCTCGTCCTCACACGCTTGCTACACTCCAGGTGGCCTCTCGGGTTTCTGCAGCCTGCATGGAAATAAAAAGAATGAGGGCAGGGAAGAAGCAGAAGGTTACACCAGTGTCAGTGACTTTTAACATTTCAGATATCGCAGACCAGGGATGCATTTCTAGTAAACTGTTTCCAAAAACATATTTCAAATGTCTCGACAGCGATGTAAGTCCGTCTGCCCGCTCGTACGGCAGCGTCAAACATAAAAGCAGCATTTGAATTATATTAATTAAAAACCAGTGCGGAGGAATCCAATGCATCTTTAACATCTACGCTTCAGTGAAGGAGGAACAAGGAGGTTGAGTAATTGTATAAGGTAAAAGGTTAATCTGCTGTGTTTTCCCTCATAAAGAGAACAGAGAAGAGTGACACCTCCGCCTGCTTGGGAAACACTGGGTCCGTCGGAGTGAAATCCACTCGGGGAGACGAATGACTGCAACAGAGGCAATTTGATGGTCAGAGCCCGTGAGTGATGTGTCACATTGTGCCACTGCCCTGTGATCTCTAACATACAGAGACTTTAATGGATCCTGAAAGTGCGGATGCGCTGATATATAACCTGAGACACTGCACGTCTGAAAGACACCTAGTGGGTATCTGATCGACACAGAGATTTATCCTCTGATGGGGAAGGTAGAACCCATTTCTACAAGTAGAGTGATGATGGGCGCATTGTGTTTGACAGTGAGAAGTCCAGTAGCTCTTGGGAATGTCTCAAAGTGGCTAAATCGTTAAGTAAAAGCTAAATTTGTGTTTATTCATAAAGGACTAATAGAGCTGTGCAGCCAAGCTTTAAAGCTGGTAGCTTATGTTGGGCATTACTGGGCAAAACTTCCCTATAGTAACCTTTCTGCATGACGTAAATGAAAAGAGCTGAAAAAAGTCTAGACTTCAGCACCTCCTCTACGCACAGTTTTCTGCCTTCGGAGAATCTAGTCCGGGAAGCTTTGACCAATCAGAGGGCAGCTGAGAGAGAGGGCCCTCCTATTGGCTGTTATTTTAAAGCAGCTGTGTGCACAATCCTTCAGTGGAAAACCTGCCCTGAAGCAATTGCTGAAAATCCGACAGGAAAGATCGCAATTCCTGCATTGGCAACAACTACAGTCCGTCTGCACCTGTCTATTACCGACCCTGTCTACCTTCTTCACTCTGAACAAACTCTCACTGCGACATGGTGCATTCGACAATACAGTTCAGTTGGTTTAGGGGTGTGGTCTTGATAATTGCATTGATAGGAGGGTGAGATGTTGCACCGACATGCAGGGTTCACACCAAAACAAGCTAAAAGATGCTAAAACACTCCATGGAGTTGAGGGGCAAGTGCAAAGTTGTGTGATAAGTCTCTGTGCACTTGGCATTAATGACTACTTTAACATGTTTTATCCACTTTTTCTTTTAAATATTGACTAGTGCAGCTTTAAAGTTCAAGGCATACTTTCACAAACTATTTCAAACACACTCTGTGTGCCTTTTCAGCCACTAGAGGACATGATGTTTGGATGTTTGTGAAAGGAAACGGCTCAAGAATCCTGAAAACCTCAAAGTTAGATTCATTTAAAGATACCGACTCTGTGTGTACTGGATCGACCAAAAACATCTAGGAGCTTTCCAGCACCATTTTCAGCCCCTTGCAAAAAAACCTCCTCTCTACTCTGTAGGCTTCTCCTACATGCATGGACACACTTTATCTTCCCGAGGACCTCCCCCTCCCACGTTATGTCTCCTCCTACTGTATCTGAAATTTGTATTAGTGTCTAACTCCAGATTGGTCATCACCAGAATGTGTTCAACGTTGCAATTTAGCTCATCACCACATCCATCAACCCCCTCCATCCTAATTAAGCCTAATTACGCACGAGGCAGCCGGCAAAACAAAAGCTACTGCTCCTTTAAATCTTCACCTCTTTTTTAATTTTTTGGATCGAGAGGGGGGATAATACATGAGGAGAAAAGAAAACCAGACTGTCACACAAAATACACACACACATACACACACACTGACACGCCAAACGACACTCCCCTCTCAACACAAGCACCACCAACACTACTGACAGACTGACTGACCAGTGCTGTCCGGCCGCCTGAAGCAGAGAGAGCCTGCTGTGTGGATGTGTGCAGCCCTCTGGACTTGGTGGGAGGGGGAGAAGTTTCCCCAAAGACAAGCTTGGATCACTGAGAGAGACGATGCCTTCCTCCTCTAGCCCAGTCTCACGAGCTGCTCAGTGGATTTGCTGATTCCCGAAATTATTTTATTTTTTTTTCCCTTCCTGCAAGTTATTCAACGGGATTGAGGAGATATTTTGAGCCAGAGGATGCTCCCACAGGTCATTCGGATTCTGTATGTCTTGTCTTTCTGCTTTTTCCAAGGAGGCTTTATCAGGTGAGGCGCACTGGTGTTTCTTATTATCATCTGTGTATCTGTGTGTGTGTGTGTGTTTGTGCGACTTATCTTCCTTCATCCACTGCTTGGCATCAACTTTTCGACCGTCAGAGTCGCGCTACCCACATCCAGTCTGTCATTTCGTGCACTTTTTCCGACTTGATTTGCATGCGTCCTCTTTGATCATCATCCATTGTTTGTTTGTTTGTTTGTTTGTTGTAGGGGCGAATTGAGCGTGTGTGTTTTTTTTTTAGCTGCCTTCAATTAACATTTCCTCATCAGGTGATTTAATAAGATGTAACTCAACGAGAGGAGAAGGGGAAAAAAAGCTTGTCACAAAGCTGTGTTATCCGCGCGAGCGAACGTTGGCACGACTTGACGAGAAATAACCCAGGTTTTTACGCACGGAGCAAACTGCGATTTCTCGTCGCCAACTCTGAAAATCACAAGCTGATAACCACGCTCGCACTTTGTAAACTGACAGCAACAGCGAATGTACCAATAAGCATACATGCAAACAATTTACTATTTAGGGAAAAACAGATCACATGTCAAACTCTGCGGTCTCCGTGCGCAGAGAAAACCTGTCCTGGTCGCAAACTACCTGTGGAATTCACGCTCGTGATGCGGGATTGATCGGTTGCTGTGCTTAGGAGCGGTGTAATGTTAAGATTTCAGCATGTGATACGACATTCATGAGTTGATTAACAATTTACCAACAACATGTGAACAAAGAGCTCGTTGGGAAACATCTCATTCAGTGCTCAAAGATGCGATGCGTGCGTGCGCAATGAAAATTTGCATCCGAGATGTTTTCACACTCAGCAAGAAAAGTGTTTGGAGCTCGCTCCCCCTCCTTTTTCTTCCAATAATTCATCACCAGTGAGTGTGTGCTCAGTTTGTCACATCCCTCCATCTGCCTGTCTTTCCCTGCTTGACTCTCTCAGCATGTCCTACCACAACACCTCATGTCTCTATTCCCTCCCACCCTCCCCTCACGCAGTACATCCACCAGGAACCGAGCTCCCCTTTTTCTCTCTCTCCCTCGCCATCCCTCCTGGTGGCGAAAACTTTTATTTGCAGCGAACACTTTTCCTTATTTCATGCCCTGCCAACCTCAGGTGTGAGCGGAAGGGAATTAAGATCTGCATAATCCCGGAGCGGAACAGAGCCGTGACTCCGTGAACCCAGGGGCGAGGAGAGCAGCTCTTAGCCTGGAGAGCAGTCAACTGACAGCACCTCCTCTGAGAAATTACATGCTCTCCCACCAGCCTCTCTTGCTGGTGCCGCGCAGGGAAGGAGGGCAGGGGAGGGGAAAAGGGAAAAGGGATCGAGGAGGGCCGGTGTGAAAGACAGGCAGAATCTGATGGAGGTCTAGAGAGGTGGAGGGTGAAAATGGCATTGGAGCAAACTGGGATGGAGAGAAACGCAAACAAGAAATCGAGAGGGTGATTCATTTAGCTGGAGGCGGCGGGGAGATTAGTAAAGTGGCGGACGGGGCTGGGAGATGGAGAGAAATGGTTCAGATTGGAAAGAGGAGATGAGATGAGAGGGAGAGGGAGGTGGGCGTGAGAGACAGGAAGTGCTGTAAGAGATTTGAAAAAGAGATTGTAATGTAAAGCAGTGCACAAGCTGGATTGGTGCGATAGGTTTCGGAGTAGATGGTCGTCGACAAGGGGAAATGAGAAACAGGAACGAAAGGTGTAATAAATAACAAAGTTCATATTGCAGTCTGAGAGGGCGATAGCAGAGGGGTTAGGAGATGTGTGAGTGTGAAAGAGAGACAGCGCTGCGTCTTGTATTGTTGCAACACTTCTCCTCTGTGTGAGCTTGAAAGGAAACCCACAATCCGGTTTCCTGAACCTTTTCTGCCACCCAGTTCAGTCGCATGTTTTTTTTTTTTCCCCCTCCTCTCAGCAGGCTTCATTAAGATACCTTTCAATGGAGAAATACGACACAAAATAGATTTAAATTCAAGCATTTTCACCAGCAAAGAGGTTGTTTTAAGGCCAAAGTCATGTGTTGCACTGGCTTTCGTTGCCGCAGTGTGCACTGGCTCGCTGGTCAAACAGCTCGCCGTTGTCTGCAGTTTTGTTCCTGATGGCATTTTTCTGAATGTTTCTGCTTTATTTCCTTCATACAGCATTTCTCTTTGTTTTGACAGATGCATTGGTTAGAGGCTAGATATGTCAAACTTAGGTAGTGGTTTTACTGCTGATTGGACAACCAAGTTTTGGTCATGATGTATACTCGATATCTTAAACTAAAAGATCATACATTTCTGTAAAACCTTTTTTTTTATTCAACAAATGAAGTCAAAGCTCTGAAATCTTACACGTACATCACACCCTTGGAGCCAATATGAAAGAAACTCTAGACATTCAATTACTCAAGTGCCAGACATTTGGACTGCTGATAGATTTTTAGACATCAGTAACACCTGCACCTTTCTACACTTAACAAGTCAAACTGTTGGCTCCAAAAAAGGCTCATGACGTCAACACATACACAACTGCAGCAGAGGACTTTGTGGAGATGCTTTTATCAGCCATGCATGCAGTTTGACAAAATAAAACTCTAAAATTAACGAATGTGCACACTTGCTCAGTTTAGATTTTGAGCAAATGCTGCTGAGACATTTTCATCAAAACCCAAAATGCACCGAGTTTAAGTTGCGAGCGCTCATTTGGGGACTATAAAGACGCTTTACGTTTTGTATAGTTAACTCTGATTTGCAATCTCTCCCATCTGGCGTGAAGTGTCATTAACAGGCAGAACTCAAGTCGTGCTACTTGCATTTGTTCACAGTGGGATCTCAGACAGCAGTTTGTTCGATTTGGTTCCTGCTACACTGCTGCCCCAAGAACTGTGCATTGAGAGACTCTTGTTGATTCTGTTGTATTCAAAATGCTCACACACACACACACACGCCACAATCCACCAGTACGTAAAGATCACAACAGTGGACACACAAATTGTGCAAACGCATCCGTAGCCTTCGGTCGTCTGATCTGAATCTGTTCATTGGCAAACTGACAGTGAAGCCTATTGAACTGAAGGACAGAGAGTCACACCAAGGATGCCTGCTGTCCTTGCCGGCGGTCAGTGAGAGATCATGAGTCAGATCTGGAATTATCAGAAAATAAGTCCTGTCATCTGATGGAACTGGGTCCTCTGCATAAGGTCGGTTATTGAGTGTCCACTTGATGGTGTGTGTGTGTGTGTGTGTGCATGTGTGAGTGAAAGAGAGTGGTAGATATTCACATTCACACTGTGTGTCAGCAGCATAACTATCAAAATACATGACTGATGTCTTTGAAAATGAACTACTTCAGGCTGTAACAAGGAAAATTGTTTTTTTTTACTTCAAGGAGAGAATCCTTACTTTACTGCTGGGACATGTTTGTTCCTCATTTGGTTTTAAATGTGTGAAATTGTTTTAATGGGCCTATAGGAAAATCCAAACCAAAAATATCAACACTATTAAAACACACACACATACACACACACAGACACACACACACACACATTTTGTCCATTTTGTCCTTGGATTGCCATTGTTGGCCAATTAAAATGATGTATGTGTCACTGAGATACTTCTAGTGCTGCTGCAATTTTGTTTAATAACAGCAAAATGTCCTGCTATCTAAATGATCAACTTTAAAATGTCAAGTTTCAGAATAAAAGAACAAAGCCTCCCCAGTTTGGACCAATCTCCAAAAAATCTGCGCTGAGAGCTCATTATTTTCAGTTTCAGATCCTTATTTACAGCAAACTCTGCCGAGTTGTGTCCGCTTACAGAAGGAAGCTGGACAACTTTTAATGCATCTTCTTCAGTGAAAGTTGGTAAAAATTATAGTAAAATGATGAGCCATACCAAGGGTCCATGCTGCCTATAGCTGCTAAATTACAGTATCTGTTACACAGCATTATGGCAGTGGCATTTTATGGACATAACAGTCATTTTCCTCCCATTTTGAGTTTTTTTTCCCCCCCAACTATTTCACAGTTTAAAAACTGCAAGTCAGAGGGTGTGAAGGTCAGGGAAGGGAGGAAGGTCTGGGACTGGGTCTGGTCAGTGTGAAGAGAAATGGGTGATAACCGTCCTTGAACACAGTGAACTTTATTTCCTGAACACCAGCTTGTAAGTTAAAGCACGGACAGGAAAATGGTTGCAGGTTTCGTGGGATTCATGCAAACATCTTCCCTCAAATGCTCATGATAAGAAGTGCATACTTTGGCTGTACCTGATACTTATGTAGTGCTTAGAATAATTTCAAACTCTTGCATAACTAGTTGTTTAACAGTAGAGTTGCTTCTCTTTGGGCTCGTTCAAAACAGAAAACCGCAAAAAAAATTCATAGAACTAATTAAATTCCAGTAATCACTGCAAAATAATCCACCTGCAGGGATGAAGTAAACCCACACAAATGTCTTGTGTTAAATTCAACTGTAGTGAACTTTGACCCACGATGCTAATGCATTGACCAATGTCAAAAATTCGAAGGAATGCTGAGTCATCCACTTCTATTCAACCCTTGTCTGTCTGTAAACCGTTATTTTGTGCAGCAGAATCTGACAATTATGAAACCAGAGTTGATGGTGCAAATACTTCTTTTGATACTGTGTCTGTCTGAACTGCCCTCTTAGCAACAGAGGTAACTGACAAGTATAATCGTTCTTACTCTTTAAGTGATGAAATTAGATTCCAACAACAAAATGCTGGAGGAGAGTAAATAGCCCAGTATAAAAAGAAGAACAAAAAGAGGCTTTGAGAGAAACACTGTCATGTTCTTATATTAGCGGTTAGCTAACCACAGTAGTTTACCAACTAGCCCTGAGCGTAATCTGTATCACTAACCACAGTTTTTGTGAAGTCGAACAGATGAACCACTTTTCTGGTGCGACTGGGCCTTGAAGTTGTTGATCAAAGACTTAAGCTGCTGTTGCATTCACTGTACGTGGATCAAGATGATGCACCACAAACTTAGTTTTAAATTGTGAAGTGAACAATTGCTGAAAGGTTAAGAGACATTATTTTTCACCAAGTCAATATGGGCAAATCACACGTGTCAAAATGTGGTGTTTTCTTTTGGGGCCCTTTCTGAGAACACTTAACACTTAAAAAAGAAAACAGGAGACAAATGGTGGTCCTCTCAGGAAACACTCGAGTAAGAAGTAAACACAATTTAGCCAGTCCAAACTTCAAAAGCTCAGTCGTTGGACGAGGACACAATCTGTCTGTGATAGCTTTTAATTAAATTCTGATGGTAGTCCCAGCTGGTATGGTAGTATCTGCAACAGCAAAGTAATATCTGGAGGCTAGTAAACAGCAGAGGGAAGAGGAAAGCAAACATCATGTGCCGTTGTTTTGAATGTTTTACTATCCACAAGGAGCTGGAAATTTTACTCATCCCTTTGAAAAAAAAGATTGAGTGAAAGAATCCAATTCCGGTAACTGAGCTTTCACACAAGATGAAGCAAAAAAAAAAAAAAAAAAGGCGAAAATTGTAATATTTGAAGCAGTACATGTGGCTGCAGATAACGAGGAGAGCTTTTAATATGTTTATTTTGCACACACCAATGAAGAGAAAAAAAGTATCAACTGAATGCTACTGAGATTTCACCTTGAGTTAGACTGTCACAGACACTTTGGGGGCTCTATTATCCTTTCTGAAAACACAGGAAATCCCCACACACTTGGCTGATACACAGACTAGAGCAGCGAGGAGTGCTGACAAAAAGGAAGCGTGAAAGGAGGACAGATGGGATGTTTACGTGAGTTAATGACTAAAAAATGAGCGCCAAGCTGGAGACTAGAGATGAACAGACGGTTTGCTCTCCTCCACGAACAGTAGTGGTATACTTATCAATGAAATATGAAAACTAAGGATACAAAGAAAATTCATCAAAAGATAAACAAAGAGTTTTTTTTCCATGGGTGAGTTTTAGATTCCATTGAGAATATGCTGAAGATTTAATTGTAGCTTGTCAAAAAAAAAAAAACCCCTTCAAAACAAGTCATTATTTATTGTCCTCATTCTCGGAGGAATGTCTGGATTTATTTTTTCTTAAACCGCTATAATTCTGCATTGTAAGTGTCTTTGCCAGCGGAAAAAAAGTTACTGAGACACCAACCTTTGTCCCGTTTATAAATGTTTGTCATGAAAAACTTTTAATAGAAAAGGAAGTTGGTGAGGACACATTCTTGGCCACCATGTCGAAAATCCCTGACAAGAAAGCCGCGTCTGACACAGATCTGCCCATTGCTTCAGTGGGCATTAAATTTGTGTTTGGATATATGGTGGAAGTGACAGCTTACTGATGGTCTCTAGCACTAAGCCAGCGCCTTCAGTGTTAGGCTGACACCTCGGGCTGAGAGATGTGACTGATGCTTTTCTGCCCATTTCAATCAAAGCACATATGACCTTTCCCTTTTCCTGCCGTATGAAATGTGCATAACAACCTCCTTTGCCACGCCTTAAGACATAGTAATTTTCACTGAGATCCAGATGCTGGAAGATTAAAACAGTGGCTTTGTCCTCAAGGTGGATATACTCAGAAATATGTCAATCCTATGTCAATCCTGTTTTCTCTTATTAAGAGTCACGCCATGACTGTAAAAGCTATATTCATTCACACCTTGAAAAAATTGTTGTTTTTCAACCAGGAAGAGAAAAATGGGTGTCTCCTCCTCCCTATTTCACTGCCCACATGTGTTTGTGACATGCCTCTGCTGCCAGCCCAAATCAAAACCCCCAAGCCACTGAATAATAAATGCATCATGAAGTGTAACTGATGAGCATCAGCTCAGGGTAAACTTTTAATCTCTGCAGAAATGTATCCAGCTAATGCTAAGCTGGAAGAGCAGCATTGTCCATTGGTCACGCAAGGAACCACCAAAACCTGTCAGGCATGCATTCAGCTCAAATGTGTTTTTGTGCTCCCTGCACACCACTCGCTTTGCACACATGCAGGATAAAAAAGTCCTGCCAGAGGAAAAAGAAAGCATTGAGTTGACCATCACCTCCTGGACACACGCTGCTGTAGCCTGCAAACTGCAATGCAAGAAGGGTTTACTCCAAGATAAATGATGTTAGAGGTAAAGGTTCAACAAATTAAAGCTACTTTAATATTTTTTATATTGATAATGGATTAAATTAATGTGTATAATGTGAAAGGGGGTTCTCATTTTGACAGAACAAAAGAGAATCATCACCTGACTGTGAAGTTTTTTAGCATCTTTCAGCTCATTGTTTGGTTTTATAGCTTGTAAATTAACTGTTTTGGTTCAGTCTTGCCAGCATCAAGTGAAAAAGCTCTTGTAAACCCACTTTATGCTAATTTAGCCTACACTAAACTGTAGCGAAATACTGGTATTGATGATAACAGTGATATTAAGAAAGGAAACACTGAAATTATGTAAATGATACATTTACATGATAATATTGTGGAAGTAATCCGGCACCCCTAATTAATTTCTGTTTCTTTCCATTCTCTAGAAGGTGGCAGGAATGCACCTAAACACTAAACATGCCACTATTCATTACTGTAAGTGTAAAAGATCAAAAAGATCAATTTCAATTAGGTGACTTTGTATAGATACTATAGAACAAAAGCAAACCAAACTTTATAATTAGATCCTATTCATTGTGAGGGCCAATAAAAAGACTAATTTACTCTTGTCTGTTGAATTGCACGGTCCAGGTAGCTTCACTGGGGTTGGAAAACCACATTTGTTGAAACAAACAAGCACATGTGTTTGTTGGCACATCTTTCACTGTGCACACATCAAACAACGTAGCATGCTATGTGAGTCTCGTCAGTATCCAGGTAACAAAATATGTGACACAGTGGTGAAGTAATGCAATTAAGTGGATCTCTCCACTCTTCTTCTCTGGCCCTGGCAGATTAAAATGGCCACTTATTGACTAGAGCAGCACTTTGGCTCTGAGGTTCTCTGCTGTAGGTCATTATGTTCTCTGCAATTAGGAACATGAAGTGGGGAAACATTATGAAACCCTCCATCATGTCATTATGTCTGACCGTACAGTCCATGTTGATTAAACTTCACTTTCGCAGAGAAGGGAAAAGTCTGTTCCACAAAAAAAAACAGACCTCATAATATATGGTCGGACAAAAAGAAACAGTGGGCAGTGGAGCCAAACTGAAGCTCTGCTTTGTAATTGAATCAAAATCGCATTAACTGAACCATTAAGAATGACTGCGCTGCAATCAATCAGTAATTACAGAGGCCTGTAATTTATCAGCCAAATACTGCAGGCTAAAACTAACAGTAGTAGAGCATACTGTGCTTATTAATCATTAACTCCTCCTACACCTCAACCAAACCCATTGGCTTAATTTGGGTCATTTTGACTAAATGTGTCTTAAATTGCCTGTGTGCTACACTACACAGTCAGTACATGAATCAGCGAATTAATTAAAATCATCAGGCATGTACAGCACAGGATTCAGGTATAGACATTGAAATTTTCAATCAGGGCCAGATACTGTAAGTAAAGGTAGCAAAAAAGGGGAAGGGAGACATATCTGATAAACACATTACATTCATCGGGCTTTTGAGAAGAATCAATATCAATCTTAAATAGTTAAAGCTGGGCTCTGAATTAATCATAACACTCTCCATATTTTTGGGGTAGTCCACTTACATTAAAACAAATTCAACTCTATTTTTTATGTTTTGACACTTCTGATGAAGTTGGACATCAAATATTTAAGGATTTAATGCGAGTAGGGTAGACAGACATAATCTTAGCGTTTAACTTGTATAATCTTCTGTGAATTCTACCTGCATTATTTTACAGTAAAACGTTTTTTGAGGAAACTGTGGTTATTTTGAAAAAATTGTGGTTGTTCAAAGTTCAACATAAAGGCAATTCTATCATCTCAATCTTACCAAATTACTTTGTATATTTCCTTGCAATATGAAACCAACATACGACATTACAGAAATGTTTACTCATACCATTTATTGCAGTGGTGCACTGTACTGTAATACAACAGCTCACTGATTTGAAGAAGCCATGTGTGGCCCATGTACACACTATAATCATAGATGGCACATAGCAACGCCTTGGCCCTTGTTTGAGGAAACTATCTGCAGTGAAAATACAAGCCAAAAAAACACAACAAACAAATGGTTCCTCCTCCTCCGTTTTACTCCAGCCGTGGTCACACATGACCAGCGAAGCAGAATTTGCCGGGTGGTAAAGCGGGTGGAGAGGGTCGTTGAGGGGGATTACAGCTGTGTTCGTAAAATAACACAATAGCAGTAAAGGGGTCTCTTCCCTCCAGAAGCACGAAATGAGAGTGGTCCATGTTGGGACACAATGCAGGAGCCTGTGTAATGCCTCTGCACAATGGATGAATTAGTGGCACATGACTCTCACACACTATGGGAAGAGCCAAATTACATGCCCAAACCCTAATCACAGTTTGACCGCCAGCAAATAAACAGATGCATTGAAGTCCATGTTTTGCTTGAGGCAGCGTAGCTATTCAATCAAAAGCTCACCTTATTGACACTTCGCTCTCTCCTCTCTAACAGCAGGATGTCAGATGGGGTTTCCAATAATCAGTTTCCATAGAAATGGCTCTGCATTGATGGTTGGACACATATAACTGTGAGTGTCCATTATCTGACACTTTGTGATATAAGTGGGCTGTTTGCCATAAGTGGCCTGCAGGTGACTGTCTTTTATTCACAGTGCAATGCTGCTTCAAGGGTAAAACGCCACAGATCATGCACTCCCACAAATCCCTGGTGCTCTGACCTGTGGATCATTGGCAGACTTTTCTCCAAACATTAGTGAGATGACTAGTTGTCCTTGACATGCGAAGTGCAGTATTACTGATATCGTAGTGTGCTCCAGTGGAAAAAAAAAACCCCTGACGCTAGCCCCACCAAGTTTTTCATAAGCGGAAAACACAACAGTTTGAGCTTTGAAAGGTGTTGTTGTTAAGCCGAAAGAAATTTTTGGGTCGCATTGGTGCACAGCTTCATAGAGAGAATGATTTTGAAAGGATGCAGCTGTGGCTGTAACTCTACCAAGGAGGTTTGCTCATAATAATTGTTGTGTGCAGTGTACAACCAGCAACACTACTGTAAAATATTATTTCTGTGTAAAATTTGAGACATTTCTGCTCCTCGTGGTCTTACTATTTCACAATCTGTCACTGAGGCATAAAATCACTGTCTTTGTGGATTCCTAGAGGTGAGAAAGAGATAAGTAAGCCTCATTTTGGTCAAAGACAATTGAATACGCACCTTGTCAAGTACGTTAAACCAATTTCGTAAATCTAGTGAGCTTATTCATTTACAGAGCACATATTACTGGCTTATGGGTTATTTGAGACAAGCAAGATAATGTCATTGTAAAAGAAAAGAAGTAAGAAAAGTAAAGTGTGTTCTTGTTGCAATGCTTTTTATACCAAATAGTCGTGTTATGTATGTTATTTAGTAGCCTCTTGATAAATGGTTCTACCTGTGAGCAAGGTGTCTGGGGCAAAAGCATACACCCTTGTTTTACACCTCTCTTAATTAACTGGACGGAAAAAGAATAATAAACATATTCCCAGTACGGCAGGGTTTGCACAAAATATCATGTGTCAGACTCTGGAAGTAGTCGTAGCCATATTTATCACAAACTATAGGAGTCTATTAGATTCTATCCCGAGCCTTTAATTAACTCTTTCCCCTTCTCCTGATTCAATCAGTGGCCTGCCAGGCATTCATCTTCCCTTGAAAGGACAGATTGATGTTAGTAAATCATGTTAGCGGGGCCAGGCTGATAATTACATTACATTAACCATAATTTAATTAGTTAACGGTAGCATTTAATGTTCTGTAATGATAATTTAGGCCCAGACCAGACTTAAAAACAGTCATGCACTTAATTTTGCAAGGGAAAATGAAAATATTTGGTTTTGCACCCTGCCTTTGTATCTTCTTGTGGTGAGGTCAAAACAGGACAACTTATATTCTTGTTCCACTTTACTTGACTCAAGTAGTTCGTGAGGTGCAGCTGATTTTGTAAATATTATAACTGCCACATATAAGATATGAGCTTAGTTTCTCTTTGCCAGCAAAAGAGTCTTCAGTGGTCACTTGTGTGTTGGTTTGCGGTTGAATTCAATTAAAGCCTTTGTTCGGGTAAACAGCTGAAACGGTCATTTGAAGGTAATCCTGCTAATATTTCAATGCCCTGGTCTTAATGACGTCAAATTTTGAAGTCACATTGACATTGGGTTTGTAGACATTTGCAGTCAAGAGGGATGTGCTCTGAGATTTTATTATGGCTCTTTTGGAGGACACAACTTGGATGACAGACTTGATTTTTAAAAGACGTGATTTTATCCTGGTTTTATAGCCGGTGACGTAAACTCCATCATTAATGCGTGGCCACACTTTGAGACTGGTGTGTGGCCTGAGATAACCACGAACAGAGCCTCCTAGCCATCCATAACGGGACTGAAGAGACATATCTTTATCATGACCAGACACAGTGGGAGTCCTGAATGTATTTTTTCTCTCATGGTGGCACTTGACCACTGAGACTCCCTCCGGTCATCTGCAAGTCCCCACAAGACGCCCACATTGTTTCCTGAAATAGTGTGTCAAATCCAGTGGTTCTCTTT
>JBCAUF010000790.1:7809234-7819592 GCA_038406115.1 Haemulon aurolineatum | reverse complement strand
TGGCAGAATCTGACACTTACCATCTCTTTAATGTGCGTCTTCTCCAGAGCTTCCCATATCTCAAGATCAGAGTATTGGTCCCATGGGTCTAAATTGGTCCTATTGTAAAGCAAGACGTAATTGTGAGATTAATCCATTATGACAATTTCACATTAAGATAAGAAGTCCAGTATTCAGCTACAACACTCCCACCCCTCAGTTGACCAAGGTCACGGTCAAGCTGACCTAAGCCTGGGGTAGTGGCATCCATAAAGCCACTGAGTGCTAGTTTTTATAAAAGCAATGCTGATGTTTTGGTTTCGAGTCAGCCCAGGCTGTCAAATTTAGCGTCTCTGCTCTTTCATTTTGTACCACCCAGCACCATTTTTGTCTCTGCTATGATTTCCCTCTGGTGTGGCTTTACATTCACACTAATAGACACACAGCCCAGATCCCTGCTGGGCCCACAAACAGCATTTAGTGTCAAGTATACCTCAAAAATCTTTAGAAAAACATTTTTGGGCAAGCACTGGGAAATGGGTATGTATATAAGCATGCTGATGTGGCTTGACTGAAGGCACATGATTAGGAAGTAGCCACATTTATGGGAAGGAAGTCTTCTACAAATGGCATGCAAAGACTTGTGACAGATGCCCTGTTTGACCACATTGTTGCACCACTAGGCTGCAGGATTTTCCATCAGAGCAGCTGTTTACGAGCACATTAACGGCTGAGAGGTTGCTGTTTCTCATTCATTCCCTCTGCTCTGCTTTTTAAATTTTGCAAAGCTGGAGCAATGCATAAGTTACAAAGCTTGTTAATCATAATTTGGATTACCTGACTGTCCCGATGAAGAGCACGGGCTCTTGGGGAATGATGGCGAGCTTGCTTCGCAGGTCATCCAGACCGATCTGTGCGATATTGATCCCGTCGATGACAATAGAGCCTCCGGACAGCTCGGCGAGTCTGAACAGAGCTACGCCCAGAGAGGACTTTCCTGCAGACACGTGCCGGAAAAAAGACACAGCATGAAGAAATGTGTGCTCATGTTGTTGGGGGGGGGAAAAGGAGATTGAAAAAGGAGCTGCAGACGCTGCCGGCAAAGGGTCACTCCTACCTGATCCTGTGCGGCCCACAATGCCGATGGTCTCCTCGGGCAGGATGCTGAAGGACAGATTCTTGAGCACAAGCGGCAGCCCGTCACGATAACGCATCTCCACGTCCTGGAAGGTGATCTTTCCCTGCTGAGGCCAGGAGGGGGCAGGAGCGGCCGCCTGAGGACTTTGCCGGGGTGCTTCGCTCTCTAGACACTGAGATAAGAAACGATGATGGTATCTGGTATTAATCTCTAAATCTCTTTGGAGGTGCAAGGCCCCTAACTGATTTGTAGTGATTTTTTTTTTTTTTCACTCCTTGGGCTTTTATTTGCACTTACACCGCAAAAGAAAAAGTTCAGCGGCTATTCGTGTCTTTGTAGTTTGATGGCTGCTGTGTGAAACAAGTCCTGTCATGCGCTCTGGAGTGTGTAAAGACCTCACACTGGGCTTCTATCTACTTCCAGCTGTGCTGCTTATCACAAATATATGATCACATGCACGCACAAAAACACACACAGAGACACAGAGTCTGGACATGCCCAACTGCCCCAAATTCAACTGATTTGCTAGACTGGGCTGGTCTGCATCTGATGGTGTGGCGCTAGATTGTGTCCCAGTCTATGTGGCCATGTGCGATGTGTCTAGGTGTCACATAATCCACCCCCCCTCCCTGTGCCAATCAATGTCCTTACCTTTATGTAATGATTGATCCTCTCAACCGACGTAAACCGAGCTTCAGTCTCCGTGAGCAGCCGCACCGTAAACTGAAATAAGCCGGTTAGCTGGAGGTGAGAGAAGAGCGGGGGAAGAGGAGGGAGGTTAATGATCGACACTGTCGCGCCAATTACTACGAAACACTTGGTATATTTACATGTGCCGCGCCGCTTCCGCAAATGAGCGGTAAAAGCACCAAAACATTTGTAGCCTAATAAACAGATTTCCTTTTCCACAATTCTCCGGCATGGCTGTCATGACCCCGTCTGCACAGAAGCGCCGAGCATTTAAGAAAGAATAACAACATAAAAGAAACATTCCTCTCAGACGAAGCTGTGAAAAAAAACGTTTTGCTTTGATGCATCTTTCCCCAAATAAGATCAGTGAGGTTGAATTTTTAATTAAATGCTAAAAAGCAGTTCAGCAGCTAAAATGTTCAGCGATTGTAACCATGGCGGGAAAAAGAGCAGCAAACCGAATCAGTAATATGGGTCATACGGCGAAATGCATCGAAAATAACATTAACTGCCATAACATTAGCTTCCACATGCTGGTGGTCTATGGCAGCAAAACCTCTGTGTGGACTGAATAGAAGAACAATGTGTTTTACTGCTTATGAATTCAACTTTTCACTGGTAAGAGGAAGAATGCATTATTTCTTCTGCCAAAAGTTACATGATCTCCATCTTTTATTTATCTATGGAACAGTTTCAGTCCTCCTACACCTGTGGTTGTCACAGTGGGGTCTCCAGCAAAAAGGGGAATAACTTATTTTTACTGCAATTTCATCCATGAGCAGCACAAAGACAGAATATATGAGTTTCATATACTTGGGTACATCTAAAAGGAAAAATGGAGGATCTGTGGTTTAATTTGCCTAAGTTTAGGGGTTCTTGATGTGGAAATTTTACACAAACAATCAAATCCATTACATAAATGCAACATATTAAAACAAAAGCAATCCTTGAAACACGTAATAGCAGCTGTTCGAAACAAAAGGGCCTTTGCTTCGCCACATTTCCGTCACACCACCCTCTCCTCAGACGACCAGAGTGTCGTGCATTCAGCAGTTGCAACACGCGATTGTTTACACACCTGCACTGCGTACGATATGGCGAGGCCCGCGTAGGCTGGAGGTATCTGATTGTGCATGAAGACAATGAGAAGCGCTACAGCGGTGATAAGAGAGATGCTGATGAGGTCCAAGCGGACAGCCAGCCAACGCATCGCGCAACTGAAGAGGTAGTTGGAGGCCTGGTTGGTGTCGAGCAATTCCTGGTACCTGAAGAAAAGAGAGATAAACAGATTTCAGCCGGGGGACATTTTGTGGTATGAAAGAGTAAACTGAAAAACCACAACGGGAGGAAGATGAAATTTAAGTTTAATGATCTCCGTCTCCGACAGATCATTAGACTCACCTATGGAGGAAGTCGTGCCCTCTTCCATAGGCGTGGATTGTGGAGAGTCCCTGAAGACTGCTGGTGATGTGAGAGGTGAATGGTGACTGGCTGATGTTCTCCAGGCGCTTCAGCTCGCGAATCAGAACCCTTTAAATAGAGAGAGACAATCTTTCAGATTCAAATTCCTACTGTAGGCATTTTATTTAGATGATTAATATCAATATTGTAAATATGCTACAAGAAATGTTGACATAATTTGAGCTAATGGCTGCTTTCTATTGGCTGCCAGTCATCCATGAAATTTACCTTTAATTTGCTTTTCACAATGATTGGTATTCTGATGAATGATCATAAAATATCCATTCTTGTTTACAGGCAGGTAGAAACTAACTGCAGAAATGCACTACAACGGGAATTTATTTTGATCTGTAACGCCAAATGGTTGTGAAAATCCTAATTAGGATAGTTTGCAGCACTGCCGGGTTGAAAAGCCTCCACTCAGGTTTGCCTCATTTAAATGAAAATTGTAGGGTGCTGTGTGCAAACAAACCCGGGCATGTGAGCAGCAAATCTTTCACACAAATTACATTAAATTGGAAAATAATATGGCGAACATTTTACTCCAGCAATGAGCCACACTAAGGATAAAAAGAGGCTGGATTTTAAAGTCTGTATGACGTGAGGCACAAATCTTTCTCTTCTCTGTGAAGCTCTCGAGATCTAAAGTATGCATGTCACATTTCAACCACACATTTATTTTGCAAGATCTTAAAACCAGCACCAGACATTGCACCTGAATAATGAAACACCACCAAAGTGCATCAGCTCTAATGATGCCCTTGTGTGGCAGACAGGTAATGATGACATGGCGGACAGAGAGGGATGTGGCCCGCGACACGGCGCCCCGTTCTCCTGACAGCGCTCCGGTCGCTTCCCGCTATCTGATGCATGTGCGATATTAGAAGCAGCGTCGCGCACGCGGGCGGCCACAGAACAGGCAGCCAGCGAGACACCGGGCTCGCCGTCCACGTGGCAGTGTGAGTGAGAGGGGTTTATTGACAAAGGCGAGGTGTCTTTCTACTTTTAGACGCCGAGACAGAATGGATGGTGCATGTGAATTACAAGACTCCCATGAATCATTTGGTTTTCTCATAAAAGGCCAGAGGAGAGAGGAGGGGGGGGGGGAAGAACATGACACTTCCTCGCTTCCAGCCTGCGATCCAGACAAACATGTTTATGCCCTGGGCAGTTTTCATTTCAGAATTCAATAACGTCTGCTTTAAAAAGTGGGTAATTTCAATGGGAGAGCCAGTTTGATGTAACATCTATACATATCCTAGGATGTCGTGACTTTGTAAGATACAGTATTTCGTTCTTTGCAAGTGTTGCCAAGGGTGATCGCTACCTTTTGGAAAGAGCCTGCCTCTTGGTTCTTGTGTTTTTTGAATATTCTGCCCACAAATCAAGCGTATCTTAAAAGATAGATGAAGATATTTTGTAATTAAATGGATCCCCCGAGAGACAAACTGGTATAAGATCTCATTAGAGAAATCACAAATTCTAGTTTATGTGGGTATGAGATATCAAGCGATTCATATCCGCAGAAGGGGAGGGGAAGTTGCGCGCGATTTGTTAGGAGGGAGACAGCTCATCTGTGTGAACCTAAAGCAATCAAAAAATTTCGCCCCCAAAAAACTCTTTGCCAGACAAATTTGTTTTCAAATCCAAATGATCACACGTGTCATTTCATATTTAGGATTAGATATCATGATCTGAAGCTCCACGCCACATGTTGTGTTAATATGGAGAATATCTGGAACTTCCATGTATTTCATTTGTACTTTCTGGCTTTACACCGGCACAACAATATCACTGTGAGTCATGTAGTTCTTGATCTCCCAGATAGAGGAAATAACAAGGTACTGTGGTTATTTCCCAAGACACCAGCATGCTGTTGTTTCCCTCAGTGGATTTAACCTTTATTGCAAATTGCTGAAAAACCGTAAATAATGACTGACGCAGAGTCTTCAGATCAACCATGGCACTCCTGCTACATTCACCACAGAAGCTGCTCAAAGTTTAATTAATAACCGGTAGCAGTCTGCCCACTTGCAGATGAGGATTATCGCTAAACGCCTTTCATTCACCTTCAGATAGTCATCTCCTGTTTACTGATTAGAATAAGTTTGCACCTAAGCTAAGTCCCCCATGCTCTGGTTTTATGATGCAAAGCCAATCGTATTCAACATACAGAAAGCTCCTTTTCGCTGGCAGCATTTCTTTTGTGCACAACACTTGTTTAGTTTAACCTTTAATCAAACGTCTCCCCGCAAAGTGAACATCACTCACTCGTGGCGCTAAAATCAGAGAGAGAACAAAAACTAATGAAAGAGAATAATCACCCACTTTCCAGCTCTACTGAGGTCTTTAGCCTGTTATAGCGCCCTGTTTTTTTCAGTCCCAAATATGCTTTATGATTCAGTCTCACTTTTGCTGCACAATCACACAGCAGATCTGGTTCCATAGTGTAGCGGTTATCACGTCTGCTTTACACGCAGAAGGTCCTGGGTTCGAGCCCCAGTGGAACCAATGTTTCTTCTGCAATTTCCCATCTTGGGATTAATAAAGTATATCTATCCAGCTATCAGTCAGACCCACTGTAGACTACCTGCCTAAGCTGGCAACGAACCAGTGGCAGTGATGAAGTGGTTTTCCGAAGAATTAAAAAGAATTACATTTGTCAGGTTGCCAGAAACATAACATAGACATATCTTGGTATTTACTTGTGCTGATACAACAAATCAGCAGCAAAACGATCAAAACATACTTTTCCATGGTTATTATGACAAGCACTACATCACTAAGCATTAAAAAAAACAGAACCAATTATTGCATAGAAACATTTGAAAATGTTGCTGATGTTGTATTGTTATCGACTGTGCAGGTTTCTCGCAATCTCAGGCTCAATGCCGACAGTCGGGACAACGACGGGAGTGAGAGTGAGAGTCTGACCTGGAGACGCGGTTGACAATGCAGAGGAAGGCTCCGAGGGGCAGGATGGAGATCAGGAACCAGGGGAATACAATGCCCACCATCGCCAAGCAAAACAGCACCAGCGTCAGGTTCTGCAGGAGCATTTCCGCTTGCATGGCGAGACGCACATCAACTTTGGAGAGGAAAAATATTTTATATTAGACACACTGTGTAGTGGATGTATCTGTCTCTATATACGAACTTTCTATTTGTGACCCACTGAGTGCCTTTTTGTATGCTTTTTTTTCACAGAGAACAGAAAGAGACACAACGGCGTCTACAAAAACATCATGCTTAGAAACTAAATCAACCACCCAAAAAAAAACAACAACCCATAAATCAACATGTCAAGCAAAGACACCAGTGAAGTGGATAACAGAGACCCACCCTCCTTGGGCAAAAAACTCCATGTGAAATCACACTGTGTCTCGGCACTGCACCTTGTCAGCCGGCGTGACTTCACTGACTGAGAGCTCTTTTGGGGGGTAAAGGTTCCCAGTCAAGACAAATCAAGCCTCACCCTCGTCCATGTCCCTGGAGAAGCGGGTCAGGATGCGACCCAGGGGTGTCGTATCAAAGAAGCGCATGGGGCTGAGGAGGAGTCGGCGGAACAGCTTGTCGTGGAGCGCGGAGGCAGCCTTCACCGTGCACTGTCAACACAAACAAACCGGCGTGTTTGAACATGAGACCTGACACATGTAAACAAACAACTTTAAGAAGCATACGGAACGAATCGCGCCTTGGATAAACAGACAGTTGGAAGGAAACCGGCTGTCGATGTGCTCAGCCGCAGACACAAAAACACACAATGGATAAATACAGTGGCACTCATATGTTGCCTGCTGTGTAACAAATGCTACCTCACCATATGCTAAACATGTGCACAGTGGCGGGTAGCTATTTTCTTCTTTTTTTTTTTCCGCACACGAGGCAAGCTGTCAAATCTTCATTTATAATGAGTTTCTCGGAGCCTGACATAAAGGTCGTGACCTAATGAGCAAGAGACATTTCACCAATTGGACAGAAATTACATGTGGCAGCGGAGAACAAATTAATTCTATTAATGGAATATTCAACAGTCCCAGAGATTTCATCACAGCTAGGGGTAAAAAAAGATTAGCCATCTTTGAAAAATTAGCAATTTCAAGTGGCACACATTAACGTGGGGACCTAACCTCTGCAATGCAGTGTCAGGATGGGTTAGCTCGAGAGAGACGACGCGCACCCGAAGGGACGCTGACATGCACACACGAACATCTTCCCTTTCTCCCTGCCCCTTTGTCTCACTTGCACTCACTCACACACGCACAAACACACACACGCACACACACACACACACAGTCTTTGTAAAGCTGTGAGACATGGCAGGGGACAGATAAATGGATTTGGCCGGCAGGCATTTTCAGTGGACTGCACTGGAGCCATGACCGCACGGACAATAAAGACAATTAGGCAGGAGCACTACTTAACTGTACACCCCTAATATATGTACTTTTTCATACTCCTTTCAAACACAGCTATCGTTTTTAAAAGTCCATCGGCGAGTGAGCGGACAAAGCATGTGACAGAAGTAGACGGGGGATGTCTCCGAGGAAGCCGCTGCGAGAGGCCTACCTTCACAAACACCAGTCCTCTCGTCGTCTTCAGCAATAAAGCGGCTCCCATGGACACGACGTAAACAGTTGAATAATACTGAATGTGCGGGTTGAGTCTCATGCTGTCGCCCGCCGTCGTTTCATTCGCCAAGATTAATGATGTGTTCTGAGGGCAGATGGAGCAACAAATTACAAAGACTGCGAAAAAAAAAAAAAATCCAATTTTTCCCCCCCATGTAGGAATTTTTACTCTAATGAAATTGAGAAAAGCACATAAAAAGTACATGAAAATCAGTCAGTTCAATGATGTTTACTATTCCAAGCACATTTCTCAACAGCAGCCACCGTCTGCTTTGCTGCACATCTGTTTCTTTGCTGCTCGTGCTTGTTTTTAATTAAGTTCACCGTGGCGCTGTTACTTTTTTAATCATGCACGTTCAGATTAATTCTCAGCCGGCTCCCACAAACTCACTGAAGAATGGTAGTTATTTTTCTTTTGGGAGTTGGAAACACACTAAAAAAGTGGTGTCCATTAGAGTAAAGCACGATAGTCTCCTCACTCACCCCGCTGCCCTGCCTGATCCAGTGGCTCAGCCACCAGTTACTGAAGGCTATGCTGCCTGTGGTGGAGAGGAAGAGGAACATGTTGACGATGAAGACTACTGGACCTCCCGCTGCTTTGACGTAAGCACCGTATACAGCCCAGTCGACTGCACCAGAGCCCTTCTCCTCAGCTTTCATGAGTTGATCTACATGAAAGATGCAAGAAACAAGTCGCTTACTGTATGAACCATTCTCAAGGAAAATAAGCATTTAGCATTCGTCCTGTGTGGAGTGTGAAAAGTGCCCGGGTCTCTTACTTCCTATCTTGCATTCCGCCTTTGGTCCAACCTTGGCAGCATCACCAGCACTGTCAGCCTTTCCTGCACCGGCTCTTTGCTTGTTTTTTAAATTCTCTTTCACCAGATTCTGAGAGACACAAAGGAGGGGAGAGAAAGTGAGCTCTGAAACACGCCACAGCCACAAATCACGGCCGCCGTAACAACAACACCCCCGACGAGTCATTTAAACAGAGATATCAGTGACAGAGTCTTTAGCAGCTCACCAGTGAATCAATGCACGCATAAATAATGAAAGGCCATGTATGCATTAGCATTTCCTAGCTATTGGGCCAGCCTTTCTGGGCTTATGAATTATTCAGCTTGTAATGTTCAATGTTATTGTGTAGCGGGGGCAAAGATGCCTTATTCAAAAGAGCTGGCTTGGTGCCTCATGCGCCCTCGGCCTTACCTCCTGTTGCATGCTGTTGAATAGGGCGGCGTAGTCACGCTCTTTGCCCATTAACTGAGCATGGGTGCCGTACTCGGATATCTGCCCGTCCTTCATCAGAATAACGTGGTCACATTCAGGCAGGTACTACGAAAATAAAAAGATTAAAAAAAAACAAAGGCAACAGGAAATTTAATTTCAAGAATTTAATGTTGCAGACACTTTGAAGACATTTGGAGCTTTAAACTCTAATCTGCTAATCAAGGTTACTTTTATAACTACTCCTTCAGGTCAGGGACAAAAAGGTATGGGATATTTTCACAGTCCCGAAACTACTAAAATATACATGAGTCCTTCTGAAAGATTTGGTAAAAATGACACATTCTGAAGGACAATCTGGTGTCATTACAAACTCACAGATGGTCCCTTACCTGCAGCTGGTGGGTCACAAAGAGCACCGTCTTGCCTTTGCCAACACCCCTGATGGCTTTGTGGAAGACATGGGAACCCACACAAGCGTCCACAGCGCTGAGAGGGTCATCCAGGAGAAGGATGGGCCGATCGCTGTAGAGGGCACGCGCCAAGCTCACTCTCTGGCGCTGCCCTCCACTCAGGTTGGCGCCTCTCTCTCCAATCTAGAAAACAAAGTAATAAAAGGAACATAAAACTCTCATCTTGTTGCAGTTGCACTGAATTGCAAACAGTTACATAAACCAAGACTGCTGCAGAGGCCATTTCAGCTGTGACAAAGAGTAAAGAAACATTTTATTAAAAAATGTTATGACTGTGAAGCAGATTTTTACAGATACCTCAGTCATGTCCCCATATGGGAGCTCTGCAAGATCTTGGAGAAGACAGCAGGCTTCCAGGACAGCATTATATCTGATAAAAAAACAATGAGGAAAGGTGTAAAGTTATACTTAAATCTTCCATTTTATTGCTTTGTTCTTGATCGTAAAATGATGAAGAACAAAGCAATAAAACACAAAACTGCGGAAGTAAAAATAAAATGCATACTTACTTGTCTTGCTCAAACTCATTCCCAAACAGGATGTTCTCCTTCAGTGAGTCATTCAGGATCCAGGCTTGCTGCGACACGTAAGCGAAGCCACCACTTACAGCTACATTACCTTCCAAGAGGGTCATCTGCAACACAAAAACAGAAGGTTGGAAGCACAGAAAACATTCGAGACGCTCCTTCTGAAGTTGTAGGTCATTGCGTGGCAGTGTGCGTGCTTCAAAAAAAAGACTAAAGCTCATCCTTGTTGCAT
>JBCAUF010000790.1:7765087-7784120 GCA_038406115.1 Haemulon aurolineatum | reverse complement strand
TATTCGTATTAAAAGAAAAGATACCTAAAATTTAAACTCAAGTACAAACTTGAGTAAATCTACTCAGTTACATTCCACCCCTGATTTATAGTTGGCCTTAGTACCTAAACTGACAACATTACAGGTGCAAACAGATTGCACTGAATTTATTTTGTTCCTGAGATGACAGATTCATTAATGAATTAGTTGCAGTCTTTCAACTCTTATTTCACAATGAGCTCAAGGGACATGATGCGGCATTGTAAACACACCAGAGCATTATTTTTTTAGACTCAGTGAGATGATGACAGCATGCGTAATGCATTCATTTCTTATATAAGTCACACATGAAACCTTTGACAATAATTTTGGGGGTGTTTACGATTTAAACAGCAGACAGTGATTAGCATGGCAAATTAGTATTAGGAACATTCAGAGGAAATTGTTTAGACTACAGTCATGACTTTGATTGGCCAGAAGGAAGTAGCAAAGCACAGTAATAAGATGGTTTTAATGCAGTTAAAGTTGTGTGAAATGAAGCATAACTAAAGTTCAGTCAAGCTCACTTGTCACGCTCTGCGCATTATGCATATCCATATTCCCCACGCTGTCAGCTCAGTCGTGCCGATTGTCACCGTTCACTTCGACCAATCCGATTCCACCACGACCTCCGGCAGCCAATCGTCTTGTTGCTGTCAAGATTTAAAACTATTCATCTGTGGGCCTGCTTTCAGCTGTCATTTCAGCGCTGCCTTGATGCGCCTCACCTGCTCATCAGATCTGGCCCCTCTGTGTGATAACAGATTCCAGGTCCGGTGGGCTCATCTGATATTCTGCTCCATGTCTCATCCGTCCGTCCTCAGTTGAAGATGTGACACCCAGTCATCGCCAGATCTTCCATTTCTATCCTGCTTTCATGTAAATAATAATTTATCCGCCTTCTGCCTCTTAACTGTATCCATTAATGTACTTTCTTCATGGATGCAAACATGTTTTCTAAGTGTTAATGTGCCGTCCCTTCACAGTGGGTCCTCCGAACCCCCTGTGGTGCAAGCCATCTCTGCAGACCTTCAGGAGTTCAACAAGAGCATAATGTAAGAAATCAAGCACTTAACTGAAAAAATATGGATGCTTTGCCAGCTTTGCTGCCGAACATAAAAAAGACTCAAGTATGGTGTTAAAGGACAGAATTCACATGCTGGAGAACATGTTAAAGGTTCTGGCCAGACCACTTCTTGCGCTTAAAAATAAACTTTTCTCAAAATAAGTTTCCACTGTGCAGATAATTGCTGTCGGCATAGAGCAATTCTTCTTCGGTAAAGGTCACTCGATTCATAACAGCATGAAGAGTGGCCTTCGCTCATTAGGGGAGAGTTTCACTATCCCATCTAACCTGGCATGAGCTGCACTGTGCTGGCATTTAGGATCAAACACACTGATCAAGCCCATTGGTTTCACCAACTAATAGGCCAGAAATACCAATTCTGGAGCGGGCAGCAGTTGGTTCTTTGGCTGAGGGGTTTTCTTACCGATGAACAGTGTGAAACGGCCAAGATTTTTTCAGAAGAATGCCTTGAATACATTTCCCAAAGAGCGGGAGAGAGGCTTCCCTTCCATCCTCTCCTTCTCACCTGTAGGGGTCTGGGTATTTGATGTAGCAGAGCCTGCTTAGTGGGTGCAAACACCTTATGGGCATTCGCTGCTATGCTTTCCTACTTTGCATGAAGATCTATGTAGAAGAGAGAGAAAGGAGAGACAGAGAGATTGGGCAGAAACAGCAAGATGCATTATGTGTCATACTCCAGTGGAGCCTGCAGCTTAATATCCTGTGCCCAGACGCCCCATAGAGCAGCGTAAAGCAATTATTCCAACACTTGCCATTCATTCAGGCTAAAAGTGCATGCAATTCTCTGTGCATACCGAAACACAGTAAACAAAAAACATTGTACAAAACGCGATTTGCTACCTGCCAAACTAATAATCCTCAAAGAAATAGAAATCTCTTTAGTTCTAGTTTTAATATTCCATAGTTTTTGGTTTCTAAGATGTCATTCCAAGAGCCTGCAGGCAAGTGTTTCTGGATCTCTGTGCCGCAGCACTGGCAGCCTGGAAATGGAGAACATTTTAGGAGCTTTTATGCATACATAAATTAATGAGGACCGCGGAGCTTTTGTTGAGAGAGAAACCTGTGCGAACATGTCCCCCCAGCACCGTGGCCATACACTCACTGTCAGCGCACGTCACCCCTGGTGCTGGCCTGCCCCACTGGCTGGAAAAAAGATGTCGTGTGAGGTGTAGCTGCTGCTGCGCTCAATAGGAGGAGCTGTTGACTCACCACCTCGTGTCAATGAGCCTTTTGAACTAGTTAAGATCTGAATATGAAATGACTTATCCGGTGACAAACAACACGGAGACACGCTGCTCCGTGAGATGCCACGCTGTCAAGAGTGTCCAAACTCTTCAACGTGCAAACCTGGCGGCCTATGACCAACGGGGACAAGCATCTTAAGTGATGCCACTCTGTGCTTTTCTAATCCACTTTGCGGGGGTGATTGTTTATCTCATTTTGGACCACACTAACCGCATACACAGCCAGCATCCTCTCACCTGCTCGCTCAAGGGAGGCCATAATCATAATTAAGTAGTTGAGGATGCCTTCAGGAGGCAACATGAGAGGAAAAGGTAATTAAGGGGTATCTCAAGCATCACACCACCCAAAAAAACCTGGTTATCTCCTCACGTCCAATTATACCCATCTTAAACGTGATGTGCGTGTGTATAAATGGATTTAAGACCTCATTTTAAGCGATCCCTCCAGAATGACACTAATGCCCTCAAACTTTAAATTCAGGCTCTGTATTTGCCGAAGCTTAACATCACCAGATGCCCAAGGACATCTTCAAACATCTCTCCCAGAGACTTCCCAAGGTGGGAGTCGTCCTATGGGCGGCGGCGTCGTCACTGCCGGTGAGGTGAATCACACCCTTGAACAGCTTTCGCTTGCGTACACCTTGAATTGAATTAATGAGGAGGCTCCTCGCTGTGTGTCACAGCGATGTGAAGACAACAGTGAATGGAGAGCGGCATTCACCAGGGACTACTGCTGGATTTAATTAGTCTGTGTTTACCTCCTTGTGTGATGCCTGAAAACCTGATGCACAATCGCAAGCACGTTTGCGCGCGTGCACGCTCGCTCACACACCAGCAGCTGTAAGAGAGATAAATTGCGAGTGCCTCCAGTCAATCAGTGCGTAGGAATAGCAACTCAGTTGGGAGGAAACGCGAGACAGAAAGCAGCTCCTGAAAGGAAAGAATGCACCATATTAGTGTTTTGTTTGTATCAGGAAGAGCGAGAGAGAGAGAGAAAGCGAACGAGTGAGAGAGGGAGGAGAGGCTGGTGTGAGGTGCGCTAGCGTTTGTCATCAGGGATGTTCTGCCGAGATCAAGTCTTACAGAGAGGAGAGGAAGTGTAGCGATGCACAGCTCTGCATAGGCAACATCTTTCACGATCCCATGTGTGCTATCAGGCAGGCAAGAGCCGAAAAATATGGTTTTGCACTTCCTCATCTATCAGAAACATCGCCATCACAACAAATAACTGGAGAATGTCTTATAAGAAGAGAGAGGCAGGCCTGATCTTTGCTCTGAGACATTGCTATGACCAAAGAAAAACATGCACCGCATCGCAGCGCAGCGCCAGCATTCACTCTACTTACTAATCACGCTTGACAGAAGCCTACAAACTAAGTGGGTTGGAGGTTACATACTGTATTTAACATGCAAACAGCTCCACTCCTACGACAGATAGTTTACTTTCCACCCATGAAACCATCTTCCCTTTCAAACCAGCGTGGTTAATAATGGATACATGCATGGGGAAGGAAAGCCTTGTAGGAGCTAGTAGGCAAAACATACTCACGCCCCATTATTAATTCAGGTACAAGGACTGGTATGCTGACAAGTGCATGAACGCTAATTTTTCAAATGCACTGCCTGTAGGAGACGGAGGAGGCCGACGAGAGCAAATCATGTGTAATAATAAACCTTTGTTTCTCTGTGCAAAGGGGGGAAGAGAGCATGCCGCCAAATAGCCCAGCGGAGGAGCATTAAGAATGCTTGACTGAGCTTTTGGGAGGAACCTTCGGTCCTGGCGGCGAGAGCGCTCTATCTGGCGAAGATGGAGAAGAAAACTCCCCTCTGTAGAGTGTTGTGTAACCACTTAATATATGGATCCAGGCAAGTGGCACACAAACACACGCGCGCACACAAACACACACACAAATATTTTGTGTACGGACCATGGCAGCAACAGCACACACCAACTGCCTCACCAATTAAACATCATTAACATGATCCCCAAGGTGTGTTTCCAAGTTAAGTGTGATGCTGCTGTGCTATGTCTTTAGCCAGGCTGAGAGCCAGGCTTAATTGACTTATGAAAGGCACAAACACCCTTATGTAAGGCTCTAAAACCAGCTGTGAGTATAGCCACTGCAAAAACAAACAAAAAAGAAAGGTAGACGTCAGTAAAAATCGAGTCAAAACGGGCACAAACTTTCTGCAGGTGCATTTGTGTGTGTTGGCTTGGAATCAAATGCAAACACTTACTTTATGACCAGCCTCTCCCGAGCGTCAGACAGAAAATGAACTCAAACGTTTTTATATACCCAAAACGTCTTTTTATAATCAAAAATATCATCCAAGCATTTACAGTGTATTACAACAAATGATTCTATGCAACTGTTAACAGCCTTTACAGAAAATGAAGAAATATTTCCATTTTTGATCTATGTTACAAACCAGGAACAGCAAAAAGAGAAGAGAGGGAGAGGGAGAGGGGGGGGGCCGAAGGGTTTCGGAGGTTTGAAGTGTTCAGTTAGACCCTGATGAGCCTCCTTGGTTAGCCCTGTAGTCCTGGCCCACACTAACATCATACAGAGTCGACTGCAGACTCTGAAAAGTACAATGCCCTGCCCATGTGGGCGATAACTACATAATAATCCAGTGACTGTAGGAATCGGTGCTCCTCTGTGACCCCCAGAGAGTCATTATGTCTAAAAATATTTTGCAGACAATGAGAAACCGAGAGTTCAAGCTCATGAAGACTTTGTCGCCGTGGTTTGGTGTCAACATTTCCTATAACCATGGAAATGTTGCGTGTTTTATGTCTCTGCCACCTACACAGAGTCCCTGAAATGCTCATGTAACATTCCTTTCTGATCTGAGATCTATGCTCAGTCTTCTGTGTCCTTGTACAGTCAGGAACGGTCCACCGTCTTTGATTTGTCGGGCTTCATACTGCGTCTCTCACATCTCTACAGTGTCCCTGTGTCGCCTCGTCTGCCTGTCGTCTCCTCCACGTCCCAGAAGTGTCGTCGGCAGAGCCTACGTGCTCTTGATGCCCTGGAAGCCGCAGAAGTTCCAGCGTTTCTCCAGACTGGCTCCGACGCCAGTCAGCTCCTGTCTGAAGGTGCAGGGCAGCCGAGAGAGGAGAGCCTCCACCTCGCTGGGGTTGATCTGCAGACACACGCACACACAAGGTAAGTCCACATGTACTAGCAGAGACTGCACATAGTCAAACACCCAAGGACGATTTATTTGAAATTAACTTGCATGTTATTCTGTAGTTTTTCTGTTTTCTGAGTGATTTTCTTTGCAGTGCTCTGTGTGTGTTCTCCCTTTTCTTTAGTTTTAAGCACGTCTTTTATATAGATTGCAATCGGAGGACAGCAAGCTAAGTAGCTCATTGTGTTATGCAACATGTTCTCTTTGTGTATCACATTTAAGCTTCGAGCCTTGAATCTTCTGAGTCAAAATCCTTTCTTACAGTAAATCCCCACTTGAAACTCATGTTTATCTTGTGGACTTCTCAAAAAATGTAAGACTTTTTAATTATAATCTCAAGGACGCATTATGCTATTTCCATTATTCTTTTGAGCCACTTGTTACAGTTGTTTGTTTTCGTCCCGTTAAGTGCTTTCAAAATATTGATATTATCATATTAATCTGTCAGGACTGTCCGGGGACAACTGAATGCCTGATCTTTAATTAAAGTTCAGGATTAATGTTCAGCTCCAGTCATAGCAGAAGTACCATCTACAACTTTAACATTACAATTCTGCAAACGCCTCCTTCTTTAATCATTACCTCTGTGATCAAGACTGACCCAATGTTCGGCAGGGATTCATATCAAAATGTGATGCATTCCAGCTTCATTAATTTATGCGTGTTAAGATGGGGGCATGCAATTTAAAGTGCTCTCTTCCTGCCAAGACACACACCTGCACACTCAAAGCAACATATTTATTCAAAAAGATTACGTTTGATCCCATTTAGATCATTGTGCATCATTAAAAAAGCCTCAACGGATGGTGACGGCGTTGATGCATTTGGGTATGGCAGCCATTTTTGAACATTTGGATTCCAACGTCTGACATGGGATGAAAAGTGTAAATAAATTTGTGGTTTGGTATTTATTTTGCAGGCACTACTCAATTCACTAATTTCCAGAAGCTCTTCACCTTCGCTCCCTCTTAATCTTTTGAATGATTTCATTCTTTACAGCCAATAGTTGAGGCATGTTTCTGTGAAAAATGCTTAGCCATTATTCTTGCTGTATAAATAAAGCACTTTTTTTCCCAGCCCTGCCGATTCAACAAGTTAACTTTAGACATTGCTCATACAGCCGAACTTTATTCTTCTTCACGCCCCACACTAGCCCCCCCCGCTCTCTGCTCGCACTCCCAAAACACTCACTCACTACCCTCACACCTCCACTGCAATCAGACAATCACAGAGTGAGTAAATTTATAACCGGAGTGTGACGGCATAGCGGCGACCTGACTAAGCGTAATCTGGCTGACAACGCTCGCGTGGGCTGAGGATCATTAGTCAATTGAAATCCTGAGGTGACACTGCCAAAACCCTCATGTACGGGCTGCTGTGGACGACCCACAGTGTCTTGCATTAATAAGTAGATTGTTCGAGCCCTGCGCCGATGTCAGGATCCATTAAGGTCTATCATGGAGATGGGACTGGTGTGTCATTACAGACAATGGAGCTGTGTGTGGAGCCACTAGATAAGCAGAGAGGATTGGGCTTGTTGTTGGGGGAGTCTAGCCAGTGATATTGACAAAACTCTGTGGGCTGCTTGATATGTGTAGCGGAGAGTCGGTGTGGGAACGACACACAGCTCGGGCGAATTCGTACGCACGCAGGCAGACAAGTGTGGGCGTACGCTCGCGCGCGCACACACACACACACACACACACACACACACACGGACACACAGACTCACTAGACAAAAAACCCAAAAGGCACGAGAGAAGACAGTCACACTCTATTCTTTGCATGTGTGAGAATGAGTCAGGGTGGTGATGAGCATATTCAAAAGAGATGCCACAGAGAACAGTAATTTCTTGGGGCAACTTTGCGGACGTGGAGACAAAGTTTTTGCAGATGGCGAATGAATTCCTCCGAATAATAAGCCAGTTGATGCACTTTGAAATCTGTTGGTTTCAGTTTAATGCGTCTCCTGTTGGCGTCGTGTGTTCGGCCAGCGAGCATGAGCAAATGCAAAAGGGAGTGGTGACAATGGCCATTTCTTCTGAAGGTCTTCTTGCCGGGGCGGAGAGCAGAAATGGCCATTAATCTTAGAGTTACCTTTAGGAGGTGACATTGAAAGTTGGCATTTTGAAAGCCTCGCGTAAGTGGCAGTGAAGAGCAATAATACCTCTTAAAATGCCTCCACAGGAAGACGGGGATAAAATCGCCGTGCTTCTCCAGACAGAGTTTAAACTGAGGGTGTCTGAGGAAGGAGGGAGGGTAGCGTTTGGTGGTTTGAGTGTCAGAATGAAGGATCTAGTTTTAATATGTTCCGGCATCCAGGGAAATCACACAACTAGCCAGTTAGGGCTAGACATACAGCTGTGAAATTTCAGGTCAGGAAACTTTCTCTAAAACAGATTTTGAAGCATTTTGCATGCCTACTTCGGACTGAACAAACATTTAGACACGTCTAATGCTTTCTGAGGCCGTTTGTGCATCTGCTCATGTGTGGCTGACATGTTTGTTGCAGGTCTTTCTCTCTGAATGCTTCCTCTGCGGCACTGAGAATGAGGGATGGAGTCATAAATAATAAATATTCAATTAGTGGCGGTAGACTCCTGTACTTTAGGAGCAGCTGATTCCAAATACTGATTCAGAACAATTACTTGACGAGATTAAAAGCTGACATGATGTGAATCAGACTTCAGCTGGGAGATTTTTAAATTGATGCAATTTCTCTATAGAGAGGAGCCATTGTCAGTTTGATGGACATACAGTGGTGTCACTCACAAACTATCTTTGGCTGAATAAAGACATCATCTGCAGAGAGCTCATTAACCAGAGAGAACAGACAGACCTTTCAGTTTTATAAGTTACAGAATTAATGCTAATCAGTCATCTCCATGATAACCAGATGCTATCTTCCAGCCTGCTTATTTGCATAATACCATCCTGATCAAAATATACGGTATATCCTCCAGATAGCTTGTCTTGTTTTCTATCAATATTTATGCTACCTTTGCATTTTGATAATGGAGGGATTTGATAAAATCAGTGAGTTAACTAAAGCAGAGGAGATTTTAAACTTACTTCTAGTGAGACGGTCAGTGCGTCGACTGAATCAAGCAAGGGAGCCACAGAATGAATATGTTTTTGAATTAAAATTAAATTCTCCAGGTACGTGACACGGTGTCGAATGCCCTAGCAAAGGTCAGGCTTTAGGGTTGGAATTTAACGAAACTACAGATCTTTTTTGCAATGAGATAACCAAAAGAAATTTAAATAAAAACGACACCCACCTACATCTGGCTTTTGATTGTTTGAAGGGATACTTTGACATTTTGTCAGAGAGTTGGGTGAGAATATGAATACCACTTTCCAAAATGTCAAACTATTCCTTGTAAATTCTTCGGCTTCAACCTAAAGACGCCTCCTCAAAAAGCATCAATTTCTATGGAGAGGGTTGTAAAAGCACTCGGGAGCACTGCTGGCATTGAGGGGCTGTGTCTCAACAACACAGCAGGACCCTGGCATACAACAATCCCATATGTCAGCCTTGTGGGGGGGGACTGACACAGTGTCTGTATGGATGCGTGTAATCTAAAGTGATACAGAAGCCCTTGCTCTGCTAATCTACTCTGCAGTGGCTGCTTTGAATCACGCGTGCCCGTTACCTTGGTGTCCAAACGCTGCAGGTAGGAACAGATGTACTCGATGCTGGCTCCGAACGGGTGGACGTGCAGGAACGTCGAAATGATCCCTGCGGTGGAACAAACAAGTCGTGCAAAGATGTTAGCGCAGAGGAAATGTCACAAAACCTCCAAGTCTCCGTCACCTGTCAAACAATGACAAACTGCCGGAGGATGCACTCCTTCTCCTCTCCTCCGTCTTGAGTCGAACATGAGCTTCGA
Organism: Haemulon aurolineatum; assembly: GCA_038406115.1. NCBI lineage: Eukaryota > Metazoa > Chordata > Actinopteri > Lutjaniformes > Haemulidae > Haemulon > Haemulon aurolineatum. Next base: position 7,774,683 of record JBCAUF010000790.1, on the reverse strand, counting down.
GTGCCTTCTCCCAGAGTCCCAGCACTGTTAAGAGCCTCTTGTATGTTGTGGCTCCAGATTAGAGGCACTGTTTAATGACAGCTTTGATGCCGTTGTCTCTCATCAAAGCCATACTCTCCCCCAGCTCAAACAAACCATCTGCTATCAACTCACCGGTAGGGCCAGGAGAGAGATAATCCTCCGCCTTACCTGCTTGCTAACCACCAATAGGGCCCAGAGGGACCAAAAGAAGACACAAACATGCAGTGTTTGCAAGTCACGCGGCTTTAACACTACAGCAACAATACCACAATCATTTGAGACTTTTTGCAGGAAATTACACCTCCAAGACTTCATTGTTGCCACCTGCAGGACATCAGCTGATGCCTGAACACAAACAATGCACTAGCCCCGAGCTGCTCCACCAGCAGTGAATAAGGGACTGACTGGGAGACTAATGGCGCATTGAGATACGACACCGAGTAGAATTTCGCGTTGGTTCATTTGCATGAAATCGCCCACCGGAGTGGTTTCTGCTGTCTGTGTTTATGTGCTCTACAAGAGCCAATGAACATGTCCTCCAGACGTTTCGCTGTAGCAACATGCACCCACTCCACGTGTGTGCAGATTGTGCCAGAATACGAGTGCTGGAGCTCGCACCAAGACTCAGACTCGCTATCAATAAATGGGAACAAAGATAATCGTTACACACTTTTACAGAAACTCCAACCGTTCCTCTTATTTTACAGCACATTTCCTCCTGCGAGTCTCACAGCTCGGGAGGAATTCTATGACTGTGACTAACTATGACTATTAGATTTCTCTGAACCCGATGGGAATCCCAAGCTTACGCTTTAGAGTGTCATGCAAATTTGAGGCTCATTCCCTACAGTGTTAAGTGAAGATTAGACCTTGAAATGCATATAGTTCGAGACAAATCGGTGTCTGTTCACCTGTTTGGCTATTTCTACCGACTCCGTATGCGTCTGTGCTTCATGCTGCATCTGAAGGATGTTCGCTCGAGTTTTTACAGCCTGCCCACCTGCGACCAGTTTTCAACAATGCCATGGCCACGGTAACCTGCTGGTGTGCCCGAGGCAAAGCCGAGCTGTGGGCACAACCATTCTGCGGATATCTTTGAATACCCACCAAGTGCAGAAGCCCCAGAAGCCAACTAATAACCCCAATGCTGAAATGCTTCCTGACCACAGGTTTTTTTTTGTGTGTCATTAGGAATTAGGAATGTGCACCACATAAACCGAACATAATCGGAAGCATTAAGCAGATTTGACACAGCCCTCCTCTACGAGACGGGGCCCAATGCAGGCAGTAATGCACGACCCACTTTGAGGCCTCTGTATGCTGAAAATGAGAGGTCTGTCTGCAAAAGACTGCCAAAGAATAAATCCCACTGTTGAATTTTCCTCTCAAGCTCTCTGTTGTCACTCTTCACACAACTACGTCTGTCACTCTCGAGGCTGCCCGAAACCGTGTGCCGTTATTCCAATTTTTACAATCAATTTTACTAAAAAGAGACAAATGAGGGCGCTTCAACACGGTGAGTGGTTGCAACCGCCTCCATTGTTTTGAATGCAAACACAGCAGAGGCAGCGGCAGGAGAGAGAGGGCGGCTGCTGCTGCTCTTCTGGCGGCGACGGCTTTTCTCGACCGCCGCTTTCGGAGCCTGTGATGGTTCAACTTTTTCAACTTGTGCCACAGCTCGCTGTGGTTTCCATGGTCACACAGTGAGGAAAAACAATACAGGGGCTGATTTCACCAGAGTTCCCTTAATTACACCTCTCCACCAGCACAAAACATAGGAGGCACTGCATCGTTTCAAAGCCTCATTAAATTGGTCTCGGACAATAGATAATGATACTAGTTAACTGCGACGCTCCAATCACTCATACTTCTGTCTTCAGATATAGTTGGTTGTAAAATGTAGTTCAGCATACTGAGGCTTTAAAAGGAGTTTATTGTTTCAATTAAATTTTCATTTTCATATTGTGCTCTTGTGGTGCACAGTCCCAAACAAATGTGATATTAATCAAATCAAAACTAACCAATTAACACCACAAAACCCCATAAATTCAAAATTTATGTCTCAGTGATATTGGTAATACAAGATTCGCATCAGCGTACCAACTAGCAGAGCTTCCCTCTCGGTGTGGACGGGACTCGGTGGATTCTTCTCCGTAGGCCCCTCCTTCTCCTGACTGCAGGACACCACCGTCGACACTGTGGCTTCCTGCAAACACACACACAAACACACACACACACACACACGGTTACCTTAAATGAATCCGCTGCCAGCCAGTTTAACTGTGGCTGATGAGGCGTAAACAAGCTCAAACTTAAGCTGATGCACGGCGCACAATAAAATAGATACGAATAAGAATGAGCACATCAGAAAGTTTCACCAACGACACGTTAATACGGAGAGACAATGAGGAAGAGGATAATGAGGCGAGGGAGAATTTTCAGCCAGCAGCTATATTTCTGATAGAGGGATGAAATGCTTGTCACACACACACACACACCAGCGCAAAAAAAAAAAAAAAGGAGGCGAGTGTAAGAAGAACAAATGGAGGCAGAGAGGAAGAGACTTGGAAGGCAAATGATCAAGCTGTTTGCTTCAGATCGCTGACAGGTGGCAGAAAAATGGCAGAGGAATAACAGAAGAGTTTTTGTCTGTTTGTTGTCCTACATACTATTGTGCGCACTATTTCTACTTGTGTGTGTGTGTGTGTGGGATGCCTGGTGGCCTTTTTTCTTCCTGTTTTTAATCTATCTACAACACCCTGCGAGTGTGTGTCAGCGTGTGGGTGTGCAGACATACGCACATGTGCGAGCCACTTTGACTCTATGACTCCTTTATTTCCTAGCCCAGTTGTGTCTGGCTGATTTATTCAATGACAAATGCAGTCACAGTGAATTGGATTGGCCTGTAATGATCTGTCATGTCACCGGCAGAGGTTAGAGAGGAAAGTCGGTGAAGAAGGAGGAGGAGGAAGAAGAAGAATAGGGAGGGAGAACGAGGACACAGAACAATATCTGGAGCCGAGCTGGGAGGGCTCAAACTTTTCTCCACTTACACTGGTTTGATTAGCGCTCTCCTCGCCGCCTCGGTCTTCCTGCTTCGACATCTCCAGCTGCGGCACATTAGGAACATATGAGGAAAAGCTGCAGAGAAACAAGCTGAGCACCAATGTCGACAGACGGCGGAGTGCGGCCGCGCACAGCATGATGTGCAAAAACAGACAAATAGAGGCATTGTTTATTTTTAGAGCAATGTCTCGAAATTTGATGATTTTGAACAAAAACGGGAAGTTGAGACGCTGAACTCCACATGAAAATAATGAAATCTTTTTTTTTGTTAAAATTGGCACAAACAGATACCAAATTTGTTCAGATATCCTGGGAATACATTAGTGCAGAGATAATTGCGTGATTTCACCAGAGCTTCTCAACCCTTGTTTGTTTTGATGCAGCCCCGCACAGTGGGCTTCAGTAACCCTTCACTGAACCCCCTTCAACAGGCAGGATCGCTTCATGGGACTGCATGCTAGCACTTCATCTCTGTTCGCCTTCATTCAGCTATCACATTCATATATATACACATATAACATTCATTACACATTACTTTAACCATTTCACTGTTCTGCTCACTTGCTAGCTCGGTTTTGATGAGCACACCTGGTGTTAAAGTGTTAAATTGTAGCTGGAAGACTATTTGTGACAATAAATATATTATAAAATCAGGATTTTCTCACATACCTCTGGTAACTGTACAAGTAGCCCCAGCTAGATAACACTGGTTTGCACAATCAACATCTAATTTATTGACAGAGATTTTGATAACCAATTCACTGTTTATCTATCGATTTAGCGCGGTTTATTTCTCAAACAGTCGTGCCAAACAGTCTCTGGTTCCAGTTTTGGTTTAATAACATTATCGGTTGAGTATCTTTGGGTTTTGGGCTGATGGTTGGACAAAGCAAATAATTGGAACAAAACGCCATGTGCTCTGGGAAATTGTGATTTTTTTCACTGTTTTCTGACATTTTAACGACTTAGCCACCAGTCGATTAAAGGGGCGCTTTACCAATAATACTCGGAGTACTGCTCAGCTTGTACCAGCTGAGCTCGAGACATTTCTACATAACAGGTTTTGACAACTGATGGTGTAGAGTTTGAGGCATATGGGCATTTATCAGACAGGAAAGCTCTTTTGAAAATACGCTGTTGTGTTGCATTATGGGACGTGTGGGCTCCAGCACTTAACTAGCTCTTACTGGGGAGCCTCTGTTGTTTCTTTGACCATCAACCTTTATCATGTAACTTGCAAGTCCGCCCACTTTATACTAAATGACCGGAGTACAAATCAGAAATATAATGAGCAGATCAATTCATAATGAACATCATCACTGAGGGCAGAACTTAAATGTATACTGACAAAAAATGAGACAGGATTTTGCTGTAATCATAACAGAAAAAAGGTTAATGACCTCAACAGTCTGCACTGCTGTCAATCCAGTAATGTGTGGCGACAGCAGGAAGAGTGAAGGAGAATTGATGGCATGAAGAGATCTCTTCAACATGACAAATCACCCCACAACAACCGCTAATCTTTGGAGAGCCCTACACCCAAAAATTGATTTCTCTCTCTCCCTTTAATGAGACTGCCTTGCATGATTCATGTTTTTCCACATGCAGGAATTTAATTAGCATATTTCCCAGGGCTCACAGTTGCGGAGACACATTTCTAATCAAACTCATCACCATTAGCACGCTATTGACAACTCTGTCACTCCGGCTGATCTGGAGGAGGAGACGCCTTGGCAAATTACTGATTCACCCCAGCGTTATATGAAACCTGCAGTCGGCTCGTACGTCTCGGAGCAAACAGACGACACACCGAGAGCCTCCCCGCGTGGATTGAGAGCCTCTCGTTTGTATTATTATCCAATTTAATAGGCGATTGAACCTGAGGCTCATTTTAATGACAGCCCTTCCTCTCATTATACCGAGCGAGGAGGGACATTAACAAACATTAGCACTTGAATACTGGGAATATGGGACAACACCTGAAACATTAGTAAACATGACATGTCTTAACGGAGAAAAATGACCCTTGAAACTTGAAATTGTTTAATGAGATTGTAGATCACGGTGCACTGTATTTAGCAATGTACTCTTGCGGTAAAGCAGCTCGCCACTAATCAATAGTAGATGGAGTTGTGTTGGGAGAAACATGCCTCAATGTAAGCAACACATTCAATCAAACAACAAATGAAGTGTTGGGATGGATGAATAATGTAGCATTGGTGGCTCTAACTGATGATGTGGCCTTGTATAACAGCTCTGAGACAGCATCAGTAGTTAACATTAGCAGCTTGTCCTCTGCAGGTAATATTTCCCCGCATGGTGATCACGCTGTTGCTGTGCGGACGTTACTGATATCAGAGTGATACCGCCTCTTGGTCAAATCAAAACAAAATGATTGCTCTGTCCAAAATGTTCTGGAATGAGAGTGCGTGATTGGTGGTCGATGTCACATAAAATCTCAGCTGCAGACAAATCAGGAAACAATTTGACTGCGGTCAACCATGCACAGCATGTTTCTAGTTAGGAAATGAAAGGATTTCTTCTGGTTATTTTTATGTGGGCGCAGTGAGAACATGTAGTTACAGAGGAGTGGACAAAATAACATCCTGTCTCGTAGAGGGAGAAGTACAAATTTGAAGGAAAATGCATTTGGTCTGTATGTAAATGCATGTGACATATTTATATTATTTGCATTTCTGTTCCATGAATTTCCATGACAACAGGGTTCCAGGAGCTATATGCAAGTTTAAATTTCCTGTGGCAGTCCCATAGTAAACAGGTTGAACCACACAAGTACAACTGAGCACAGAATCATTTAAATCTTTTCATTCTTTATTCTGTGTAAGAATATATTCAAAAGTTCATCTTTAAGAAGTCAAGTGGAAGTTACAGTCTGTTTAATACAGAATTCCCTCTTTGTGTCTCTGAGCTGCAGTGGAGGGACACAAAGAGGGAATTTAATATTCAGAGGACTGTAACTTTAGAAGAGATACTTTAGACGAACTTATAAATATATATGTTTGGACTTACTGTAGAGCAAAAGGGCCAGTATGAACATGAGGGATGAATACATCAGGCAGAAACTGTTTCAGTGTTCATGTGGGGGCAAATGACTATTGTCTTAAAACTAATGAACCTTTTCATGGTTCGAAAGACGGTTAGGTCTACTGTGAGACGAGCCAGAGGAAAACTGTGTTCAACATTTGCACTTGGTGCACATTTCCTGTGACTGGCTTCATCTATTTACATTTATGATGACACTGATATGCATCAGCATGAACACTCAGTATTGTGTCGTATACTGACTGTTAACTGGAACAGATGGGGACAACAGTGGGATGGGAATTGCCGCTGGCACCACTTGGTTGTTTATGACAGAAACCAGTAACTATAAGCGAGTTGACTTTGGAAGAGTTTATCATGCAGAGATGATTCTTTTCAAGAGATTTTCGTTGATGTCTTTCCCAATTTATGAGCAAAGTACAACAGCTTTAAAACAAATGCTGCTGCGTCTCACTTTCCATCACTAGTTTGTTTTTCTTTCCCATATTGCCACGCCTGAATGAAAAGCTAGCTGGAATATCAGAACCTGTGATAATGTTTTGATAACCATCAACTAAAAATGGTGCTACCAATCAAAATGAAGAGTTTGTGTGAGACTAACTTCACAACAGTGACAGTCACACTTCCTTACCAAGTTCAGTTGGTGCAACAGATTGCAGGACACATAGTGGACGAAGAGATTTATGAGGATGAAGATAGAGATGCATGGGGCTGCAGCTAATGATCATTTTCATTATTTATTTAGTGTCACTTATTTTCATGATTAATCGTTTGATAGATTAAATGTGAGAAAACAGTGAAAACTTTCCAGAGCCCAAGGTGACATTATCAAGTGGCTTGTTTTATCTGACCAACTCTTCAAAACCCAGAGATACTGAATTTAATATTATATATGACAAAAAGCACCAAAATGTCACATTTTGGAGATGATTAATTGATTTTCTGCCATCAGATTAATATAATGATTGTTTCAGCGCTAAAGATATAATACAGCCAACACACATTCATCATCTTTATGAGATCCTGATGTGAATTTTTATTGATATGAACTGACTATGAAAGTTTTTAATTCTGATGTAGAATAAAATTCAAAGTGGAGAAAATTTACTACACTCACTGGATGGAAAATAGTCGTTCAAATGATCATTGGCTGAATACGTTTTCTGTCAGACGCATTATCGTGGACCACCAAAAGCTAAATGAAGGAAAATCAAAAACTCAAAACTTGAAAGCTGTATTATCAACATTTTTGGAGGAAAATTAGAAATTAAAGAGTTCATTGTACTGCGTGTTAAAAAGGATGAATTAATCTCCCTGGGAGTAAAATGGAGAAACCAGAACACTGATTGAAGTTAGAAATTGTCTTCCTCGCTGCGGTAGGGCCTTCCCCACAGTGTTGATATTACAAAGATGCACCCAAAATAGCTATTGTGGGACATCTGACGAGCTTAGAAAGAAGTATTAAACTAGTTACTAATTATGGAGTCATTTTCTCGACCCAAAACTTCATATTACCACTATCAAATTCTGTCCTTTTGTTTATTGATGATTTATTCCTTCAATATCTTTCACGCACCGGAACTCATCTTGAAACTCATTTCTTTCTTATTAAAGTGCAAATTAAAGTGTTCACTTTCAAACAAAGAGAGCAACCCAGAAACGAACCTTCTTATAAAACCCACCAAGGCAACACGGTAAATTCTCCCTTCTGTAGAAACACAGCTGACAAAAAAATGTGCGTTCTCAAACTGACCTGCATTGCGTGGGTGTTTTGCAGGTTTTGGAGTCCTTCCTTCAGGTTGAGGACTTGGTTCTTCAGCTGCTGTTTGTCCTCCAAACTCTTCTCCAGCTCTGCCTCCCGCTGTTTTAATTCCTCCCTCATTTTTAACAGTTGCTGCAAAAAAAAAAAAAAGAGGGGGAAAACAGTAAGCCACTAAGACTACTGTGAGCTAACTAACCGTGACGGTGGTAACCTCGTACTCAAACTGCTCTGAAAGCAGAGGAACAATCGTCCATTTGTTTTATTAATATGTAGCATGTAATCCCTACACCGGTAATTAGAACTTCGACTTAATACAAAGAAGCAATTAGGAACTGATGTGAATTATATCTTCAATAAACATTTTGTAGAGAGAAAACAATTGTTGTATCATACTCTGTCTTGTTCTGTTCTGTTGGATGCATCCAAGAGGAGTAATTTGCCAAATCCTCTGCTTGTAAACACTCAGAAATTACAAATTACATATAGAAGGTGACACAAGGACTGCTATTTGAGAAAGCTTTGATAGCAAACCACTATATTTATCTCCGATTTGTCCTCTGAAATTTTCTGCTAAACGCGGATGAAAGGATTCGGGCCCTGCTGTGTTCTTTCAACGAAAAGAGGGTCCAAGAGACACGTGGAGGGGGTCTTCGTAGCCAGACATTTTCATCTGCAAAGCTACACGTTAAGTACTTTTGTATTACACGCGGTATAATTCACCAACGAGGAAACAGGTTGGCAGTACATGCTGATAATATTTCATTGCAATTTGTGTGCCTGCGTGATACAACATGTGGACCCTGGCAAGGGGAGGTATCCAATTTCAGTGTCTTCCAATTCATTTAATCCATTCACCTAATCTTTTCATAAACACATCATGAGAGACGTAAGCTGGAGAGGTAATTACTCTCCGCAAGCAGAAATGAACAGCAGGGCCTTAATGGATTCTCTTCTTCTAAACATGAATCGATCATAATTTCCATTACCTGCGACAGCTAGATAAGTGAAGACACTTGACAAATGCCAGAATAAGTCAATTTAGTAGTTCTTCAGTCTTTAAAGGGTAGATTTAAGGGGTTCTGACATTATAAGGGCCGCTCTTTTGAAAGTGGAGCGGTTGGTCATCCTGTAAAGGTTTAGTAGGCAAAGGCAATGTTACAAAAATAGCTATTCTTTCCTTTCTCCCCTGCGACCACTTCAAGAAATTATTGACAGTGACGGACTATTTTTCCTCTCTGTCTGCTGATGAAAATCTTGTGGTATTGTTGAAAGCTCCAGAGCCGCTACTAAATGGACCTGGTGGCGAGTTTTCTGCCATTTCTTGTATCATATTTCTTAATGTCATTTATTGAATTCCTGTCTGTCTTGATGAATGCTGGCGGACTGTAAAAACAACCGGGGATAACAATGAAAATAAAGACTTTATCATTCTGTTCCTGACAAAGGCGGATGTGCATTTTACGAACATATTAAAATGTTTTCAAAAAACCAAACCTAAGACAGTGAGGCCAGACAGTTGGTTTGATATTCAAGTCACATATTCAAAGAAAGCAACATTTCAGTATTTTCTATTATCGTTCTTTGAATAAATGGTCTGAAATTGTTTTGATAGCCTTGGGTTTGTTCTGAGCATTATCTGTGCACTGCTCAAATCACAACCTCCAATCTCACGTAAAACCCACTT
>JBCAUF010000790.1:7725108-7739308 GCA_038406115.1 Haemulon aurolineatum | reverse complement strand
CAAAAAAAAACACTTTTCCTGTCATTTCTGTCAAGTTGCAGCTTTAAGAGGATAAAATCTCAAAGTTGTGGCTGTCTTAAAGTACAAAACTCCAGAAAAACACTTTTCCACAAGTGACACTCATTAAATCACACCATCCAATTAAAACTACAGATGCACCATGATGACAGTCTGTCAATCAAGTGTTCGTTTAGATGCAAAGACTTTATCTTGTTAAGTCACTCACAAACTTGCACATTCAGATCTAACATGCTGCAGATTCTCCACAAGAGGGAGCATGGCATGTTAATATTTCCATCTGTGGGCAAAGGACGCAGCAATTTTAACATTTGTTCCATGTGCACGCGGTGGCTGGTAAGAGTTTTCTTTTGGTGTCTGCATACAGCAGCACTGCATGGGGAGCATTTTTAAAATTACTATATTGCTCTTGCCGTGGTAGCTCAGATCAATAAGGTGCATTCAATGTAATGACAATGTTTTGGGTGTGAGGGTGACACGGGTCATTTGTTGCCTGTCCCAATCTATTTTTCTCACTCGATGGTGTCAGATGAATGGTAATTTAGAGACTAGCCAGGGATAGGACAGACAGGTTCATGAAGGGGAGCTTTGTCAGTTGTACCAATGAGCAGGGATGATTCCAGCAGTAAAAGCTGGAATGATTAGTCCATTATTAATCAGCCAGATCAGAAGAAAATTAGTTGGCATCTGAGAAAATTCAGTGATTCCAGCATCTCAAATGTGAATATTTGGTGGTTTTCTGAAGTTTTTTAAGAAAGTAGAGTCAATATCTTGACGTTTTGGACTCTTTGATAAATAAAACAGGCTGCTTTAACATGTTTGGCCTCTGGGAAACTATGATGGGCTCTGTTTATTATTTTGTGACATTTTTCAGATTAAACAATCGTGAAACTAATCTGCAAACCAACTGGTAATGACTCATTAGTTGCAGAGCGAACTTGGGAGAAATTTCAGAATTTATCTCGCATCTGTTAGAGACGGACCTCGGTGTGGAGAACATCTAAACAAACAAGAATTTTAACTAGTCTTCATTAATTGGGGGGACATTTTGTTTTGAACATTAAAAAAACAAGGAGTAAAAAGACACTCGGTTTGAAAGGTTGAAGATGAAACACAGTTTGAAACAATATTCTCTGGGATAAATAATGCACATCGAACAGTTTAGCGGGCATACAGCATGTACAACCAGCCTATATGGTGTTCAATCAATGAGAGCGAGGTAGAGGCTTTCTTTGCCTCAGTAGTAACTTCAAACAGAGATTTAGAGAGCACAAGGGTCCTCTTGAAGGAGAACAACAATAGAAACCAGGGGCTGGGTCCACCCACACATGGCCACACATCTGTCTGATCCTATTTCCCATGCTTGTCTATATTCTCTCTCATGTAGGAAAACTGAAATCCTCAATCATCTCTGCCAACACCTCAACCTTGTACAGCAACATATCCGCAAAGTTGGCCTTGAAGGTTATTGTACAAATTCTCTCTTTTTCTACCTCTATTTCTTCTCCATTATGTCCTTTTGATGTTAAACAATCTATTTCCTGGAGGTTTGTTCAAGGTAATTACCTTCGGAGCTGCCCATCAATCAGGAGGTGCAGGGGGGGAGAAATAAAAAAGAACTAAAAAAAAAAAAAAAAAAAAGACGGAGACAGTTGAGTGTGTGACGCTCCTGGCTATTAATGTCACCCACCTCGTACCTTCCTGTCTTTCTCCTCTCTTATTTCCAGGGTAAACGTCTCTTCTAGGAAGAAATGGGCTGGTGGGTTGGGGGGGTTTGGAGGGAGGGGGGGGCGCATAGACGGTTGCTACGAGGCACGCTGGATAATATTCTCTAATGAGGCGAGCTAGCCACGCCACCTGGAACCGTACCAGTGGCAGAAATCTGCCTCTCTCGATCTCTGCCAACACAGTCTCCCCTCTCTGCATTTTTCACACGAACATCTCCCGACTTCATTTCTCTTACAGGAACATTTCTCCCACATGCAACCTACAGGACAGAAATAATATTAATAATAATAAAAAAACTCCTCCCTGTTTATAAATGTTATTCCATTACATCTAAATAAGAATCTGTTCCTGTGTGTTGCCTTCTCAAATCCATCTTCTTTATCTGACACCTCCACAGTCAAATCTCCATAACAAATCTAGCTTTTAACAATATCTAACCTATGGACAGGAGGAACTGCCAGAAAGCCCTATACCTGTAACTACTGCTCCTTTTTTCCCCCCACCCTAGACATACTGTATATCCAAAGTATATCCACTCTGTCCGCCTACATGCAGCCAAAAAACCTCTGGCATCGTACCAGTGCGGCTCCTGAGCAGTCAGCAGAAAGGGACACAGCATTCAGTTCAAGGATTGGAAAGCGCTCACGGCAAAGGAATGACTGTCAGCTCATGTATTTCCTGATGTTAATCCAGGTGAGCTAATGTGTGAAAATGCAAGGACCCCAATTTATATCTGGGAAGGGGAAGCGGTAGGGGTATCTTCTGCCCTCTAAATTCAAATGGGGAGCACTGTTTGGATGGCTGCTTACGAGGCATGACACTAACTTTTCATATATTCCACTGTGGGCTTGTGTCTGTGTGCACATGTGTGTATTTGTGTTCACTGGCGGAGGGGTTTGTGTCAACCGTGGGGGGAGAACCGAGTGGGATGCAGCAGACAAAGGGGTGGTTGTTTATTCAGGGAAGAGTCGCCTGTCCCTGGAGCCTGCTTATCTATTCTCCAGGGTGAGTTTGTGTCTCTGCGTTTATTCGTGCATAAGAATGTGCATCTAAATTAATTCTGATAACCTTGCAAACACATGTGTATAGAAAAGCTAAATGTTTTCTTTTTGGAGTATGTGCGTGTGGGGCCACGTGGCATCTTTTTTTAGTCCCGCGCATATCCCTTTTGTCCAATGAACAGCTTGTTGAGTTAAAATGTGAGAATACCAAAATGGCTAATCAAACCCATCATTCCTATGAAAAGAGGCATCTATTATTATTATTATTAAGATGTTGCACAGCGACTGGGCTGCTGTGCAGTTATTGGTTTGGCAAAATACACTTAGCTTTTCAAGGTCAGATAGCACAAAAATGAGAAAGTCTGGTAAGAGATAGAAAAAAAGCAAGCATGACTGCTACTTTTCACTAAGCCTCAATGGCTCTGGCACAGGCTCTTAATGGTGTTTAGTCCGATTTGTGAGTTAGACTTTGATAAATCTAAATGGTTACTAGACGATTAAAGAGATGAAAAAGAGTATATTTCTGTTATATAAAATTCAGTTCAGATTTTTTTCTGTGAAAAACCTGATATTTTCAAAAAAGACGAAGGAAAAATCACAGCAGCCACAGCCTGTGATAAGGACTTTGAAGTCACACTTCTCTGAACAAAATGTTACAAAGTGCTTTAAAACATAAAGAAGACACTGCTTTATTTTAAAGGGTCACAAGCCAGAAACACTTGGAACCACTGCAGCCTTTCAAATCGAAGCCAAATTTACTGAACAGCGATACAATACATACTGTCAAATGTCCTGTGTAAGAAAAACCATCTTGGGAGGTCTACGTCTTGAAATGAATCTAGAGGAGGAACTCTATAGCTTTCCATCTGGTTCTACTTATACTGTAGACGTGCCGGAGAGAACACTGATGAAGTCTGGGGAAATACGCGGTGAACGCTTCTGGAAAAGGATGTACTCGCCTTCCCTGTCAAATGTCAAAGATGTTGAAACCAGATGTTGAATCGTACTGTTAAATGTTGCAATGTCTGCTCCGTTCTCACAGTTCACACCATATCTGGGATTTTACTCACCAGATTTCTCGCTAACTGTAAGACACGACTTGTCACGGTGATGTTCATGCGATGAAACAGATGTTCGGCATCTGAAGAGCCATTTTGCTTGTTTGTCCTCGTGGTTTGGCTGAACACGAGGGATTAATGATGCTGCTGCTGGTGACATTCACTCAAATGCATCTAGATCAACTAGAAACCGGACTCCATGTTCAACACGTTCTGATTACTAAACAAATTCTCATGGGATTTCCAAAACCTTGATCATTCACCATGACTTTGTCTGACCATATGAAAAAAAAAACCAAGCTGCTGACATTAAGTTTTCCAAAACCTCAGAATCTCTCTGGTCTCTGGTCTATTTTCTGAACATTTAAACAGAGGTCAATCTTGATATTTACGTCTTGCACTTCAATTTAAACAGCTGCTCGTCTATGTTCAACACTGGTCAATATATTTCATCAGCTCCATAAACAGGCTGCAGGATAGCACCCATCACTAAAATGGACGGTGATAATTCACGCTGCGATCAAAACAATGAAAACCAGAACCTCCGCCTGCAGCTGCACTCATTACGAGGGCAAAGCACGCAATCAACACACAGCACTGTTGCTCCAGAGATATGCCAGACCCTTCCACCCCTGAAACACGTGGGTCAGATTCCTGAAATTCAGCCCCTCACCTCACATAGCTTGGATCTAATTTGTTCCCGGGACTCTTGTGTTGGTCTTTCAGCGCTGCTGAGGCGCGTTGGAAGAGGTGGGCGGTGTCCACCTTTCAAGCGACTCCACCGTCTACCCCACAGACTGGGTAACTGCGACTGTCACTGTGACTGCAGAGTGGGTATTTTTTGACTCAACTTCAACTCCTTCCAAGGTGCGTTGAGAAGGAAAAAAGTCTGAAGTCTGAGGAGGTCAAAACTCCGGCGACACACTTCACTAGTATAAACAACTTTGTCAGAACAGTGCGTTACGGCTTGTGGCTTTCGTCAGGGTCAAGCACTGCTGCAGTTTTAACCTCTCCTGTCACTGTGACTATCATCAACTAAGCCACCCTGTCTGCTGACCCTTCCCCCTTAAACCCTACCTCACTTACTTGGCGCATTTAGGACTTGGATGTTGGTGAAATGTCAAAAGAGACACTGTACTCAGTACTGTGGCTTGTGGCTTTATTGGACTTACTCCATTAGCACTGGACTTATTAAAATCACACAGTTGCTTTTGGATTTCTGCTGCCTTTTGATATTTTTAGCTATTGCCATTTCCCAACCTATGGCTTTGATTGCTGTCTGAGGAGGGGCGGGATCTCTACTTTAATTTCTTCTCCTGTGGTTCTCCATATGTCCTGAGGTTGGGGCGAGGAACGAGCATGGGTTAGGTTCAGAAACTGAAATATATCAGAAGTCAAGTTAATTTCATCTAAACAGTCCGGAATCAGTGAACACAAAGAAAGCTTTATAGTCTGGCCGAAAGACAACACCCTCTATCATAAGATCCAGCAAAAACTCCTTTAAAGAGAAAAAGTGGGCGAGAGGCCAGGAAAAGTATGTAACAATGACACAACTATGATTTGGCCAAATGGTGCAACAAAGTACAAACATAAACAAACAATAACAATAAGGATGTGAGATACTCAAGGAACACAAACTTGATTCACGCCCCTGGCCTGAGTCCAATCGCTCCCTCAATCCAAACACTTTGCTAACACAAACATGTAATAATAACTTTCTAACATACACAACCACTGCCCAGTCCATCTATAGAAATAAAACTGTCATCACCGGAGACGCTCACCAGGCTTTGGTGAGGCCGCACTCTGTTGAAGGCTCTGCCCACAATGGTCTGTTTATCCAGCTGTCTGTCTGGATAAATCCACTCGGCTGGAGGCAGGGAAAAGACTCGGTGGTGAAGAAACACATTTCAGAGAGGATGAAACTGAGGCAAACTTTAATATGTAATGAAAGCACTCCGGCACAGGCAGTCCCTTTTAATGAATGAGCCCGAAACGGACACATTAGAAACCTGCGTAAACTTACATGCAGGAGACTCACAGTACTGTATGTACCCCATCACACGCATGCGCGAACACGCTGAAAGATTAGACAGGAACGAGCAAAGAGAGCGACGGCGATTTCTCCCCCCGGTTTGTTTAGAGGTGAAACACAAAAGGAGACACAGATGATGTCGGGTCATGATGCAGAATCAATATCTAATCCAGCTGGATTACTTCAAAGGCACAAGGTGCTTTGGTAACAAGTGCTGCATGACAGCAGAAGACCGTGTGTGTGACATCATGTGAAGGTGCGTCCCTGGAGCTTCACAAGAGCTCATGAGGGAATTGAGCTGGACTGAAAAAGGGCTGTTCAAGCTAGAGCCCCGACTGATACTGGATTTTTGAGGCCGAGTATAAAAATCATACTGTATTTCTATTGTGTGTATATACACAAAATACACAAATAAACACACATTTTCTTCAATGATTCACAAACACAACAAGTACTTATGACCCAGAAAACTTGAATTGAGAAAAAATAATCAAGAATACATGCTGCCAAAAATTAAAAAATAACTGGGTTATACTGTGTAAAAAATGAAGGTAATGTCGAATTGATGTAGACCCCCGACTGATATATCTGTCTGGCTCTAATGCAGATGCAAGTCCATCCAATACAGACCTGGATAGTTTTATAAAAAATGAATTTTCAAATATTGCGGTGTTGTTAGTGGCTAACCTTGAACAACTTCCTCCTCATTATTTGCTGCACACTGAGAGGAAGAGGAAAGCAAGAGGAGAGTGCTTAAGTGGATCTCTTCCCACTTACACTTTTTTCTCCAGGGGTTCAACAAGTAAAGTTCTTTTTGGCTTGATTGAAATGAAAAATGCATAGGCGTCTGAGTAATATATGTAAAATTCCAGTGGAGTGCAGAGAGACGATAAAACAGAAGCACATTTCTGACATTTTAGTATTTTACAGTTCATACGGGAGAGAAAAACAAGTTCTGAATGTGTTAACAGTTACACTATTAAGCCTTCTTATGACACCTTATCTATTTACTTGTCAGTTGTTGGACGGGCTTTACCTTGGGGTCACTTTACGTGCCGTTTGAGCCCAGGAGAGCATTCCTGTGTGACTCAGTGAAGTCTAAGTGTGTGAATGAGCTCAGCTCTGAGCAGGGCAAATGAACAGCGTGTGTTCTGCTGTGGGTTACAGTGGCTGACTCAGCTGTAACGAGATATAAATGAGATGCTGGGTAATTTAGGCTGAGGGTGGGGGCGAGGGAGGGAGGGAGAGAGGCTTACGAAATGATGAAGGAAGGAAGAAGAGCGGGCGGGTGGGAGGTAGGAAAACACCAGCTGTTGTTCCAGGTGATCCACTAGGGGAGACACAGCTGTCCTCTTAACCCAGGTCCCCTCCCTCCCCTCTCCATCACCATTTCTCATACCTGCTACATCACCCCGGTTGTGGCTCAAAGGCCCCGCACACCCGGGGTAAACCCACAAAGGACGGTTCAATCATTTTACCTGATTAGAGCGCTTCTCGGGACTGTGTGGGCGTGTACACTGTGCTTGATTGACAGCTACCTCACTCTGTTGAACCCGTTTGAATGGGACATATTACACGTTCTTTTAAGGGCATGACATCAACCTTAAATCTGACGCCTGGTTCATGTCATACTGGAGTGATCACGATGATTATAATTTGGGACTCATCAATGCCAATATCCAAGTTGTGCTAACTGCTGAGGAACAAATAGGCAATTTTCTGCTGAAAACAAACATGCATGTCACATTGTTTAAAATTATTAAATCCAACATGGACTGATATACTGCTATAGATTAATATAGATTAATCAATTGGTTAGCAACTTCTAATTTATTCTGCAATTATTTTGATAATCAATGAAGTACAGCTTATTAAATGTCCTCCTTTATCACAGTAAACTTAATATTTAGGCTATGGGCAAAAAAAGAAATATGAGGACATTTTTCCATAGTTTTCTCATATTTTTTAGGCAAAACAACTAATCAATGAAATAATCAACAGATTAATCAACGATGAAAGCAACCTTTTAGTTGCAGCCCAGCTACATTGCGCAGCCACAGTACTTTAAACCCTCCAAAGACCAGCTCTGACTCAGCCTCCTGAGTTGAATGAATCCATCTCCACCATCCCAACCCACATGACGTGAACACGGCACAAGCAGCCTTTAACCTTTTTACCAGCAGACATTTTGGCTCACCGTAGCAGGAAAAGCACGGGCGTAATTGATAACATTAAAATCAACTGCAGTCCATTTGGGGCGAGCTGGTCCCAGGGTCCTGGTATTGTGCGCACTTGATCACCGGCCGGGCTTGCTGGGAGACTTGATGGAGCCGGCATTGTTAGCAAAAAAATTGGTTTGACCTGCGCTTTTCCTGCTCTGACAAGTCAAAAATGTCTGCTGCGACAAAGGTCTCTCGCTCAGTTTTCCGCCCCACTACACAAACACGGTCCAAAACCAACTGGTATAAGCACCTGGTTTTGAGCATGAGGCAAAAACTGGCAGAGGGCCTGATTAAGTGTAAAAGCTGTTTAATTGACCTTTCTCGGAGCGGACATTTTGACCTGCCAAACACAGGTGCAGCTAATAACAGCACTAATAAGTGCACTTCATTCATGTGTGCCAGTTCCAGGGCTGCGGTGTTGGGCACTCTGCATGCCTGGCATGGCTTAATGGCACACTTTAAAAGGAACAGAGCCATCATTAATGTTACTTGCTACACCTGTGCGTCTCCTGCTTAGACAAGTTCAAACGCCTGCTGTAAGAAAAACAAAAGACCTTAAAACTGCAAATAAAGTTCAAGGAAAAAGAAGCTGGCACGCTCATCTGAAAAACACACACTCTTGAATGAATGTGTGTGTATGTCCAGCATCCAGTCTTCATCTCTAACATAAAGTTCAGCTCCTCTGCTTCCCTTCCCTTGATGAGAAGCTCCTCTCCAGCTCGTGTCTTCTCTCTCACTCCTCAGTAGAAGAGCTTTTGTTTACCATTTCTGAAATATGCCAGGCCTGAGTCGGAGTATGTGTGTGTGTGTATGCGTGTGTGTGTTTGCCTGCGCCTCCCTTAATATTTCTCTAGGAGTGCATTTGGAAGACTGTTCGTCACCAAGTGTGCACACACATGCATCTACACACACACACACACACACACAAGCCTGGCATATTTCAAATATGAAAGTGCATTTCGGCTAAGAAGTGGGAAGTGATTTATAAAAGGCTTTAGGGAAAGGCTTTCTGCTGCGGAGAGAGAAAAGACATGGCAGAATAACTCTTCAGAGATGGAGAGTGGGAGGGTGCTGCTGAACCTAATGTTATAGATAGCAGAGCAATCGGTAAGGCTGAATATTATAGGATACAGTAGCTCAACCTTGGGCTTACAAGATGCTCGTTGATGTTCTAATAACAAGGGAGAAATAATCAAATGAATGGAAATTTATTCCACCGAGTAGACAAATGGACCTTATGTATGGTGCTGAGCTCAGCTGTCTGGTGTGCACATTAAGTGTCTGTCATTTCAACAGAGGAGCAGAAATGAGGAAAATAATACATGTATAAAGTTTTGTTTGGCAAAAAATGGATAATTGGGTGATTCAGTCAATCCAGGAATGAAATGAATATGAGGGATCATATTCGAGGCTCACTGTAACTGTGTGTGTGTGTGTCTGCATTTTATAAATACATTATCACAAATAGAAAAGAGAAAAGCTAATGTAAGTGAGGAGGTCATGAGTATGCATCAATAAGCGACATGCACTGGTTTTCACTTGTATATCTCGAAACGAAGCCATAAATGGCAAAAACTGATACCAAGTGATACCGTATTGAGTCATATCGCCCTCCCTGTCAGACAGAGCTTGCTTGTCTGTGTATGCCATCCTAAGACTGTTTACAGCGCCCCACTCTTAACTTGGAATAAACAGGATGAGCTGAGTCACCGACATACATATTTTAAATGACCGGCGCAGCCACATGAGAGGATCCGCTCCCCCCCCTCCTTCAGAGGCCACAGCAGCAGATCTCAGTCCGCACTCCCGCACACTAATGCGGCCAAATGCGATGTTGCTCATCAACAAACCGGCCACTTCAGAGATCTAATTTTTAATACCTGGTCCAACGCAATGAGACAAAAAGTCAATTAAAATGATCTATCTCTGTTGCAAAAAAAGACGGTCTTGAAACACATATCTGAGCTAAAGACCGGGGGTTTTCATTGATTCTCCACACTGAATTTGCTGCAGTTCTTCCATCTGTTTTGTAAAATAATTAATGTCTTAAGGGAGAAAAAAACGACTGAACCACCTAATTATTGTGATGGGAATAGAGTACAAGCTCAAGCCACAGTTTCTGAAGCACTAAAGCCACAGTTTTGAAGTGAATACCAGCTACATAAAATGTTGCTGTTCCAAAACTAGATGCAAGGACGTCAGAAAATCACACATTACATAACTAATACAAATGGCAACATACAAAAGCCTCTTTGTGAGGCTTCTAGGAGGTATAATTGCCTAATTATATAAATAATGAAATGAGAGATGGTATTTAATGCATCTATACCCAGAGAATCAGTCTTTCTGACGTGACACAATCCCAATGTGACAGCTCTTGCCTCACATTACATGCATGTCAGGATGTCTGAAACTCAAAACCTGATTTCAATAATTATATTTATACTATTCTAGAGTGTCTTTGCCACTGGAATATTAAGATATACTTTCAACACAAAGGTGCCTGAGCCCCTGGTGTGGGTGTTATCTGGTTGGCAGCGTGGTACCTGGCATGAGCTGCTGGCCCGTCATTCCAATGGGAGGCATCCCCAGGTTGTTCATGGCTGTAGCCCAGGCGTTGGGGTCCGACATGGGCATTGTCATCGAGTTGGAGTCCATTGTCATGTTGCAGATCCCTTCTGCAGAAGGAAGAAAACAACAAAGGAGACAGAGAAGAGTCAGTATCATTCCTGTGACCTCGAAATCATCACGATGCGGGGTCACTCTGCAGAGGAGGAATCGTGTCACGGCGAAGACTGAGGTGGAAGATTGTTTTCAACAGCGTGGGGTGCCATCATCGCCAGCCGCCTCCTGTCTATAAATCGCCCCTTTAATTCTGTATCCTGTCTGACAGGAGAGGGGAGGAGAGGCGAGGAAAGGAGAGAGAGAAGAGGAGAGGAGAGGCCACTGTGACCGTGCAGTCAGTCTGACACCGCAGTGATCTCAGCAACACTGTCATTTAGAGCCCATCCATCCTGATGTTTGTTCAGTTTCTGCACCGAGGTTGAACACCTTGGCCTCCTGTCTCGGAGACCTGCACCGAGAGCTCACTGGAAACGCTGCAGCAGGACCGGGAGAAAAACGAACAAAACAAAACAAAAAAAAAAGCTGTTGCGCAAAATGTAGCGTCTTGCTTGTACAGGCACAAGCAGATTTTTTTTTTTTTAAAAAACAGGAATGTTCTCACAAATCTACACAAAATGTACACTGACGAGTACTCCAGCGAAAGATCAGAGTTTTCATTTGCAAGCCAGAGTAAGAAAATAATACAGCGTAAAACAAGATTATCATGGCACTAAGCACAAATCCTGATGCTATCAGGCATTTGCCAGGCGCTCTGCTACTAAACCTTGGAAAAATCTCCAACTTAGCACGACAAGCACACACACACACATCGTCTCAAAACTCACAACCCCAGACTCGTGGTTTTCTGCCAAGTGTTGCATAATAAAGCAAACACATTTAGATCCCCATAATAAAAACCCTGAAGTAAAGTCAACATGAACACATCACACATCCACCAGCGGCTCATTCTCCCCGTCTGCAGTCTATTTCACAGCTCTAAATGCTCTTTAATTCTCTCCTCTGCTCGACCTCTTTCTCTCTGACAGACCTGTAAATTGCTGTGACTGCTGGCTGAGCCAAGCTTGCCCTCTTCTCTCCCGATGCCAAAGCCAACACTACTGTTAATAATGAGAAGCGCTGCACCCTGCACACACTTCACACCTCAGAGGGTCTGTGGCAGAGCCCACTGTGGAGACAACACCGTGCTCTGCGTATGCGTCTGTCTGCACAACAACCACGATATTGGTATTCCTGGTGTTCAGACACAGCTGGCAATGTGTAATAATGTTATTTGCCTCTTTGCCTCCCTCTCTGAGCTACTAATTTCAGAGCTGTCTGCTGTCACAGCCATAGAGAGGCCTGATAAAAACCGGCCGTGTCTGTGCGTCGCTGTGATAATGCTGCCGACGAGGACTTCACAGGCTTGTTAACTAACACAACCCTATTAACTGGGGACACTTTTCGGGGACTTAAAATCAAGGAGGAGAGGAGTGGTGGTGAGCTGTTTCATGGCCGTTTTATTACAGTTTACAATACATTAAATGCCGCCGCTGCCGTGCTGATGGATATACACACACATGGTTTGACAGGTGATGTCCTCAGTCGAATACAAATAATGATTAGAGCTGGGCAAAAACTCAATATAGTGATGATATCTGGGCAGGGAGTCAACATGGTCTGGGGTTTGGTAATTACAATATTGAGACACATCCTAAATCTTGTCTCTTCCATGTCTTTAATTCTGCCTTACAGCTTATCTGCGTCGTGAATAACGAGTGAATTGGTGCTTTAAGTGTTTCCTAAAGCACCAGCTGTGATGCCATTCATATCCTTCAACACAGACATCAATGTGTTTGTTTTAAAATGTCATTAAAATTGAAGTTCATGTCCTCAGACGGGTTGTTTTGCTTGATCAAAGATATTCATGGAAAATTATAGAAAATTGTATAAAAGCATCAAAACCTCCTGTTTGACAAATTTGAGCAAACAAACTTTTGCTTTTTTTCTGTTAGATGTGAAGCTAAAACACTAATCGCAATGTCTGATATCTGCCAACATCCAGGAAATTTACCATATCGGGAAATATACTGCGACAATGATATAAACTGACATATTACACATGTATAATCCTACATATAAAGTGCCTCGACAGATTTTATCACGACTGGTTTGTACGTCAAATAATCCTTCAGTAAAATGCCACGCAAGGAGAGTTCAATTAATCTCTGACAAATATGACATTGGAATTTTTAAAATCCATATATCCATTTGTCCTCCCATCTAATCTGCTGACTCGTGACCGAAAACACACCAGGGCATTGCCTTTGATGGGAAATCATTGGAGGTCATCGGATTTCCGAAGACATTTAAACAGAATTAATTTCTGGTCCTCGCTGGAGGAGATCGTATTGATTGCGTGGCTCATATTCAAAGCCGCGTGCATTTGACTGGGCGGGTCACGGACATTTAAGTGTTCTGTAAGTGCCGGGTCAAGTTAACTCCCCTACAGTAGCCTGCTGATCCCGCTGACAAATGGGCTGCATTTAAGTCATACATCCTCCGGTTCATCTGTCTGCCCCTCTGGTCCTCTTCATTTATCCAATTCCTGTGTCAGCCTCTTTTTTTTTTTTTTCCTTCATCGTCCCAAACTCTGGTCTTTTTTTTTCTTCTGCTGCCCATCCAGCATCGACTAAATTCCCTTCAATTGTCTACTGTTTTCCCAACACACACACACACACAAACACACGTGCGCCTCCCTTCATGAATCAATTACGCTTTTCAGACTATGCAGCTTTGCGCGTCAGTCACTCAGGGCTTTTGATTTTGTTACGACAAAAGTGACCTTGGGGGCAGAAGTCAGCCTTGGCTCCTCTTAAAGGACCATCCTACAACATCGCATCAATATATAGAGCTGAGGGCGGAATAGCAAACAGCTGCTGAAAAACATCAACCCAGGGATGCACATATGTACAAGAACACAGCCAGGCACGGATATGCACAACACACAGGTTAACCTTGCCAGAAAGGAGGAGAAGGAGCCAGCGACAATACTGCCAATGAGGGAATCGATGTTGGTAAATATTTTTAACCGAAAACACGGATTACAGCACTTTGCTTCGCTGTGTTGAGGCCAATCGTCTGCACGGACCTGATTTAATCCCGTTTACTCCAAGGTCAAGTGATCAGAGAAAGTTAAAAAAAAGAAGAAGAAGAAGAAGAAGAAAAAAAGAGCCAAATCATTTTCAGCTGTTGGCTCAATTTAGCTTGAGCTCATACAAATGCCTCGTCTAATTATATGAACTGAACAATCTAATCATGTGTAGCTGAGACCTCATGACACGGAGATCCAAATGTAGAACCCAGTAGAGCCAAGCTTAATATATAAATAAGTCAGGTTAAGCCTGGCTAGATTTAAGCAGAGCTACAGGTGGAGGATACATTTAGTGTCTCCTCTCACTTGTATGTCTAAATTGGAGGGTTCAAACATGGTGAGCAGGACTCATTGGGAAATTAAGACGTACTGTACTGTACTGT
>JBCAUF010000790.1:7651022-7664965 GCA_038406115.1 Haemulon aurolineatum | reverse complement strand
TGAGATAAATGGATGCTTACATGCATTACGAAGGAACGAGAAACCCTTATGACAGTGACAGGATGTCTTTGTTTAACATGGCAAACAGTCAAAGAGTCAAATTTGCATACGTGCCTCCAGTGTTTGTTTTGCCCAACTCCAACACACATGGAGACCGCAGATTATACGGAACATTGCGACCAATGTGGAAGACTCAAGTTTTCATTATATATTTTCTAGAGTAGATCTAAAAATGTAGAAAAGTTGTACAGCAACTCCCCGGTGAACAGCATAATCCAACCTCTTCAAACTGCTTCTCTATTCTCCTCGGCTCAAAGGGACTGTCAGCAGGGTTTAGCACAGCAGCACTGCAGCCACAATCCCGTCTCGCGCACCGCTCACATACTGCAAATGCAGAATAAGGCTGATGGCTCACTTCGGCTTTCATGTTGCTCCTGAGCATGCTGTTGCAGAGTCCTTAACTCCAATTTCAAAGTTCCCCGCGTGGTTGCTTATCATGAAAGTGATTAGAAATGAAGAGCTCCGTCAGTGATATGGTTGGAGCCCCTGAGTTGGTTGCCTTCAGGCTGCCAAGCTCTCTTAGCTACTCAATACCAGATGGCAGGTTGAAATGCTGCTGCTGCCAACACTGCTGATCCTCACAGGGATCTTCTACACAAGCTAATATACTTTCCTTCAACCTGAACGGATTTTAGCCTCACTTTAATGCTGCTGTTGTAATTCAAACGCTGAACAATTAGACCAAGTCAAATGGCGTTTCTGCAGGGCACATACAAGTGAGCATTAGACACAGGAATAAACAACAATCATTACCCTACATTAGCCTGCCACAGAGATTTAGGATGAGCGGTGAGGCAATGAAACAATCAAGTTATTACGCCAACAGTCTTAAACATCAGCCCGACAGATGGTGTGCTGCAGTGATAGCACCACATGAAGGGGAATAACTTGACAAAAGCAGCCAAGCATCTTGTAAAAAGCAATGTTAGGAAGCACTTACACCGTTTTCCCATCGGGAGCTTTGTAAAGCGTTTGTAATGAATGGCTGTTGTTTCGCAAGGGAGGTTTGAGGATAAAAAAGCGTTTTTCAGAGCTCTGTCCATGATTATGGCCATGGATTGTAACGTACCACACCAGCTCTTACAGCCTTTATAGAAACTTTTTTTCCAGATCAGGGCGGTGGTGAAACATGAAACTTCAAGCTTCTTAGAGGTTCCTTTGAAAACAATCCAGTGTTAGCCACACATAGACCTCACGTGGGTGGGCCGTCCAGAGATATTAATAGCCACCAAAGTTTTTTTTGGCGACCCGTTTTAGTGCTATCTATGATCAATTAGCAAGTGGGGAATGTCCCCTCACTCTACCTCTCCTGTTTCTGTTCGCACTGCCAATCACACATGCTCTGCAGCACAACACAAATGCACGACTGCAGTGCTTCTCCTGTTTAAGTGCACATATCTGTTGCCAAAGTCAAAGGAAAGGAAGAGAAAAGCAAGGTGAGCAGATGAAAGAAATTTGTGAGGCAACACTAAAATAAATTGGTGAATTAAAAAGAACTGAAATGGTGAACTGGTGTCCTCACCACAACTACGGTGTCATTCTGTGGGCAACACCAGCACCTTATACCATGATTACACATCAATTATCAGTCTTCAGGGTGCTAATATTTAGACCACTAGAGGTCATAAGACGCAGTATGAAACTAAAAACAACACAAAACATCTACAAAAAAGAGACTCTAGTCTGTGAATAACAGTTCTTATTACTGCACAACTTAGTTTTTATCTTTCGATATGTGCAACTCCGTCATTCACTGTCATCGCTGACATCAGTGGTGGTAAATGGAAAAATTCAGGGCTTAATATTGTGGGGCTTATCACAACTTGATAAGCAAAACAATATGACCACATTTAGAATGAGAGAAATACAAGAACATTCAGGACTAAGTGTGGTGCCAACTATGGAACTGTGGTGGGGGAATCTGGGGACCACCTTTTGTGCCAAAGCGTTGACATTTCAGCGGCAAAAAGCATCCATTTGGCACAAAGGTTTAAATATGGAAAGTAATTTTTTCAATAGAGTTGTAAACACCATCGTACAGGTCTCAATTTGTCACCAATGCCACAAAAGCAGCAACTTTAAAGTGAGGGAGAAGATGTACTGAACTACACATTAACAGCAGCTTTTTTTCCTCCAACAGCTCCTCTCCTACCAATCGACTGGGTGAAGAGTAGGTAGAGTTTCAGTCAACAAAGATTTGCTTTGCACTGCACTGACTTGTGTTCATTTTGACCAGTAGATGTGAAATATGACATTAGTCTCAATCGAAATTAACTTTGAGGCGTTTACAGTCACACTGTAGTGTTTGCGAGGGCAGCAATTTGTGCTTTTGAAGTGCTGAGAAAAGCCGTGTGTGTCCTGTATTCAAAATGACAAAAAAAAGCCTGACAGTTTACATAGATAGAATATATAAATATAATATATTCCCCAGCTGACCAGTCTGAGGGTCTGCCTCACAAATAACTTTCCACTTAGTCAGGCTCTCATTGAGGGAGCTGGTTCCACAAAATCTGACATTTTTGGGTCATCTATGACTCACATTTCCACTTTGTTTTTAACTTTTTTCTTTTGTCACTTTTGTTTTTTTTCCACTCAACAGCTACTGTTATGAAAATCCCACTTAGTAACCTAAAATTGTCATGCACCAACCAATTAAAATTTGACTTTCAAAAGCTGCCAAATCTCCTGGTATTGTACAGTTGTCCGCTCTGTATTCACTCTCAATTTGTTTTGCAGCACTACCATCCTATGCCAAGGAGAGCTGAAATATTTAAGCTCCCTCTCAAGCACTCTATGTACAACCTTTAAATCTCTCCCCTCTGACAGATCTAAGCAAAGTACCCCCCTCCCTCGCACCATTAAAGGCAATCTAAAGATGCTCCGCCGATTGATCAGAGAGGACTGGCGCAGTGTGGAGGTAAATGGCTGTCACAAGGCCTGATGGACCTTTTCTCTCTCGCTGGTCATAGGGAGGCACTCGACCCTCAATTTGATTCGAGGCATGTTTGTGCCTCTGGAAGGGGGAGGAAACAGAGGAGAAGGGAACTGATCCGTTCTGTCTGCTCAAGATAAACAACAGTGAAACAGAGCAACAAAAACCTTGCAATCAGAGAAGAACAAGAAACACATTTTCATCCACGGGGCAAAAGCAATAACTTATTTTTAGCCAATGCATAATGTAATTTTTTGTCCTAAACTGCATTCTTTATCAGATTACATGCTTGATTTAGAATTTTGAGTGATTACCTAATTATGCACTGTGAAATTATTCCAATTACTGCACTGAACAACTATCTTAATTACATTACAGAATTAAGGAAACTTTGGTAAGACAACTGCAAAGTCTGCTTCTGAAATGTTAAAAAAAAGAAATATTATGTCTTGTAAAGTTCTAACAGAGGATAAGAGAACAAATTGGTGTCAGTTTAGTTTGTTAGTCAACACATTGCGTTGGCAAACGGCAAATTAATACCATGAGACTAATCTTTGACAAGTCATTGCTTTTTATGATCTAAAAGGGAAGGCAGGAATCGGGCCGTGAAGGCGCAGACAACAAAGAAGCTGTGGGGACATCTGAGGTAAATTTGCCATGACTATAAACAGAGGAAGCCGGTGAACAGAGTGCCAGGATAAAGCAGAGTAAGCAGGTTAAGTTCAAACGGCATCCTCGCTTAATTAGATCCTGTGAGCCCAGAGAAAATGTCCCACAAAAAAAAAAAAAAAAAGACGAGCTATTTATGCGTTGCGGCGATCCGGGAATAAATGACACGGAAACATTAATAGTTGAACGTCGCAGCAAAGACACCAAAACAACTTATATCTATAAACAAGCACCCCTCCACCCTCCCCTTCCTTGCATTATAGGCCTATCGACTACATTGTGACTCACCACGCTCGGTTCTGCCGCTCAAAACAGAATAGGCACCGGATTGAATGGCATGTGAAAAATATGCATTTCAATGGCAGAGATCCGGCGTCAGCGCGGATTAAACCCATCCTGAAAACTTCATCCATAAACAGCTGCAGTAGGCGTGTGTCAGTCAAGATAATAGCGACCATCCGCGTCTATGGTGCCGATAAACGAGTGTGAAACGCGTATGGGGGGGAATTATTGTTCGTTTATCATCGTAACGCACACCATTACGCATCAAATGCTGAGCCGCACGAAAAAAAAAAACACACACACAAAACGGTGCCGCACGGGAGAGGAGGCAGCGCGGATCCTCATATGCGGTCTCAACAGCTGGTGTACGCCCGACAATCACGCACTAAAAACAGCAGCAAGAATAAATCTCTCACACATCTGTCATAACTTCTATCAAACAACGTGGAGATGAGCGATGAAAATGTGGCAAAATGCACCAAAAAGTGACAGTGGCACACTACCTGCAGCAAAAAACAAGTACAGGGACAGCCGGTCCAGAAAAATCTCACATCTCCGCTGTCAACGCTACCGACAGGAGGGTTAAAACTTAAAAAAAAAAAATCCCGTTACCTGTGTACTGCAAGAGAAACATTGTCCACAGAAGGCGAGGTGCGATTCCTGTCGGGTCCTCCGCTTGCAGGACGAAGTGTACGAAGTAAAAAAAAAAAATCCTTGAATGGAGACTGGAGAGGGGAGAGAGAGAGCGAGCGAGAGAGAGAGAGGAGAGGGAGGGGGCTCGTCCCTCAGTCAGTCCTCTCCGCTCGGCAGACTGGACTGCAATGAGAGCAGCCAGTCGAAGCGGGACCTTTTAGCTACGGCAGGCGAGCCCGCCCTCTCGACGCGCCCGGTACGCGAACGGGTTGCGCTGCGCTTCGGTTACGCGCGGCGCGCATGCAGGCGAGGAAAGGAAAGGGGAGGGTTGGTTGGTTGGTTGGGGGGGACGCCACAGTCACTCAAAAAGCTCTTCCTCTCTTTCTTCGTCTTCTCCTCCTTCTTCTCCTTCTCTGTCAGACTGCTGTGAAGGCGAGCTCAAGCGGCGCTGGTGAACTGACAAGAGAGGATGTCGTTTTCGTGGAGAGAGAGCCACAGCCGAGCCGAGCCGAGCCGACGGCGACTCAACCCCCCGTGTGAACAAGAGGAATCTCCCGCTCCTCGAGTTGATCGCCAAATAAACTCTAAATAACGACGCTTCCCCCCTTCTGCCCCCCTCCGAGTTTGCATTAAGATTTTTATGGCATCTTCCGAGGCGCAGCCGAGCGATAAATGCCACGAGAGAAAGCGAGGTAATTTGTCCAAAACTTTTGACAGCTGTGCTTTTAAGGTGTCATTCTGCAGCCTGCCAGTTGGAGGAGGAGAAGCATAGAGATGATCAGCTCAATACCGACGCTTAGCATGCAGACTGTGATGAGAGGCATCCCTGTCGTCCCCCAGGCTAGAGATCCACTCTGCCTCTCCAGAATGAATGTAGTCAGAGAGTACTTGTCCCAAGTTGTTGTACGCGATTAAAGGTATTTATTAAAATAAGTGGCAATCCACTCTTTTCGCTGCAGATATAGTCTGTTTTAAGACCTGCCCTGGGTTCAGGTGGAACAGGATAGTGAGACCTTGTGGTGTTTTGGGACCCCTCACTTGAAAATGAAGCCTGCATTCAGCTCTGTGCTCTTTTCATGTGAAATGTTCTGTAATCTGGAGCTCGTGCCATCAACACTAAATATGCTTTTAAATAATGACTGAGGCTTTTGAGGCTGCGAGAACCATCTTGGTTTGATCAACACACACAGCCAAAAGATTAATTACGCAAGGAAAACAGCAGAGCAAACACTTATTATGCTTCCATAATTAGACGCAAGCTGTGCACGGAGACATGAAGAAAATGTGCATGAGAATCATATCTAATGTATCAGTGCAGTGGTCAGCTGAGATGTTTATTCCTGATCTGGTACACTCCCCCTCAGCCCGGTCCAAACTGGCTTCTGGAGGAGTCAGTGACATCACCTGTTTGACGTTAATATTCAGTCCAGCTCCTAATGGTAACAGCATGTCAAAAAGGTTTACCGTTCCTGTAGGTTGATATAAGCCGTGTGCTTGTTTTGGGAATGTTTCACCTGATACTTTAAGTGTTTTTCCACAAGAAAATGTTAAATGTTTTCATGAGTAATCGTATTAGGAGCACGCACAGGTCAGCATTCATAATTTAGATGCTAGTTTATTAGAGACACCTGGTCACAACTTTTGCAGTCCTGCAATGAACCCCACATTTCTGAATACAGTAATGCTCAGTTTTTTGGAGAGGTGCTAATTCAAGTGTTCTGTCTACCTTCATGCATAGAAATGTGGTGAACAGAATATTAGAAACACCTGGCAAGGTAGCATGAATCAGCTAGACAGTACCACAAAATTCAGTCTCCGAAATGAACATGAAGTTGTTGCACATGTTCAAGCTTTTCCCTGCCCTAGTCTTAGCTAGGTGTACCTAATAATCTGGCAACTGGCTGTGTGTGCACAAAAATGCATACATATACATACACACAAGCTAAAATGGAGGTCGTGTAGTCCAGGTCAAAAGGCCTTAGACACGTTTCGGGAATATCTGCTGGGTCAAATTATTTTCTCCTCTGCCCCACCACGAAGTCTGTTTCCACTCCCCGTCACAAAATGATTTCAACGGTAAATAAAAGTATTTACCAAAGGCCAGAGTGCCAGTCCCTTTTTCCAAAACTCAGGATTGCTCTCCATTTCTGGTCCTCTGTGAAGTCAAAAGAACACTACTACGACAAACAAAGTACAGTCGTGACAGTAACTTACTACTCTGAGTCTTTCATCCATTGGCAATAAACATCTCAAGTGACTCTCTAAACAGCTCTGACTGATTTGGAGAAATAAGCCACGTTTCTTCTCCAGAGAACAACAGTGTTTGCTCAATACGCAGTGTTATTTCACGAAAAATGACGCTCTTATGTTTACAGTCAGCCATTGTTGAAAGATGATTATGATGTACGTATAATGACCGTACTCAAGATTCATCTCAAATATGAAAAGTAATTTAAAAGATTATACCAGCTGACAATTTCCCTCTGTCGGTACAATTCAACAAGAGTCTGAACTGCCAGGTCGCTTGAGAAACAACTACAGAGGGGCGTCTTTGTTTCCTCTGACTGATTCTCATTATTAAAGTCGGTTATAGTTTTGCAGACTTTTTTTTATTTTAAATCTCACACTTTCAAAATAAAACTTGAAACAGACTGTCCTGATGACTAATGAAGGCAAAATTCAGCTGTTTTAACACAAGTAATCCAAGAGCTCAAATGTATTATTTCAGGCTGTTACGATGGGGATACCTGGAAGGACTTCAGAAGCATGACACAATAATATGGGAACCTGTCTTTCTCTAACGTTTGGACCGCAGCCTAGCCTTTGAAAAATGTTGGATGGACAAGCCTACTGTATATCCAGTGCTTCACACGCGCTGTGATGTAGGTTGGTTAAAAAAAATATACATACAGCACACACACACGCAGATGCATACATACTGGTCAAATTCAGGAAACAGTTGCGCATCAGCAAACGCAATCAGTATTATTTATCAACTGTATTTGGTGACATATAAAAACAAAGCAACCGACTGTTGGCTGGCTTTTTCGCCATTCACGTTTTCAACACAAAGGACTTGTCATAAATAAACTGGCTTTTTTTTCGAGGCAGAATTCAATTACCCCTGTCAGCCAGTAGTAATGAGTAACAGCCAGTGCATGCTCTCATTCAATTTCAGTGTCCCTTGGGAATGATGTTTGTCTGATGTCTTGATTTTTTTTTTTTTGTTGTTGTTGCAACAATGATGTTCTTTCTGTGGCCTGCTTAGTGTAGCAAAACATTCAAATCAAACACTAATTTGACTCTGTGCCTCAGCAGATGAAAGCAGCCTTCGTTTGCTTTTATGGTTTCGTATGAGAATGTGTGTGTTTGGCGACATTACACCCCTCTTTGGTCAAATGAACTGGCTGACTTGAATGCGAGGTGAAATAAGTCATTCTTGCTGAGAGATTTCGCCGTTTTCTTTAAGAAAGAGAAGGAAAAAAAGACTTAACAGAGGCCGTGGTCAATAAATCATAAACCCATATCGCGCCGCTCATCTCAGTTTAATATATTAAAGGAAAAATGTATAGAATGGTCGACCCAGTTAGATCTAATCTCCTGCCCCATGCATTTGTTTAGTTAACAGGGAAATCTCTTATTTAATGAATTATTCAAATTCAATTACTGCATATTAAATGGAAACTGGGCCTCATCGACAACTATCATAGTAAAATCCTAACAAGGGCTCTGAGAGACATAGCCTTCTGCTTAACTAGCACTCGTTTCAGTCAATATTTCCCCTCTCAATAAACAACATTTATGACTATTTGTCCTGTGAGATGTTGGCACAGTTCATCTGCCTCTTAACGAGCAATTTGCCAAATCACACAACCCTGTTTTCACTTGGTGAAGAGTGGAGCCATGCTGCATCACTGTGCCCTTTCCATTCAAACAACGGGGTACAGGTAGCTGCTCGGCAAGGCCTACGGAGAGGAAGAAACGATGGTATTTAAAAAGGTTCTGCTCAGCGGAAAGCCAGTCAGTTTAAAGTGACTGCAGAGGTATTTGGTGTCTTCCATTTTGAGATCAATGAAGGGTGTGTTTGCAGCCGAGGCATGAGTGAAAAATGTCATTAACTCCGCTGTCGTCTATGATGGTGGACAGCCGGCACGGAAATGTGTCCCAGGGATGGGTTACGTCTTTGTCTTTTGGGTTCCTGCTAGTTATCTTTGACCTCTATCTTCCTTAATCCTTCCCTTTCTAATTACCTGTCCTCCATCCTCCTCCTCCCTCCTTACCTCACACCCCTGGCCCCTGACTGATGGTTAGCAGATGATCATCTGGACAGGAAAGGTTGAGGTGACTCCCCAGCTTAAGTCACACCTCATTAAGTGAGCCTCACAGTGTCCCAGTCCACGTTCTGGTGTGCTCCTGCTTGGATGGATTTAATGAGTTGCGGAGGAGTAACAAGGCGCCATAAAAAGTAACTGGGTCCAATGTGTTTAGAGATGCAGAACCATGTTTGCCATAGTTTTCATGGTGATTTGAGACGAGGGAGTTACCGTAGGTGCCTTGCTGATGGCAGCATCTGTTCTAGAAACCGGATTAGGCTAAATCCAAAAGGAGGGCAGGCCTATGACTAGGGAATTTTCTCTCAGCATGAATATTGATGAAACTGGGTCTAAAACAGAGTGCAAAACAACTGTTAACCCCCCTGCTCTGTTGAAACGTTGTTAACGGCCCTCGCTGGCCCGCCATCATTCACAGCCAGAGAATCACTTGACTCAAACACCACTCATGCATTGCCATCAATATAGCCACAAGAAGAGGTGATGACAAATCGTGTTTGTTTGTTCTACAACATTACCGCGCTGCATTAAAATGCTGAAAGTCCTCTGAAAAGCAGTTTTATGAGAGCGAGTGGGCACCGTGGTGCATTTTGGCAAGCTGTGCTGTGCAGCAAGCTGGTTGTGATTCCTGGAGCCCCATGTGCCGTCAGCCTTACGCAGGCATCAAAACTCGCTGCCCCCCCAAGTCAACATTAACATAAGGGCAGGTAATGTCTTGTGGCCAGACTTCAGACTGCTCCCACCAAGAGGTCAACACAAAAAGTCTGCCAGTGGGATGAACAGTGTTTGGAGAACTTAAAGTGGAAATTTGATTCCCCCTGAGTTGGAAAAACAATTCTTGCCTATGTTCCATGAGAACACAGCATTTATTCTTCCCAGCATCTCTCCACTTATCTACTACATTACACGCTGAGCTCTACCTGCAGATACAAAAACAGCTGTAAATCTCAAGAGTGAGAGTCTTTCTGGAAACTAGGAAATGTCAAATAATGTTATTTTTCTCAATAAACAGTTGTTGCAGTTCTATTTTCGTGCCAAGTATTAGTCATGGTATTGGTCATCTCTCTTTGGATGACTATAATAGTGAAAGATGTAATCATTTTGAGTACCAGATGAACAGTGGCTGTAATTGTGGGTCAAAGACGATGCCAAAACATTCACTTTGAAATATTCTATTGTCCTTTAAACAGCAGGGACAAAGAAATCTCCTTCAAACTGTGACCCCATTTGTGGCACAAAAATCATGTGCAAATCTCTACATAATGAAAAGAACTGTGCTTCTGCTGAAAACATTGTCTCTGCATGAGCATACAATACTGTTGCATTTTTAAACCTGATATCTGCATTCATGTTTTTACGGATAAAAGCTTTTAATTCCCTCAAGTCAAGTAAAGTTTCAATCATACTTTTCAAAGAGACTCTGCATATACAGTACTACTTCATCTCTTCACATGAAAGAAACTGTTCTATTGTCTTGATGGACTGTCAACACATAGTTGATGATGCATTGTGTATGACAAAACGTTTCATTTTGTACATGACAAAAGTCTTTGCATCATTAATATCCAACCCTTTTTATATGGTCATAATTGAATCTTCCATTCAGTTTACATCCAATTTATTTTTTTCCAAAACAACATAAAATAGAAGTTTTTTTCAGTCATAATTGATGTATTTTATATTTTATTGTCTACTCGAAATGTCACCATTGCAAACCTTGAACCCAGTACCCTGTATTTTAGCAGAATGTTGGCTGAATGCATTATTACATCCCCTCCTACCTCCTGCTGCAGACGGTCGTGCAGTTGGGGGTTGGTGTGTGCAGAATTTGATTAGTTCATCCAATCCTGTGTGCACTGTGGAGACTAAAGCAAATGATCTAATGAAAAGCGTCTTTTCTTTTTGTTCATACAAACCTGACAAAATTAGGCTCCACAGTGAATGGACCTTGGCCTCAAGTCAGTGTTTAATTACTGAAGAAAGAGACAGAAGAACCTGACATCTTCCTTGTCTCACACCTTGAAACGGCCTAAAACTACAAAACGGGCGATGGCGAAGTAGATTGACAGATAATTAAACCCATTAGAGGCCAAATATGCCAGCTAGTGTAGAAATGTCTGCAATATGGGAGGGTGAAGAAAGGGAGAAGATACAGCAGAGAGTGCAGACCAGACGAGCGGGGGGGAGGGAGAAAGGCCAAGTATCAGACAGAGCATTCATTATCACCTGACTGACCTGCATATTGCGCTGTGTGAGAGTAATGGGAAAGGACACACTCATCGGCCAAAGCCCAGCAAGAAAGGCGCTTTTCATTCCCCTTCTCTTTCCTCTCTCTTAAGCAATCTGTCAGTTTCTTACTCGGTTCAATTTCTATTCTCAGACAATGTACTGTAGGATCCCATTGTTTTTGAAAATACAATAACAGCTCGCACAGACATAGTAATGCCCTGCCTAATTTAATGCATATTGAATAGCCCATGTAGCTTCTCTGAACATGGTTATGTATTGTCCCATTAATGAGTACTATTATCGCTTTATACTGTATTGCGCACTTATTGTGTTAGCTATATGCAGTGGAGCTTTGAAATAAATCCTAACGTGGGCATGCTAACATGTTCATGATGACAATGCTAACATGCTTGCATAATGTTCACCATTTAATATTAGTGTATTAGGGCTAGCTAATTAGCACCCAACAAGAAGCACAACAGAAGATGATGGTCATTAGTTTTTGGTTATAAACCAAAATACTGGAGCATGATGATGACACTAGCCACTATGTCAACCCAAAGAAATGTTTCCCAATACTGGTCCTGGAGGACCCCCTGCCCTGCATATTTTAGATGTCCCCCCTCTTCCACCACACCTGATTCAAATGATCAGCTTGTCATCAACCTCTGCAGAGGCCTGGTAGCACGCCACTCATTTTAATCAGACGTGTTGGAGCAGAAAACATCTAAAACATGCAGGGCAGTGATCTCCCAGGACCGGGAAACACTGAGTCAGAGGATCATGAATGTTATTACAATTCATCCAGCGTGGGACATGGCAAGCCATCCGATCGTTGCAAATGCATTTCACTGGAAACCACAAATGTCAACAACGGTGGCACTGTAGAAAAAGTCAGGCAATCACCAAAATCAGTAGGATTAGTTGTTTGGGAGCCATGAATGTATGAATCATCCATCTAAAAGTTGTTGAAATATCTCAGTCTGGACCAAAGTAGAGGACTGACAGACCATTATTACTGCCTTTACAGCAATGCTTCTTGCATGACTAAAAACCTTAATACCGTGCACGTTAGTTAAAATAAGGGGATGAACGATCAGAAATGCAAAGTATCGTTCTACAGTATTGCTAAAGGGAAGCTAATACACTTAATGAATGCACGGCCACATGAATGACAGGTTTCTTGAACCATAATTTGCATCTATTATTTACACCAGTCCAATTAAAGATCAAACTTGTGATTGTTGCACTTTACACCTAAGTCTGCGACACTACATACTAGTTGAAGTGAGCTCCCCCCCGTCTGGTCTCCAGACACTGTCCAGACTGTGCATTACAGAAATAGGGCTTCCGGAAATGCACAGGCTATTCTGAGCCACAGATCATGATGTAATCATATCAGTAATGCTGCTTGGCACAAAAATTCCTTTTGAATGGATAAACTTTTATCTCCTCATCTTATGCTAACTTAAATGCACGTAGGCAAAGATTAAGACTCAGAATCAGAAGGTCTGAGTCTGATAATTGAGAGGATGTGGCAGATTTTGACGTCCGCACAAAAAGAAACCAAAGTGAACGTGGAAAAAGCACACAAGGTTAAAGGAGAAGAATTCAAATCCAGGCAGCTTCAAAGGCCAAGAAGAAGTAAGCACCTTTAGTAGATGCACTGACTTTTGTGTATGAAAAAAAGATTTGGCCTTTGAGATGTGAACCATTAGTATTTACTAGACTATACACATATATTGTGTGCACTATAACACACTGCTGCTTTTTACCTGCGACTCGGCTTGATCGGAGGTCTTTGAACATCCTAGAGATGCAGCGTCATCATGTGTGATCTCATCTTCTCTGGTCTTGTCGCAAATCTGTTTCAGAAAACAAAATCAACGATAAAGTGATCAGTCTCTGTTTGTTCTGCTCATTATAATGCCATGGATGAGTCTCTCGTGCCACAACTCTGACTTTTTCATTTTGTAGTCCTTCAAAGACGCTGACTGGGAGCGGTTAAGAGAGGCCATAATAAAAGGCCTTTGTCTTGAATAGAGAGAGAAGACAAACAGAGGAGAATGTAATTCATCCGCTTCTCCAAGAGGCACGACCTCCCTGCTTTGTGGAGCAGAAGCTCATCTGAGCCAGAGAGGGCTCTGAGGCGCGGGAGGGTCCCATTGACTGCACTATTAACACTCAAACTGGGGGGATGAGCATAGAGGAAATACAAAAACGCTGCCAGAAGGATGCACAGAGAATTCTGTAATGCATTTCATTCCACCGAGAGGGACCCTGAGGGTGCCGTGATGACCAGAGTAATTGGCTTTCTCCGGCTATGATAATCTGCATCAGTCATGCCATGCCAACACACTCTCAGGCCACTGAGAAGGTCACAGTGATCCCCGAACCTCGCTCCCCCGTCTGCTGACAGCAGCCACTGAATTCCTACTGAAAGAACGCACAGGCAGGACATTTATGCTGTATTCTTGGGGTTTTACCTTCAGTTCAGGGACTTGACTGTGTCGTGTGCCTTTTAGACGACTTCTGTAGCATCATCTTCTGCTTTTGCTTTTGACTTGGAATTGAATTTACTTTCACTAAAAAAAGCTAACACAAGGACGATATCGTCATATGATGGGGCTGAAACAATTGCCTGACAAACAGATAATTGACAAAATGAGGAAAATGAATAAAAAGAAATTGTGTTCATTGTTTTGAAAATGCCATTCAGTTCGATCCAAATGTGAGGATTTGAATGGCGTACATTGTTGTAAAGATTTCTATAAATATATATCACAAAGGGGTACTGTACACGTCAC
>JBCAUF010000790.1:7576602-7588050 GCA_038406115.1 Haemulon aurolineatum | reverse complement strand
GTGTTTTGAAATCAACAATAAAATGACAAAAATGTCGAGGTGATACTCAGATGTAAAACTTTCACTTCTCAGCTCTGATCCAGCTTCACGCTGTGTATGTAAAGTCATGGCAGAACCCGATAACAATCTTACACCGAACACAGGTGTTGATTCGTGTCGGTGTGCGACATTCGTCACCGTTTTCTTTGCGGACGTTTCAGTAGCTCCTCCCCACCCACCGCGCCTCATTTTAAGCACTTTCACGTAGCTGCTCTGAACTGCCACCCCAGGGCCACGTCTGCTCCATGAGTGAACAAACAACACTACGACAACAAATAACTGTCACTGTAAAATCAAATCTGGCAGATTTGCTATATAGAGGATGGTGAACAGATGAACAAAGGAAAAGTTCCTCTCACAAATCACTGTGAGAAATGTGTTCATTCCTGACTGACAGGACAAATCAGATTATAGGTTGCTGTATCGTACTCTCAGCTGGATATCTGTGTAGAACAAAAGATATTGGTAAACAAATTTTCTGGGGCTATACTTGTTTTATAGTTGTGCCCAAACGTTTTCATCTTTCATAACATTGTGCTCTCCTGGAGAGTATATTTATATATAGCGATTCGAACAATATGATGGCATATTTCTACTGAGGGCATCTGTCAAGTCACAAGATGTTCTTGATTATATCGGCCAATTGTTTGCTGTCTTTGTTCTTCATTTGTTGTTCGACGATTTCTGCTCTTCCTGCTTTTCTTTCAACTCTACTCATGTAAGAATTTAAGCTTTTGAAGTTGATAAGAAATAGGACACACTGCATTTCTGCAACTGCAGCTCTCAGCTGGAAATGTAATCTTGTTAACAGACCTTGGAAAGTTACAGGCCAACGTTGCTTGTTTAGCTGCTGAAACATTTATCTATACTATAAATGATTGGACTTGTGTATGGTTGGTGGCCACAGGACGTTGATGTAGTAGTCGTGTCCAAATCTGTCATGTCAGCAGGCTGTGCTTCATTAATCTGTCTGATTGATCCTGCATATGTGGTTCCATGACCTTGTATTGCCCCATGAGACCTGCAGCCGTGTCATTGTCACCTGATCTACCTTTTTTTTTCTATTGACAGCAAACAAAAAGGACCTACAGTAAGTTGGGTTTCAGGACCTGCAGATTTGTGTTTCAGCTTGTGTGGATTTTGGCTAGCAATCATCCTCCTGATAAATGGGTCTATTTATTTGTTTCACTATATGAAAGCTGAAGCGAATCCACCGAGTGAATTTACACTTTGGTAAGTTCAGTTATATGTAATTATGGGTTTCATCCCTGTCTGAACTGCTTGGCAAATATTAAAATAGGTCCTACTGGCAGAAATAACATGCAGTTGCGTTGCTTTTCACTTAACTGCTGGAAAAACACCCCTCCAGTTCAGCTGATAACTTGTCCACCCCCCTAAAGTCCTATCAAAGCAATTACAAAAATCACTCTCTCTGCAAAACTAGAATATTAGCCAGAACTGTAAAACTGTATAAACAATCTAATCTTGCAATCATTGCCTCTGGATTACAGATAAACCACACTCTAATTTATTAAACCCTGTGATCAGACTGGCACTACATGCCAATAAAATAGGGAAGTGAATTCAGCAGCATGATAACTTTATTATTTAGTCTTACCAGGCAAATCTTCTACGTAGATATGAGAGTTCAGAGACGATGTGACACTGCAGAGGCCTTTACCTGAACATGTGTCACTGTTTGCATAACTTCAACGCACAGATTCAGCTGCTGTGCTTTGCATTATTCTGTAGCTGAAGCTCAGCTCATGCAGCAGATTGAGAGGAGAGGATCAGCAAAGTTGAATGTAGTCTCCTGATAAATCAATGGTGGTAACTTATGTGTGATGGAGAGGCTTTTAAGCATGCAAAATATAGTTGTTTGTGCAGTGCTGTAAGGCTGAGTGTATTTGCATAGATGGTGCATTAGATTCTACATCTTATTCCTAAAATATAGTAGATGTAATTCATACACAGTGACATAAATCTGCAGAAATAGACTTCACATTTACATATTATGCTTTCTTGCCAGGCTGGATGAGAAGATTGATACCACTCACCACTTAGCTTAGCTTAGCATAATGACTGGAAACAGGGGGAAATACAGTAGCCTGGCTCTCTCTGATGGTAACAAAATGCACTAACCAGAACCTCTAAAGCTCAATAATTAACATGTTGGACCTCATTTGTTTAATTCATTCAAGATATAAATTGTTAAAACAGTGTGTTGTGGTTTCATGCTGGACTAACTCTTGGCCAGGTGCAGTGACCTCCTGACATTCAAGAAATAGTTAGGCACCTAAAACCCAGTGTTTTAGGTGCCTAACTTTGTTTTTTTTTTGTACCGATTTATCAAGCAAGGCCTTGTGCGTGAATTACTAAGCTTTTGTTTTGTTTGGACAGAGCCAGGCTAGCTGTTTCCAGCCTTTGTGCTTCTTAAACTTCCTCATTTTAGTGCACAGGCACAAGAGTGGTATCAGGATTGTCATCTAACTCTCAGCAAGGAAGCATAAAGGTTGCAAAATGTCAACCTATTCCTTGTAAAATGGCTTTTAATTGTGGAATGGTGAGTTATATGTGTAAGCCTGGTTGCAAGATAATAATGTGGGCTCTGCACGGCACTGTAAGAGACATCTTGGAGCTGTATACGCACTGAACATAACAAGAAGGGGATCTGGGGTGGTTCAGACACCTGGTCAGGATGCCCTCTGAGCACCTGCCTTTGGATGCGTTTCAAGCACAAATTAATGGGAGGAGGCCAGCCAGGTAGGAGGCCAGGGGGGCAGACTAGGACATGCTGGAGGGGCTACATCTCCATTTGAGGGAGTGCTGGAGGGAGCAAAGGAGCAAAGGAGGCTCGAACTAATGTGCTTGTCCTGCTGCAACTGCATTCCTGACAAGGATAATAAGTACCCAGAAGATGGATTGATAGATGGTGGATTGTTTGGTCGATGTTGTTCAGCAGTGCTTTTACTGTGCACTGGTGTTCTGCTCCAAATGGATGCTTGTAGTGCAGGTGAGTGAGGTTTATTGGGTAAATATTTGTATCATAAGCAAAGCAAAAGTTGCAATACACTGTCCTTTATAGGTCACAATATAAAACACCGCCACGGACTATTTTCTCAAAAATGAACAGACCAAAAGCAAGAGCCAGTTAGTCAGCCTCTAAATACTTTCCAACTTGTCTGTGGCACTCAGGCCCAAGCCCATTCATTGTTACTGATGATATAAATCTTTAAAAACAGGTCATGAATAAGTAGTTTTATTTTTAAAGTCTGACTAATTTCCTAAAACAGCAGGGCACTGTAGGTTTTAACAAACCTTTCTCAAACTGAAATAAATAGTCTATTTGTTGGGGACTATTTGCAGACGCAGATTTAAACTGAACTTTAATCCAGACACTGTGTACAGTGTGCACAGCATGAGTGTGTGTATATGTGGCAAAGATTCAATAAAAACTTGAGTATTGTATGCTCATGGTAATGAAGCAACACCCTTTGCAATGCTGTGGCTCAATGATGTATGAGCTTTTTCAAATTCATAGACAAAGATGACAGTAATTAGTCAGATCAGTTCATTGTTGGTTTTGATTTTTTCACAGAATTTGTTGACAATAACAAAAATATAGAATAAAAGGAGATTACTTTCTCAAAAGAGGTTGGATAAGTCCTCTTCCTCTAAATATTTGATTGCATCAAATGCACGAGTATAGTCTTTAATCAGCTTAATTTTCTTTATTGTGTCTCAAGGGTTGCCACTAACAAAATCATTATGTTTGAAAGTTATCTGACTTTATGTTCATAGTGTGATGTCTTACAGTACTAGAGATCTGTTCAACTCTTCTTTGAGGCAAAAACAGCTGTTTATTTTTGAAAGTGTATGTTTTGTGTGTGGCCATGTCTTAGTCAATGTTATTGATATAGGTTATTTTCATAGCACCTATTTCTTTATTTGCTGCCCGCTGTTTCATTTTTCCTCCAGGTGTATACCAGGCCGGGTTCAGAGATTTGTCAAAGCTGACCTCAGAAGAGCAACATTTCCACCGCCGTAGGCTGTATACACAAAACTCAGCCCCGCAGACAGCATCTGAACGGCAGAGACATTAGTCCCATTTATTACCCATCCCTGGCCGAAATTGTTTTTGTCCTTCACAGTGAGGGTTCGGCTGCACTTCCAATTACCAAAGACACTGTGTTGACCCTCAAGGGCATTGGCGAGATGAGAAAAGATGTAGATGTGAGGAGGTTCCATTCTATTCAATCAATATACTTTTTATAGGCTGAGCTTGTCTGTCAGAGGAACAGCAGTATCTTTATTCCCTGCAAAACATCACAGACGAAGGCTGAATCATGACATGATGCATGTGGATCACAGAGCACAGGCACTTGTTTCATCGCTGAAACACATTCGCAGATTCATGGCGCAGGTTTCCATTTCTGTGACTTCAAAATCCTGTTTGATTTTCTAACCTCCGACCTATTTCAGTATGAAAGTGTAATGCGCTGGTCTGTGACAGCCACTCAGCCCTATTAATGTACCTCAGTATAGGAGGATGAAACCTGGTGTAGGAGATATGAGCGCCTCACTCTAATTGGTATCCCACTGGTTATTATGGATGCCTTTTGATTGGGTGATGGAGCGTTGACTGACTAATTGGCCGGAAGGTAGAGCTCTGCACCGGGTGAGCCAGACAACGGACCCAAGTGAATTCG
The DNA here is from genome assembly GCA_038406115.1 of Haemulon aurolineatum. Lineage (NCBI taxonomy): Eukaryota > Metazoa > Chordata > Actinopteri > Lutjaniformes > Haemulidae > Haemulon > Haemulon aurolineatum. Next base: position 7,583,302 of record JBCAUF010000790.1, on the reverse strand, counting down.
AGTAAAATGGATGACAGAAAAAAGATTTGTGGCGGCAGAGATATCAAAGTATTACCGAATTTTGAAGTATTTTCTGCCTCATTCCACTGAAGTAGGACTGAATAACATTCATAAGCCGAAGAGGCAGTTTCCACTTACCAGTATGAGGGTTTTTTTTTTGACACTCCCTTTGAGCACTCCCTCAGACAAAACTGAGCGAAGTGCACCCACATGATTATTTGTCTTACTTCTATTTGGGAGCTTATCAGTTTTGAGGTTATTAGTCCTCAGAATTTTGGGGACAAATTGGCACAATTAAAAGAGTGCCGAATGATCTATTGGGAGTTCATGTTTGAAATGAACTCAAGGATGAATAGACAACTATCACTGGATTACTTTGATGCTGAAGAAAACTGTGTTGAAAAATGTGTCGATTCGTAAGGCAAGATCTGCAGTGACAATCAAGGAATGCCTTTTTTCTATGACCTCTGAGTGCACTTATGAACTTTTATTCAGGATAGACATCGGATAGTGATAAAGTGATTTAAAAATGTGTGCATCATGACTGTGTGTTATGACTTGGAGAAGGTGTGTGGCAGTCGGGAGCTAAAGTTTTGTATCTACCTTCACTCCATGAGCTCTCACAGCCAGTACTACTGCTGCTGCACCCATACTGATTGTGCTGGTGAGCAGGTCAAGTAAGGGATAAGGTACGGCGGGTGTGACATCACTGCGAAAGAACCCCCTGCCAGGCTGAAGCAGAACCCCTGTTTTTATGGTATTGGCTCTTTATTTATAGCTAGAACAGTCGATTTTTTTTTGTGTTTGGCGTGTCACACAAGGTGATTTACATAATCGAAAGTCACCAGCATTTCCCCAAGAAGTGTGACAGGATAATTAGCACGCTTCAGCTGACGTACACCACTTGCATCAGCTTATTCTTACCCATGATGGAGACATGTTGACATGTTTTAACGCTTTAACATGGTGCTTTAATGGGAATATAAACTCAATCACGCCCACCTGCTCTTTTAATCATATCAAGGTTTTGTTTCACAGATGTACAATTCAACAAATCAATGGTTATGTTGAAGGCAGACATACTGAAGACACGTGTTGCTATGGCACATGTTGCTCACGTCGTGCACCATTATTGTCAGTGGCTGAATGGGAAAAATACTTACAACAATAGCCAAAAATTACTGTAGGTGCCAAAACAGCACATGACCTACATCTAAATAAAGGCACTAATGGAATCAATTCAGCCAATTACAAAGGAGCCATACTGCTTGTAAAGCATGTGGTTAAATTTCAAATTTCACTTATTACATTCTGGATCTCATGTCAACAGATGGCTGCACTAAGTTTCTGACTCACCCGTGCCTTGGGAAATTCCACCCCAAACAAGGACTTATGATTGTTTTTCCAGAAAAATTTTGCGTGGCGGAGCTACAATACAAGACGGACATTAAAGACGAGCAGTATGGAGATATTTGGATGATGTTTTATGTGTCTTTTTGGACGAAGTCTTTTTGGTCCCCGTGGATGGACATGCAGTGCAGCGCCAAGCCCCCGTGAAGCTCAAAGAAGGCATGGGTGAGTCTGAAACTGAAACGTACAGCAATCTGTTGACATGAGATCAATATATGATAAGTGAAATTTGAAATTTGGGTGAACTATCACTTTAACAGGCAACGAACAAGATGCAACATGGCAAGCTAGCAAGAAATATCTGGAGGAGGTCATTTTACGGCTCACATCAGGTGCTGATTAGGGGGGATTTGCCAATAGGATTAAATATGACCAAAGTTTTTTGTTATTTTTCTACATTTTCTATTTCCCTCCCCCATTTCTCACAATAGCCACACTATTTTGAATTGAACGCAAATGTCTTCACCGCATCTCCTGATGACAGTGATGTTGCCACTCTTTTGTATTGTATTGGTATTCCTACATACAATGTCCTTTCCCTCGGATGTTAGAGGTTCAATAGAGATGTCTGTGTTTCCTTTTCTAACAGCTTGTTTGTCCACTTTCTGTATGAGCAGAACCTTGTGTTATTATTCTTGAGTGTATTGTTGTTATTTCACAAAATAAATTACTGGATGCACCTGACTTTAGACTGGACGATTAGATATTTCAATCCGTAAAATCACAGTCTGTATATTTACATCCTATTGAACTACAAAACTCAGCCAATAAAACTTTTATTTCTTGCCTTAATTTGAAGTAATTCCAAATGCACCAACAGAAATTATAGGCCACTTAACAGCTGTGCAAAAGTCCTTTTATATTTATTTGTCCAAATTCCACATGGGATTAACTTCTCAGATAACGAAATAACAACAACAAAAACAAAAACTACTCAAAAACAAGTCCATTTTAGCTTGAACTTTGATGAAAAGAGAAGGCACCGTAATAATTCCTGTCAGTATTGCACTGTGGCAATGGGACAATCTGCCTCTGTGATAATACAAACACATCAGCAAATTAAAAACATGTTGTCCAGTTTGTGCTCAGTTTATGCACATGTGACCAGTAGAAATTAAAAAATAACCAAATTCCCTTAAGCCTAATCACAATAGGTTTAGCTACAGTTCAGTTCAATATTTTAGAAAACAGAAAACCAAAACAGTTAGACCAGTATATCTTTGTGTTGGCATAAATTGCACCTTTTCCTGTGGTGTGTCCAGACTTTACTAACTTTTTGTAGGGGTGGCATTCATTATGTGCATGGATACATACGTTAATTTTCCATTAATGTCTCTGCTACTCATTTACTACTTTAATTACTTGCCGTTTCTTACATTCATGTGTTTAAAATATTATGTTGACAAAACTGTGCATGACCTTCAATCACTCAAATCTAGAAAATGTCCCACAGCAAAATTACAGGAAAGCTACTAAGGTTGATTTGCCTGTTTATGTGTTGGTTTGTTAACACTTTTTAACACATTTTTAATTATCGTATAAAGGGAAGCCCATGCAGTTGGTTTAAAAAAGGTTCGGCTTCTGACAACACATCTAGCCAATCATAGTTGAAGATAACAGGGTAGCAACTGGTCACCAGTCAGACTAAAGGCCCTCTGCCCCAGGGCACCCCCTAATTACGCCACTGATCATTTCTTATGACTAATTTTTAAATGTCCTATAAAGTCTCAAAGAAAAATGGCCCTTACTATGAACTTTAATTGTTTGTTAACTTTTTGGGTTTAAATTAATCGCACAAAGAGGTGAAATAAATAAAATTAGCGAGGGTGCTTGAAACGCCAGATTAACAATGCAGGTAGTTTTGATTTCTTCTCACCTGTGTTGAGTCACTTAATAATTCAAACCACATGAATAATTTATCACACACGTTCTCAGGAATCCCTCCTTTTCCTGCTCAAAAAGTCTGGAGGATAGTCAATCATGCGCCTTCTCTGTGGCTGTCTGAGGTTCAAGATGCAGCTCAGCTCTGCACAGACAGCTGGAGGACAGCTGAGCCTTTTGCTACAGAGTATAAAGTTGGTGACTGAGAGCGGGTGACGTCTGACGGAGGTGTGCGTCATTGGTGTGGTCCTCATGGAAATGAGCCCACCATTCAGTGACAAAAAAAAGTTGTAGTTCTTTGCATTCTAGTGATCATAGCTTTTTCAAAATCAAGTTTATAGTGTTTCATCCCCAACGTGGTGATCATTAAAGACAAAACAATTAAACAAATTTCATATCATCACATTGTATTACTCATAAAAGGATAAAAGAACACAAGGTAATACTAATGAGTAAAAAACTATTAAGATCAACTCTCTGAAAATGGAAGGGATTTTAAAAGATGAAGTAGATTGCCTTGTATCCTCATTTCAAAACATACTAGCCCTGATTGCAAAAGCCTTGTGAACACTAAAAGACTTTGGAGCAGCCAGAAGGTCCCCGCCTGAGGAAAAATGATTGTGCACTGTCTCATAAGGGATTAACATGTCTGCAACACAGCCTGCAGACACCCTTACCTTGGTATTAAAGGTGATATCATCGGTCCAAAACCCAACAGATAACGACTCACATTACTTAAGCCACAGTAGGCACCTAAACCGCAGCAAAGCCAGTAAATAACACCTCTGGTGAAGGAAAAGGGAGCTCTTTCAGCAGTCTTTTCAATCAGACATGTGTCCTGAATTAGAGAAGCCATTACGAGTTGAGATGGGAGCTATTAAATATTTTCAGATTATGAACCATAACAAGTCGATTGAGTCCATATTGAGTCTGTTTTTATAGCAAGGCTCATAAATTCAACCATGCTAAAAAGTCAAAGCATTTATAAAAAGTCATTAATCATCAACATCTAAAGATATAGTAAACTAATATAACATGTCACGTTACGTTTCTAACATGTCATACCCTCTAATGGCAGCAGCTGCATCATCTGTTTATTCTCTTGCTGTGTTGCAGCTCAAGTTTTGAGATGGCTGCATTCACACTGAGAGCCAAAATTAAGGACACCCAAACGTGTCAGTACTGTATGCCCACTGCATTTGCTCGATGTGCACATTTGTTCGTTGCTGCTGGTCGATGTTGCTGTTCCACTGCACCAAATGAAAGGGAGGCACTGCTCACAGCTGGAAAAAATAAAAACAAAAATGCAGAAGACAGCTCCAAAAATAAAACAAAATAGTACTAAATCAGTGGAAAAACAAAACATTTGGCGTTCTCTTAAGTTTGATTGTCAGGAAGTGTTCCAAGGTCACAGTTTGATCAACGTCTGTTTGTGTAGGGCTTGTAGCATTTCCTGTTAGAACAAAATGCCCAAGATGTAGGCAAGTAGGCACACCTGCAGTTTTACACTTACCTGGATAATCCAGCCTGTATTTCTTTTTGCCTGAACAACTCTGTTTCCAAGAAATTACATCTATATACAAGTAGTATGCATCAACAAATACATTGTGAAGCAAACAAACTGACCAAAATCCATTCTCTATTACTCTAAAAGGGAAAATATCAAAATATTTGGTGAGTCATGAAGATGTTGATTCTGAGGATTAAGAAAAATGCTCTTCAGATTTTTTTGTTTGTTCTCTACCAAAAGAAAGATTGTGGTCTCATTGAATACAAAAAGGTCTGCAGTGACCTAAACGTGGCAACATAACTTTTAAGATCAAACACTTTAACAAATTAAATGAGAAAATGCATTTGTGTTAATGTTGTATACTGTGTATACTACAGCATATATATTTGTTTTCTGCAACCTGCATTTTCTGATTTCAGCACAAAACCCAAGTGGTTCAATTTAGGGAAAGGTCATTGTTTGGTTTGGATTGGCCATTGTAAGGAAACCTTCTTCGTCACAGTTAAACTATTAATTACATGGTTAAGGTTGAGGAATGATTGTAGTCGTGGTTCAGAACAACTCACATGTCAAATTGAAATGTTTTTTTGACCCAACTATACATCCCGACCCTTGGTGTCCACTCGAACTGCATGTAGATGTTGTTATTTCACATTCGCTGAAACAAATTAATTATCATTGGCAAGTTTTACATTTGTTTTGCTTTTTTCAGAGCACACAGGCGACAGGAACAGTGTAGTTGGATATAAATAAAACACGGCAATAGATAATCATTAAATGCCCCTCTATGTAAAAACATTTTGGCATGAACAAGGCCGAAGCCAGAGCTTGTTTTTATCCCGCTGCTGGCATCAGCACAGTATAAACACATGCACATGCACACACACACACACATGCACACACACACACACACACACACACACGAGTAGTATTATTCATCTCTATTCCAAAGATGACACCGTAGACACATCTGATTCCACTAACCTTACATCCAGTTCTGCCAATATTTCCTTCTGGAGTGCAAAGTTCTCTGCTGAATCTGCTGCAGGCAGCCACATGCCAGGAGTCCTCCCATCAGAGCTGAATGGCCACTGATTTAAGATGAAGTCTGAGAAGAGGTGTGAAGTAAATGAATTTCATACACCAGTAAGCCTGAAAACTCCGTTCTGACTGAGCAGTCACTCTGATTGAGGTTGACATGTGGGTAACTGTGCAATGCTGATCCCGCACAGCAAAAAAGGCCTATTGTGGTGTTTTGCACATCCATACATGTTTGATTTCGCTGAACACGTTTGTTCATGAGTTGAGACACCGTGCTTTCACTTTTTTTTTCCCCTTTGCCGATCATCAGTGGTTGACCTCAATGCTGTGAGCTATTTAACTCAGTTACTCCGCACTGTAACCCTGGCACTTACTGGCCTCACGCTCATAAACACCATATTTTTCAAACAGACAGCTGGTCAATGTTGGCGCTGATTGTATTTTTGCTGCTGGAATTGAGCCATCAATGGCGGCGGTGATGAAGCATGAGCTGTTTGATATAAACTAGCGAAAGTGACAAGGAGATCATTGCTGGTTCTTACCTTGGTCAGTCTTGCCGGTCATAAATAACCTGAAGGGCATCCTTTCAGCTCAAGCTAATGGGCGTTAGATATCGGCCACATGAGAAGAGATCAGCCGCAATCTTCAGATGTGATTACAGTGTCACTTTTGGTGCCATGAAGTGATTGTTTTAGAGTTGGTGCTGTCTTATTTCAGGTGCCGTTTTTGTTATCATTTCTGTATCATCATGTGAGGGCTGATAAGGCCTGCCAACCTCCAGGGCACTTTTAGGTGGATGGTGCAGATGGTGCCTATCCACCCACACTGGTTCAACACCTGGTTTTTAATCACTAAAGT
>JBCAUF010000790.1:7565417-7576502 GCA_038406115.1 Haemulon aurolineatum | reverse complement strand
AGCTGTTGAGATCAATGTGTTTGCTATGTTAAGTTTAGTATTTTGTAGATATCAGAAAGTCTGTATTCTGACAACTGTGACAACACTGCACACACACACACACACACACTCAGCCTCTAGTAGACCTCTAGTCAGGTTGAAGTAGCCAAGGCACCAGGATGAAGTGTCTGAGGGGGGGTGTTAAATATTGCAAGGGGGAAATATCTTTCATAACCGTGCAATTGCCTCAGAAAGGCCAAATAACAGCACGAGGCTACTGTTAGAGCACTTAGGCCGATGTAAGACTGTACTGGCAGAGCTAAATCCTTTTCTAAATATATGAACGATTTGCCCTCTCTCGCTGACTTTCCCTTTATTTCACTGTTTCCCTTCTCTGTGTGTATCACTATACAGCAAATGAGGGAAAAATGGTATTCGTGCCAAAGGTTGTATCCACAACCGTGAAAAAGGAAGCAGGCAATTAAACGAAGTGATGTGTTTTATTTGTTTGCCTGTCAATCTCCTCCGCTCCGTTGCAGTACGTGGGCTCGGAGCCACATGCATTTCTCATGTTTCTATAGATACATATAAAGCTTAAACAGAAGGAACAAGAGACTCCTCGTGGTGCCAGGCCCGGGTTAAAGCTGGAAGGAGCGATTTGTATAACAAGATGTTAGGTAGTGTATCCTTTAACATGACCAACACAAGCATTCAATGCAGACTGTATGTTCAATGCTCAACTCCAATGTTTATTTACCAGCTTATATAAACAGAAGGAAAGGGAAGCAGACAAAAGGTCAGGGCGGCCAGCAAATATTGTCAAAAGCTCCAATACAGATGGACTTATAAAATCATACATCTCAACAACATGATACTGAAAAACAGGTATTGGTTCAAGGTTCATATAGTTATCATCCTACAGCATACTGGAGGGTTGTAGAATGAAAGTTTGTAGTCGTTGTCTCTTTATGCTACCACAAAAGACAAATGTATACAAATGAATCAATAATAAGTCATAAAAATAAACTATTTTTTATGGTGGCATGTAGACAAATTGAGGAGTATCACAGCCTGAGGAAAGAAACTGCCCTGTAATCTGGTGATAAGTGGATACTTCTGCACCTCTTGCGAGCAGCGGGGTGAGCAAGCTTGCAGCAGGAGTGTGTGTCCTTTATGGTGGTTCCTTTTATGCGTCAACCCCAACTGCCATCTATTAGTAATGACCTCAAAATATCAACGTTGAATTATTTATGCAGAACACATGTCAGCTAATGTGTTGGTCTACTCTCCCCATTTGTTCATGTTTGGCACGCTGTCTGAGCCTTCAGAGACAATCAGGACAGAAAAATGATTCTCCTAGAGTCAAGAGATGGAGTTTAGGGCTGATCATCCAGTGAGGCATCTGAATTCCATATTGCTCCGGTCCTCATTTCAGTCGGCATGACTCAGATAAGCAAAAACTCAGAGGGGGGGCTTACGAAATGTCACAGAATGACAATGAGGCCTTTTTGAAATTGCAGCCAGCAATCTGGATTAATGTGCAGAAGAATTCGACCTGTTTTCCTTCCCCCCTCGACGGAGGAACGCTGAGATTATAGCCGAGCAATTGACACATCACTCTCTGTCATCTGCCTCTCATCTGTAGTGAGAGGGGGGAAATGTGTGGGTGTCATGACAGAACAGGGCACTCTAAGTGTTGACCTCTGTCTGTGTAAACGCTGTGGCACCTAATATAAGCTAGGAGCACATTAGAGACAGCTGAATGTCCCTCGGGCCTGTAGCCCAGCATGCCAACAGCTCCCCTGCAGAGGGCGAGAAACATGAGACAGAAACACTGGAATGAGAAAAGAAGATCAATGGGACACATATTTTCTAGGTTATGTATGCATGCACAGTGTTCATCAAGTTGACAGAGTCATTACTGGTGCTTTGGTTGCTCTGTTTGAGCAATGTAAGCGTAGTTATGTCCTCTATTTTCTCTGTGAATCTTATCGGGGAGTTCAACATTCACCAAGTTTCTGTAATGATAACTGTGGCAGATTTATCACTCAAATTTAGTTTGTTTTTTTAAAATGATGGAGCCATGATTCCAGACAGAAATCTCATTTATCTCATCTCATTCGTATGTATACACATTCACATAACCTTATATTTGTTCTATATGTATTAACATCATGAATAAAAAAGAATGGCAAGGTCTGACACTGAGTTTGGTGAATGTAAAGTTGTTGTTTTTTTGGCAAACCTTAGCTGGGGTCCCTGACATTTAATTTTCCCAAATCTAATAAAAAGCACAGTGTACGTATGACAAAGCTAGAGATACCCTAAACACTAACAGCACGTAAGACCTGCTTCCACCTTTTAGGGAAATAACTACCTACAATGGATGTGCTAGGTTTGCTTCTTGATCTTAAAGGACGTAAAGTTGGGTTGCTCCTTTTGGTAGTAAGCTACAGTAGTTAGCTTAACATGTGCCTCCTACATCATTTTGCAAGCGTCACTGGCACATCCACAGTTATGTTATTCTCTGCTGTGTTGCACCCAATACTTAATGCTACTACAAGAGTGTAGGCGAACAACCCCAGCCAACGTTTGCCCACTTGAAATGTAGTCTGGTTTAACATTTGCCAAGCACGTTAATTAGTCCTCATACTCAAGCCCCTTTCTTTCATAATAATAAAACACCAACGACAAAGCATAGATCTGTCCTTTTTTGCAAGTGTATGTTTTTGCTAATATGTTTTCAAAAAACGAGTGGAGTTAAATCATGGATTTGCTTGCTTGAGAGACTCTGCTTTTGTGTGTGCCTCTTTCTGAAATCAAGGTTGTGAGAATTTTAATTTCAAATTTCACTGTTCACTGTTACATGCAGCAGGAGAAAGGAAAGCTTAAGTGGCATATTGTGACTTTACTTGTGTCTGTTCAAAGCACTTTTCTATCTCTTACCAGCCAGAAAGAGCAGTGCTTCTCCATGTCTGTCCATCCCCTTGCTTCCTCCTCGCATTGTATCCCGAACCTTCGCTCGCAAATGAACTGCCATAATTGCTCCTGACCTCAGTAACTAGGAGCATAATTGACAGCTGTTGAAGTGACAACGCGGAGTGATGCAGAGAATAAGATAGTTGAATCCAATCTGGTCTGACCTTCTGATCAATGCACTGCCATTTGGAGCTGGCAGAGTGAAGACCCATGCTTCACGCGCAGGCTCTGAGAGGGAACACAGGGACGCGCTTCTGGGCAGGACTATCAATACCTTTTACACCCACATCAATTCCCCTCACTGCTAGTGGTTTCAAGTCTCCAGTTTAACCTGCTGTTTTTGGTGCAGCGCAGGTTGGCAAGGGTGCAAACTGAGATTTTGAGAGGGGCTTCATGTGGAGAGCTGGACTGTTAAAAGCAGGGCCTCTCCTGGCTTTCGTGTAACAATGTAACGCTTAATAATGCAACAGGCCATGCTCCTGCTACTACCTACCCTAACGGAGCTTCCAGACAAGAAGCGAAGTATGTGCCAGCAGTTATCATGCTCAGAATAATGAATAAGCAGCCTGGATATTTGCATATTTGTAGGATTATCCAAACAAATCCCTCACCACCCTAATATGATATGCTAACTAAAGAGAAAATGAAAATGAGTAGCACCCTCTTTTCAATCCACTGAAAGTGTTCTTCCCCACAGTGATTTGTAATATGCTGTTGTTCCCCTTCTCTCTTACTGTAATAAATAGCTGTGCATATTTCGCCCAGGCCGTGGAGCTGAGTGTTACATTCCTCCCTTTGGCTGTAATTAGTGACTCGCTGAGAGAGTGGAACATAGTTGTACTTCGAGGGCACGCAGCTCCTCTGTTGCTGAGTTCGGGGGAAAGCGCAATTCAAAGTCGACTGCATCACTGCCGGGCCTCACGTCTTTGGGATCAACGTGTCTCATGGTCAAGGCGATGCTGTCCGGTGAGAACACAGCCGTACTGATAAGTGACATGTTTGCTGACAGGATCTGGCTGATTGATAGCTGCCGTGCTGCTCTTTGTTCTCTAACATGATCGCGACGTGTGCTGGGAGGAAATGGGTTTTTCAAAGCAGCAGATCCCTCTGTTCCCATGTCTGTCTACATGCTGCCGAAACCCCGGCTTTGTCTGGACATGTGCCTGTCAGTCTGGCAATCATCTGTCTCTTTGCAGTCTTACGTCTCCATACAAATTTAATGTGTTTTTGTTGTAAGGTTGCAAAATGCTCCAAAACACTCACTTGTATTCATACAGTAGTACTTACTTTTTTTCTCATATAATACTCCCTTGGGGGGGACTACAGCATGATTAACATAAAATAGTTATGTTCAGGCAACTCAGGCCACTTCTTGAAGGTTAGGGAAAGATCATTGTCTTTTACAGTTTGTTGAAAAAGTCAAAACAGGGTGTTCATTTTTCAATATTTACTTGTCACTGTCAGCTCTACCCAGTTGTTCCAGTTCTTTGTAGGGAGCTCTGTAGGGAGCTGTCTAAGCTCAAAGAAAAACAATCTTGATGAGCCATCAGAGTTACCTCAAAGGCGCTTTTCTGGATATGTCTCTGCTCCCAACCTTATGTGTGTTTGCCAGCCCATCAACCAAAACCACAATCCTATTCTAAGCTTAACCAAACCATAATCTTTTTCCTAAACCGAAGTGTTGGAAAGTGGAAACGCATTGCCAGAGTCCATAATCCATGCAGCAATTATGTTTCCTTCAAAGTGTATTCGGCAAAACCATTTAAATAAAATTGCTTATCAACACCCCCGTGAGAGCTGTAGCTTATTGGCAGAAAAAATGAATTTATTTTCCTTTAATAAAAGGCTATTGCCTCTAACTGCCCATGAAATTATGGCAAATGAGATGCAACTCAGACAGGCAGTGACATAAACAATGCCAAATGTACTTCACAAAAATATGGTTGATGACTATATGACATAAAGACATTTATATACATGTTCAAGTGAATTCCACACAGTGTGAGCCGGATCAGTTTAGCCACAACAGTGGAGGCATATATGAAGTGTGTGTGAGACCCTTGGCTCACACATCCACCGAGCATTAATTCAATTCATGGCGTTAATTAAACACATTGAATTTAGTTCCTGTGAGTTCTGCCGTTCACTCGGTGAACAGGCTTCAAACGTCCATCCTTCACTCACCCCAAGAGAAGAGACCTGCTACGAAGTGCCTCGCTTCACCTTCAGACACTGCATCCAAAAAGCAAGAACTGACAGGAGCAGATGTACTTTTTTTTCAATTGTTCCCATGACTTTTCAAATCAAATCAATTTTTTCCTCTCATTAATCTGTAGAACGAAATATATGATGACTGATTGATATGGTTGACAAGACAATATCATTATAACATCATCAGAATTTTTACCAGTATCTTTATACAGTATATATCACAAAATGGCACCTGCATGTACATTCATGCAAAATGATCAAGTTGATTTTCAATGCACATCTTAGACTGCTTTTCTTCCACTGTTAAATTAGACCAAACTATGCATGTAAACAAAACCTTGAGTAACTAATTTTATACTTTACGATGCTATAATCCTCAGTCTGTCAAATAGCTCTAAGTAGGCCGCAGTGTTCTTATGTGAACTAAGCATTTAATATTAAAGGGAGTGATTGCATTGATCGCATGGCTTCGTGTCTGATGTTGTCGCATTTCATTGAATAGATCTTCCCAAGCAAAACCGACGCATGTGATGAGATGCTGGTCTGGTGCAGGAACATCTAAAGTTTAACCAGCGCACACCGAAATTACTTTACTGCAACTTTTAGGACCAAACTCTCCAGGTTCCTATAGTCACAGTAAAATCATTTCAGTGTGTAGTGTTTAATCTTGGTCTTCTTATTGTAGATATTTCTTTTGTTATCTGGTGAAATGGGTCATGGTGTATTTGTCATCTATTCATGTCATCTTGTCTCGCGTCTCGGGACAAGAATAATCTGACAATAATGTGAAATCAAATCAAATGAACCCTGTAGCAATATATAAATGTCAGTTTCAGGAGACATAAGCCATTGCAGGCCTCTCTTGAATTAGAAGGTGTACTGAATTTGCCTCCTTTAAAGCTTCATGCTGCAGAGTTTCTTTTATTTTTTTACATTTTTTATATTTATTCCTGCAATTCTGCATGGCACCATTGCAATTCTCACATAAAAAGACCGCTAACAACCGACAGAAAAACAGAGGAAAACAAAGCAGACAGTTATGTACACTATAAAAATGTCGAGGATTTTTACTGTAGTTAAATTAAAGGCTCACTGCGTGTTTCACCACAGTACATCGAAGCAAAGGTTTCCCCCACTGACAACATTTCAAATGCTGCCGCCGCCAACCTGGCAAGATATCATCAAGTACATGAGTCGATGCGATTGCCTCTCAGGCCGGTGTAACTGGAATGTATTTTCCCTGCGATTCAGCTGAAACTCTGGCAGCACTATCTCCACTAATTTCCCCTGTGCCTGCGAACCACACTGCGAATGATGCCAGCCATGCCGAACAGTGTCCTTAAACCCTGCATTACCTTTCATCCCTTCCATAAAAACCTTTTTATATATTTATTTTTCCATCTTCCCAATGTTAATAGATTTTATGCTAACCATATTCCTGTTGCAATTTGCATTTCATCACCTTACAGATTGGGTCCTTTTTCTTAATTCCCTTTCATATTGCCTCCCTGTCCTCGTGCACTGTTATTAGCTGCAGATGTTGGGTACTCAGTCTTCCACAATGACCTGTGCTCATTACACTGGAGCCACATCAATAAGCTAATAATTCACCCTCTGTCCTGATGGGTGCTGATGTATGTACTAATCACCTTTGTCCTGATGTGGAGCCTATTGAAAATCGGTAATGCATTCATTAACTTAATTGTACACAGAGTGCAATATGTACAACCTTGAGCGTGATCAATTGTCACTCATATCAGTTTCATTTTCTGTTTAAATCTATTGAATGATTGATCTCTTTGTGTTCTGTGCCAACATCTTAGAAATGCAACAAATTAAGGAGGCGTGACGACCAAAAACACACACACAGTAGGTAAGGAAAGGTCTTTTTTTACAGCGCTTTTGTTGTTGTTATTGTCAGACTGTCCCTGAAAGCCCCCCTGCTGTCTCCTCATCCAATCATCCTCCGTCCCGGCTTACCGATGCCACTATTGAGGTGACAGAGACGAGGAGGCCTCTCTGTGATGAGAGAGGTACATGAGGGCCGGTTGCAACCTCAGCAGGGTGCAGACGTGCATGACGCCATTGTCATTATTACTGCTGCAACGGCTCCAGTGGACGTGCTGTGACTATTTGGAAGTCAATCCTCGATGAGCCAGCAGGGCTGAGTCGGTCCTCTGCGGTTGGTCAATATGGCTTGTCAGTCACAACAAACCAATTTGGAGCTGACGAGTGGGCTCCGACGTCAGGCGTCCACAACTAGAAAATTGAAAGCGACACCTCGTCCTACGGAATGAATGATCGCACAAAATTAATTAGCAAACACTTAATTAAGCAGACATTATAAGTGCTTTCTAAAAACACATCTTAGTGTAGTTCCTCTATATTTTATGTACATCAATTACAAAATTGTGACAAAATGTCCTCACTTTATGACATACAGTCTATTGCCATGTTTCTGGTCTAAATCAACTTTGTCAAGACTGTCATTTGTCAAAGTGCCACTGGCTTGATAAGTTATAATTAGATCCAGATAAAAAAAAATCTATGGAAGGAAAATTCAAGGAGTAATTTGACATATTTGTTTTCTGACTGCATGTAAAATTCAATACCACTCTCCAAAGGTCTCTCTGCTCTGTCCAGAGGTTACAAAATCTGTTACTAGTCTCTTCAAAGTTCACCAATTAACACATTAACACATTATATCCTGTTTGTTTGTCCAGAATAAGCAAACAATAATTTGTGGTCTTTCTCATGGTGGTCATGTCCCAGACTATACTATATCTTGCCTCTGGGCAGCTGCCATAGCAACCAGCGGAATCTCCAGGAAGTTACTGGCGAGAAAAAGTCCCACGCAACACCCCGTAACACTTTACATGTAACACTGTTCTTTGTGTGGATTAAACAAACAAGATATGATATGTTGATTAGTGAGCTTTAGATATGCTGTCATAGGTAAATCTACTGTAACCGTAGAACTGTACATATTATATTTTTAGGTTATTTCTCTCACTTACGTTTATTGTAATTTGTGTTGCTAATTGAGCTCTACAGTATAAAGGGGTACATTATATATTTCAGTTGGAATTAGGTTTATTATGAAGTGCAAGTAATTTCATTTTCATGTGTAGCACTAGCATTTTATTTATTCATTTAAATGTGGGCAATGTTTAAGTTGTTTGGGGTGGGACCCCTTTAGTGCCATGTACTGTCTTGCTGTATTGGAGTCGATTAATGAAAATGAAAGAAGATTACACAAAGAGAGGGCGTATCAAAGGATTCAGGGGTGTTTCATTGTCATTCCAGTCTACATTTTGATGTGAAAAGAATGAAATTTGTAACTGAGGTCCCGATAACAGCCAAAAAGTAAGCATAAATAAAATAGTGCACACAATGAATGAATACAATCTAACAAAAAAGAAAAAAAATCTAAAATAATTTCAAAAGATACTGAAGAAGAAAGGATAACATAACTAAGACTAAACACAGAAGGGGGTTACACTAACTGTGGCCAGATCCAGCTGTTAACCCCTGCCTCTTTGTACTAAGCAGTAGCAACAACAATATTTAACGAGAGTGGTATTGATCATCTCATCTCACTCTCTGCAAGACAGCAAATAAGTGAACTTCTCCAAAGTGCTGAGCCGTTCCTCTAAAAAGAAAATTGACAGAATGTGAAATCGAGTACTTAAAGATGGACATTTTTGCAGGATGTCTAGGATGACTTCACCTTGAGTGGCTTCGTGAATCTTTGAGCAGCCGATCATCTGTTGATGTTTTGTAAAAAAAAAAAAAAGAAAAAAGGTGTGGGGGAATTGGATATTCTGTCTTTTTGAATGTCATTTTGGGAACACAAGTCTCTCTGTCAGATCTCCAGAGCCCATTCTGCAGCCCATTACTAACACTCCACAACATATTACTCATCTCACATAATATATGTCACATACACATACAGTCGCATGCTCCTTGTAATAACCTTGCGGTGCATCAGTTAAGGAATGAGATATTAACTGTGCGCGGCTGGGAAACTATGTTTTTTGATGAGGGCTCAGTGAAACTGAAACAGCCTTGAAATTCAATGATGAATTATTGCCATCTAATAGTACTCCTCTATTACAGCCATTTTGATCTATATTAATTGTCATACATGAGATGTGCCGGGTTACAGCAGCAAAGAGTACCTACTACCCTGGTGGACAGGGAGAGGTTTGAAATGAACCACATGTGGATTAAAAATGGATGACACAGGAGTTCACTGCTTGCATTTTCTCGTAATAATCAGGACATGACTGAAAGCTACCATCTCTGTGTTTCTCTGTGGGCGAACGCTGACCTGCGTCTCCAGCGAGAGTGGGCTGGCTGGAGCTTAATGATGAATCACAGAGGCGGCAAGCGAAGAAACAGAGTGGGGGTCCTGCTTGACTGATTGCAGCACGGAAAGTCCGACTCAAATGATTTCCGAAGGCAGTTCTCTAGATTGTGGTATGATCTTTGGTGAACTGCAAACAACCATTTTGGCTTTGAATTAGTTTTGGCACCGGATTTCTCTCTGTGACTAACGCAGGAGATCAAATTGCTGAGAGTTGCTGTGTTTTTTTCAACTGCTCCTGTACCCTCGGGTGATATCTTCGCCACGACATGTAAACTGTAAAATAAATGAATAAAAATGGTTGATTTGAAGACAGAAAACTGGCAAGCTTGTTTTATAACTAAATAAATGTCTTTCAGACAACATCCAGCAGCCCGAGACACTAAATTTCACATCACAGCTGCAGAGCAGGGAAATAGGATTTAGGCAGGAAAAAAAGATTTTTTAGATTAAAAACAGTAGAGCACAAATCAAGATTTACACAGTGATGAGAAACAGGATTATGGATTTATTGAAAAGCTTTTTTGCGTGTCACAGAACTAAGTAGGAGCACAGTCTGTATCTGGTGGAACAGTGTTCAAATACTTCATGCACGCTATCAGCTGATGACATTTCAATACAGTAGGTGCGTGTTTGTTACTCTCTTTGTTCCCGGTTGAGAACAATGTTTTTGTTCCCTGTGGTCCGGCCCGTCGCATAATAGAAGAGCCGTGTGTCCTTCTAAACTTTGCTTTTTTTTCAATTTATTTTGTTATTTGCTTTTTGTTCAGTCTTATTAAAATGATGTGTGCTGTCCAAACAAATCTTCTCACCCAATATAATAGAGAATCACTGAAGATTACTGGTGGTGGTGGTGGTCTCACCATGGTCAGCTGACACAAGGAAGAAACACGTCTTGGATTAGACGTCGCCACACTTGGTAAAAGTAGCCCGCACATGTTTTAAAAAGACTCACCACCCAGTAGCACTCGCCTCTCATGAAGTGCTTTCAGCGGTTAGTCAAAACCTTCACCCCCTCCTCTACGCCTGACTCACCGGACCCACGACTGTTTAGTCATTGGACAACGCCATCACTCTAATGCCCGTCACACACCAATCGCGGGGTATGGCGCGGACAGGCGCAGAGCAAGGCACAAGTGCGCGTGGCGTGGCGCTAGTTGCTAAGCGACTTAAGTGTTTTTCCTGCTCGGTGCCCTTTTCCCGTTGTTTTAGACGTGTCTACAGGATGCATGTACATGTACAAGCATGTGAGCCTATGCTATATTGTATCATAAGCTAATATTTTTTGTGTTAAAAATGCAAAAATAACACCTTTCTACCACGTTCAACAAACTTGGTATTCAAGGCATTGCAGAGATCCTTCCATCTCTGTGCCTTTTTGTTGGGCTCACGGTCGGTCATGAGCCTTGTCTCCCAGAGAGCTCGGGAATGAATCTGTTATCATTTTGCTATCACTCACCCTGCCTAGAACCAGCCACTTTCTCTCCTTATTGGACGCACCGAGATGTCTTCCCAATTGGGGTGCAGTGCGCAAACTGTGGCAGGTG